>OZ038518.1:69205321-69352821 GCA_964036315.1 Acanthosepion esculentum | reverse complement strand
ACCGTTTTAACTCTTTGGCCGTTAAACTAACCAGTGGCTGTGACTTTCCATTATAAGGGTACTGGGTTCAGTTTGCTGGTTGCTGTTTCTGACTGGTCATTAGGAGCTTAGAGAAACATTTTTTTCTCTCTCCTCAAAACATATCTCATGGAAATCACAACAAAAATAAATAAAACTAAACCAGTTAACAAAAAAACCACCTATGCCACTCAATCTTTCTTTCTCCAATATTTGTAGTATCTGTTCCAACTTCTGCAGCAAAGAATCCTTCCTTGTGGAATGGTTGCCAGATATCTTTGCTCTCTATGTGACCAATGAATTCTTGGTTCCAGGGTATCTTCCTCTTTGCCCAAAAGATTCTAGCATTCACATGCATGGCCTTGGTGTTTACATTCAGGAAAATCTGCCAATGGCCAGAAAATTGTTTCTCGAGGTCGCTAAGTATACTTTGATGTGCTGCCGTCTTTCACTACTAAAAACTGTCAGCTATGTTTTGTTTTCGGTGACTTTAATGCTCACCACAACACCTGGCTGAAACATTCTAAAAGGTTGGTGATGTTGCTGGTATACAGACATTAAATTTTTCCATTGCCCAATTCCTCACCCAAATTGTGAACTTTCCCACTCAGTTTCCTAGCCAAACTGAGCAATATTCTTCTCTATTGGATCTATTTTTACCCCATCTCGCTGCTCTTGCCAAGCTTCATAATACTGCCCTCTTGGTAACTTGGACCACTCTGTGGAAACTATTGATATCTCCTTCCAAGCATCCATTAAACAAGAACCCTTTATCCATGCTGACTGACAATTGAAAAATGAGCCACGTAGTTTTCTTCTTGGGTCAACGCCAGCAAGAAAATAAAACCACTAACAGTGTTCCTGCTGCACTTGCATACAATACTTTCTACTGTAGTGTTTGAGGTCTTTTGTGCTATTCTTGAGCTGGCCTCAAAAGTAATGCCTGTATGACAGGCATTACCATATAGGCATTTAGATAATTAGTAGGTGGACGTCAGAATCTCATACATTGAACTCGATGGGAGAGTCTGTCACATATGCCTCTGGAAAACTCCTAGATGCCCTAATCAATGCTGAATTGTTTTGTCATCTCTCATCACAGGGCTTTTTCTCAGACAATATGGTTTTCCTTTCTCCATATCAACTTTTGTTTTCTAACGATAATTGCAGAAAGGGTATATAGAGTTTTAGATAAAAACAGTGAAGCCCAGCCTGTAGCACTGGACATCTCATTTGACAGGGCCTAGCATTGAGGTCTTCTCCACAAGCTGAAAGGCTAGAGTATCTTGGGACACATTTTTGAGCTGATCCAGTCGTTCCTATCAAATTGTGAAATGAAAGTTATCCTTAATGGCTACTCGTTTACATCCTTTTGTGCTAATGCGGAGGTCAACTAGATCTCCTTCCTTGGTCCTATGCCATTTTCAATCATCATTAATGACCTTTCTGATGACATCAGCTCTTAATTTGGCATCTACGCTGATGACACTACCATTTACTCCTGTCTTGATAGTAAGGCTGATCAGTCAAGCAAAGTCAAAATGGCAGCCATGTACAAAATGACTTCAAGATTGTTGTTAACTGGGGAAAAAATGGCTTATCAATTTTAATGCCTCCAAAACTAAACTACTCTCCAATAATTATCTGAGAGACCCCTCTCTGTCTTCCATCAGCATGGCTGATGCTATCCCCCAAGAAAGTGACTCATTGTACCTTCTTGGGCTAACCTTCTGAGCTGACATGAGGTGGAAAGACTACACTGAGTCTATTGCCAGATCAGCTGCTAAGCTGTGTCAAGCGATATAATTTTTCTCTCTGGAATCTATCTTGCATATCTATAAGTCTACCATTTGTCCAGGCTTAAAATATTGCTGCTAAATATGGTCCAGTGCACTTTCTATTTTCCTGGAGCTCCTTGATAAGATCTAAAGAAGAATAAGCAATATTATTGGTTCTGATCTGGCATCTCGGCTTCAGTCACTTTCCCATTGCCATAAGGTTGCCTTTCTGTGCCTTTTTCATAAATACTTTCATGATAATTGTTCAGATGGTACCTAGACTATGAATTTAAGCACAATACTAGATGTAGCCATAACTTGTATGCTAATAGTTTCTTATCCCACACTTCTTGCTTGTGAAAGTCCTTCCTGGCACCATGCTTTCCAACCAACTTTAATCTGCAAAAATTTAAATGCAATGTTAATCGCTATCTACTGTCCTCCTGATTTCTCTTTCTCTTCATTACTAATGTTTCTGTTCCTGATTCTCTCACACCCTGTAACTAGTGGCTGTACTGCCTTGCTTGGGGTGATGCCAATTATTATTATTTATACATGCACACACAAAATAGTAAGAATAAAAACTAAAGCTTAAAATATCAAACTGAGGGCTCAATACCAAAGTCAACAGTGCCTAAATATAAATTGAATAATACTCAAATTAAGTTCACAACTCAATAATAATTAAATTTAAATTTACAACTCAGAGTTTCAGTTTTTGGCAATATTGAATTGATATATATATGTGATGGACTCTCCTGTCAAGTTCAATGTATGAGGTTCCGATGACTACCTACTAATTATCTGCATGCCTATGACAGGCATTACTTTTGAGGCTGGCTCGAGAATTGCACAAAAGACCACAAACGCTACAGTAGAAAGTATTGCTTGCAAGTGCAGCAGGAACACTGGTAGCTGTTTTATTTAGTTTTTGTGTTTCATGCAGTCAAATGATGCTTACTTCTTGATGGTGCATTATTCCTGAATGGCAGCTAGAACAATACTCTCATCTCTTCATAGCTACCTCTTCAAAGTTCTCAAATGGAATGTTGATGCAAGAAAGGTTGCTTTTCAGTTTATCTTTATACCTAAGCCAAGGTCTGCCAACATTATATGACCACTATAGAGTTGACTGTAGAATATATATATATATATATATGTAAAAGTTATCAAAATTGGTTTATTTTTGTTTATTGATTTTAACACTGAAGATTTAAGAAACAAAGCAACACTTTTATGATATTATGCTTTTTATTCTAAGAAAGGTAAAAATGCTAAAAAAATGTGTGCAGTTTATAAAGATATTGTCAAGGTTTGAATATATCAAAAGTGCTTTGTAAAGTTTCATCCTGGAGATTTCTCACTGAACAATGCAGAATGATCACTGGGTAAAATGAGGTTGATAACAATCAAAGGAAAACATTGATTATAAATAATATAAGCATGGAAGATAGCCAACAATCAATATATTAGAAATCATTTGCAATTATATCAATAGATTTGATGTGTGGTTGATAAATAAGTGAAACAAGAAAAAAGTATTTATGTCAGTAATTCACTACTTAAATAGGATAGTGCCGTTTTTAAAACAATCAAAAACTTAAATTTTTTAAATCAATATCGAATGTAAGAAATTATTTGGTAAGTAAGATGACCCACCACTAACCATAGAAATGTTTGGTCATTGGCCAAAAGTGGAAAATGTTGTGCATATGGTTTGATTGGAAACGGTATCCTCTATTATGAGCTCCTTCTACAACAGTAGTTCCCAAACAGTGTGACGAATCTCATAAGTGCGGCAGAAATGGCTAGCACGTGAGGTGTGATGATTGAAAGCCAATCAAAGATTTAGAAACATTTTAAAAAATACCAAAAATAAATATGCTTTCAACATTTAAAATATTATTATGGATTACTCGTAATAGCATGCATGTGCCCCAGTATAAATAGTTATAAATAATTATTGACCAATTTTATCATTGTGATATTTTTGCATTATATCAAGTCTTAAGAATATAATAACTGGAGTTTGCAAATTGGAGGAGAGAGAGTTACCAATGATAAATCCTGAATCATTTTAATCCATAGTTATCTTCTTTCAAACCTCTATCTGCCGTTTACTTTTAAGTGTACTTTTATCACATAAGATTTGGTGAGGTGCAAACAAATTTTTATTCTGAAAATGCGGCCCACAAAAAAAAGTTTGGGAACTGCTGTCTGAAAGAAACAGATTTGAACAGGTAGTGCCTCCAGCTAAACTGACTAAAATCAGTATTCAGTAAAAAGCATCCAGGATTATTAAAGAGAAAGAGTCTATTTATTCCATCAGGCTTATGCTAGACCACATTTCACTGATGTCAAGGAAAAATCTGTGACAATTTTGTGAGGGAGATTTCCCATTATCAGTAGAATTCTCTTAATGAAGGAAAAAATCTTTGGAAGATTGCAAAAGGTAGCTAGAACAGTTTTGTGAGGATACCTGAAATATGGCAGAAGAAAGTAAGACAAAAAAATAAAAAAATAAAGATAAATATATTGTCTGGTAAAGTTGTAGAAAAAATATTTTTACTTGCTGAATGGAATAATAAACTTATTGACTACATAATACCAAAGTAACACTAGATGAAATATTTACACAGAAATATACATCTGTATAAATATCAGCAGAAATAAATTGCATAGGCACACAAATGATTCTTGTACATAAGTTTATATATCTATATATAATGGAAAGAAATGTGTAAATATCAGGAGTTATTCTATCTATATAAGTCAAAGCATACTTGAAATAAATCCTTGCTTGACAATTATTGTGTGCTCATATGTTGTCTATTTATGGTAGATATGCTAAATTTCTTCAGAATTGTTTCCAAGAAAAACCATGATTCTAAGTGCTGTTTGAAAATCATAAGAGTTTTCAAGCGAGATACATAATTATTGCTCTGCATGCCTTGAAACATTACATTTGCACTCACCTACACACACACACACAAACATTACATAAGATTGTGATTTGTTTAAAAATGAAAATAAAATATACAAATATATCTGTAAAAGACATAAGTGAAATACATGATACTTACGAAAAGATTCATTTTGCAAATTCATACATCTTGGAGAACAAACTGGAGATTTTATGTTATGTACATTTGCATCCAAATAATTCATATTTTCCTAAAGTTAAATAAAAAGAATAAAACTAAATTAACACCAGTTAAAAGAAAAACAGTAACTAGAGAGCTCGTTATAACTGCAGCTTGCAACTTTTGTTTCAATGCTGCTACAGATAACATCCACAGAAAAAATATTTGAAAAACTATACATAAACTGATAAATGTAAACACATCAATAATTTTCTCCTTTTTGTTTCATCACAATTTTTGTATATGAGTTCTCTTGCTTTCTCCAGACTAATGAAGAATCCAGTGAACTGCAATACTGTTAATAATATTAGGTTGGTGCAAAAATAATGTTGTTATTTACATAAGTAACATATGTGAGAAAACAACATTATTTTTGCACCAACCTAATATTATGCTGATTTATTTTACCCTATCATTTAAGAACATTCATTGCATGTTATGTTCACTTCAGAAAGGCAGGAGAATTGTGGTGTTGAATATGACAAAAAACAAAACAAACAACAATGATATTTATAACAGTCTGTTATAATGAATGAAAACAATTGCTCTTATGAAAAATCTCAAATAAAAATATTTGCAAAAAGACTGCAAATTGAGGGGATTTATGTATAATTTTCTTGCATAATGAAAAATTTTATTTTATAAGTTTTTTTTTTATTACCTCCTTTTTATAATAAAATTTGGATATGAAAATTACCTATAAGGCAGCATAAAAATTCTTTATGCCTAATCAAAAAAAAAGAAAAGAAAAAAAAAGAAAAAAAAGAAAAGAAAAAAAAGAAAAGAAAAAAAAGAAAAGAAAAAAAAGAAAAGAAAAAAGAAAAGAAAAAAAAGAAAAGAAAAAAGAAAAGAAAAAAAAGAAAAAAAAAAAAAGAAAAGAAAAAAAAGAAAAGAAAAAAAGAAAAGAAAAAAAAGAAAAGAAAAAAAAGAAAAGAAAAAAAAGAAAAGAAAAAAGAAAAAAAAAGAAAAAAAGAAAAGAAAAAAAAGAAAAAAGAAAAAAAAGAAAAAAGAAAAGAAAAAAAGAAAAGAAAAAAAAGAAAAGAAAAAAAAGAAAAGAAAAAAAGAAAAGAAAAAAAAGAAAAGAAAAAAGAAAAGAAAAAAGAAAAGAAAACAAGAAAGGAAAAAAAAGAAAAGAAAAAAAGAAAAGAAAAAAAAGAAAAGAAAAAAGAAAAGAAAAAAGAAAAGAAAACAAGAAAGGAAAAAAAAGAAAAGAAAAAAAGAAAAGAAAAAAAAGAAAAGAAAAAAAAGGAAAAGAAAAAAGAAAAGAAGAAAAGAAAAGAAGAAAAGAAAAAAAAAGAAATAAAAATGTGATGTTTGGTCATGGAAAGAGAGTAAGGCCAAGAAATGTTCAGCATTTGAGTGTGTGTGTGTGTGTGTACCCCCCCCAGTGTTGACAAGTTAGTCAAGGGTAAATAGCAGAGACAGTAGATATTCTTATGTATATGCTTGAAAAATAATTCAGATATTCTATTCAATAATCTTATCTTGAGGGAATTCTAAAATACGTATTTTTTCCAAATATAATATACAGTGACATACAGCTTTACAAATTAATATTTTTCTTTCCACTTTGCAGAAGGTGACATGCTATTGACATACTGGGTAGTGTTGTAACAGACAGCAGAAAATGTGTCACAAATACAAAAGTACATAGAAATAGTGAAAGATGTCTTTCAGAAACTATGCAAAGTATGAAGGATAAGAAAATATTCTTAGAAAACAGTGTCAAACTGCTATGTAATATCTAATCCAGTATGTAGCAATGAGTAATAGATAATTCTATCAGAGTTTTGAGATGACATGTAATTTTACTGATGAATCCTGTGAATACCAGAGCATGTGCGAAATGAGGTTTTAAGGTGAATAAAAACAACAAAGAAATAGCTAACAATCAGAAAGAGCCATGCTCTCCAAAAATCATCTTGAAAGACATTGCATATAAAAGATTACTCACAGAATACAGCACAATTTGTTTACAAGCAGAAAATATATTGAATATTCCAAGAAATATGAAAGAGAGATCAATGAGTAAGCTTAAAATTCAATGAGTTGGTAAGAAATTCCTGGACAAGTGTTGTATATTTTTCTTCCAATGTCAGCAGTTAGTATTTGAAACCAGGTAAAAGGAATTTTGAATGCTGATTTTTCAAAGTACATAGAGATTTTCCTAACTAGGGAAATTGGTGCTACATAATCTTTTCATATTTCTCTTCATTTAGTCTTATGTTGGACCTAACTAAGCTAGCAAATATTGAGTTGATTTGATTTACATTTGGTTACAGAAAATTTGCATACTCAATACTTAAGTTTAAAAAGATATATTGTCATTAGTATTAATGAATACAATAATATCCAATAGAAATATCAAGTCTTATGCTAGAAAACATGTTTTACCAGTCCATTATATTCACTTCACACAAATGCCAATGGGGTATAGGCATGAATCCATCTCTAATCTCTACTCCTCTATGGGTAGACTGGGCTCTTTTGTGTAGGAGCCAGTTTAAGAGAAGAGAAACTCTGAATTCTAAATTGTGCAGAAGGCAATGAAAACCACTTCACTATCTCTCCCAAGAAATGACTGATTTTTAAAAAATAATATCACCTGAAGCAAGGCAATAATCACTAAGATGCCAGAAGTTACGGAGAGTGAAAGAAAATATGATGTTAGTGAGGACAAAAAACAATAATAGACCAGGATTCAGAAAGACAGAAGATGGCAATTGAAAGTTGTATTTAAATTTTTCAAGATAGGTGGCAGGGAAACAAGAAACCAAATGAGAGTTCCCCAAGTGAGAAAAGAAAGTATTGGAATAGAACTTATAGTTACACAACTAGCTATGTCAACAGTAAGATGATGAGCCCTAGTAATCAATTTAGTAGTATGTTTAAATTCATGTGGTTGAGATAGGAAAAAGGAAAGCTCATTAGAAAAGTGCTTTGAAAATATTTGTTACAGTAGTAGGAAAGGGACTGAAATTGACATGCTATATCACAACCGAAGACATTACAGACCCTTCTTTGGATTTTGTTAAGAATCTCAAGAGATATAGCCTGTAATGTGGCAGTAATATTCAATGCATGGGTGAATGGTAGATTTATAAACATGCAAGATGAATTCTGATGAGAAAAATCGTCTGGTATGACACAGTGAATCTAGCTAGCCACAGACCTAGAAATTGATTCAATATTGTTATGGTCCAGGTTAGGACCAAGGGAGAACAACACGAACACAAGAGTAGAAATAACGAAAATATATTACAAGGAATAATAATACAAGATGTGGAAGGTGTTAGTATGACTGTCAGTCTGGTTTGGAGTGAACTACTATCAGCTCGACTCGATTCGTCCCTCTGTCTTGAGAGGCGTAGTATACATAGTGTTAGGAAGAGTTCATTCTGTAGTTATAGGTAAGGACCCATGACAAATATAATCATTCCATTTCATATCAGTGGAAAGCATGAAACCAAAAAGGCACAATAAGTTGTTCCCCAGCAGGTTAACATCAGCCATGCTGATGGAAGGCAAAAATGTTTCTCTATGATGAAAAATAGCACTTTTTGTTTTGGAGGTGTTCAATTTTACAAGCCATTTCTTACCCCACTTAACAACTGATTGAAGGTTATTTTTTATATCAGATGCCAGATTTTATCAGACATATCAGAATTACTATTAAGACAGGAGTAAATAGTTGTGTCATTAGCATAAATACCAAGTTGGGAAATGATGACACTGGTTTGGTTTGTTTGGCTTGTTTTATATCATATCAACCTCAACGGGTCATTTAATGCTGACAACTTTTTTTTCCCCTGGTAATATTTATGTTTTGTCAAAAATCTATTTGTTAATATTTTTTCCTCAAAAATGTATAGCTAGTAATATTATTTTTTCAAAAACGTATAGCCAGCAACACTATTCTTCTAAAAATGTATAGCCAATAATATTATTTTTCCAAAAACGTACAGCTGGCAACATTATTTTTTCAAAAATGCATTATCAGAGACCTTGCTGTTGGACGTAATTTATCGTCATACCCAGGACGCGGATGCAGTTTATCGTCATAGTCTGGGTGTTAACTATTTGCCCATAGTTAAGACCCTAACAGGTGCTACCACCCCGGGTCAGGGTTGACCTGGGAACACCAGCAGTTAACAGGTGGTTCCACATTCGTCAAAACCTCCTGATCAGAGACCTTGCTGTTGGACGTAGTTTATCGTCTTACCCAGGACACGGATGCAGATTATCGTCATGGAGTATTGCTGCCATATATGGTCTGGAGCCCCTGCTGTTTGCCTCGGGGTTCTTGATAAGATCCAGAGACGGATAGGCAACATAATTGGCCCTGATCTGTCATCTCGTCTGCAGTCACTCTCTCACAGACACGATGTTGCCTCACTCTGCCTTTTTTACAAGTACTTCCACGGTAATTGCTCTGAGGAGTTGCGTTCGCTTGTCCCCAGGCCTCGTGAATTTAAACGCCCCACCAGGCTGGCATCCTGCTCCCACCCCTACACCGTGGAAACTGTTAGATGTAGACGTCTCTTCTACTCCAATAGCTTCAGGTCTCGCACATCTCGCCTATGGAACTCCCTTCCCTATTACTGTTTCCCTGACAAATACAATCTCCAACGGTTTAAGTGTAGCATCAATCGACATCTCCAGTTGCCTTGATCTATACACTTCCCTTCTCCACATTCTTTCATTTTTCATTCCTATCTGCTCTCGCTCCGGATCTTTTGTGGCCCCCTTGCCTTGATCGACCCACTGTCTTTCTCTTTCTCCACATCCCCTCCCTTGCCACTCCTATCTGCTCTTCCTCCAACCCTTCTTTAACCCCTTGCGTGATAGTGGCCTCCGGCCTTGCTTGGGGTGATATGATTAAAAATAAATACCCAGGATGGTGATGACACTGGAAAGGTCCTTGAAGAAGATATGCAAAACAGAGGTCCAAGGATAGAGCCCTAGGACATTCTTGCATTAATGTGAAAGGATCTAGAATAGTGGCCATTCAATACAACTTTCATTTCATGATGGATTGATGTTTATTTAAGGGTTTATTAACTCTTTGTGAGTTATTTAAAGCTAAAATATTAGGTCATCCCATAAGTTCTGTCCAAATTTTAACTTTTTGTTAAAATGAACGAAATTTAAAGAGTATTTTATAATGTCTAATGGATTTGAACATTATTTTTATGTTTAGATGCATTTAAACTGATCAAATTTTATTTCAAGGAACAATAAAATCAAATTTTGTTTGATTAAAACCCTGCTAACATAGAAGTACCCAAGAATCATTTGAGGCACATAATGCTTTATGAGTTCAAGAAAGGAAACTCAGCAGCCGAAACGGTTAGAAACATTCACTCAGTTTATGGAGAGGAATGTGTGAATGAAAGAACTTGCAGAAGATGGTTTGCAAAATTCAGAGGTGGAGATTTCACTCTTGAAGATGAAGATCGAACCGGACGTCCAGTTGACTTTGATGAAAAGCTCCTTAAAGCAGCCCTTGAATCGAAAACGGGTGATGTTTCATCAGGACAATGCGCGACCACACACAGCATGAATCACGTCACAAAAGATCGAAGAACTTGGTTGGGAGAAAATTCCTCATCCACCTTATTCTCCTGACCTTGCTCCTTCAGACGACCATTTGTTTTGTAGCTTACAGAATCATTTGGAAGAAACAGCTTTTGTAACACAGAAAGAGGTTAAAACTGACATTTGTGAGTTCTTCGAATCAAAGCCAAAAGAATTTTACAGTAATGGAATTAGTAAGCTTGTTAATTGATGGAAGGAATCATAGATAATCAGGGAAAATACATTCTTAATTGAATCTGTAATTAAATGTAACATTTGGTCACTTGTTTTCTTTATTCAAAATTCGGACACAACTTATGGGATGACCTGATATTTTGGAGTGTAAGAATAATTCTTTTTTTTGCCAGTGAATGTTGCATTCATAATTTTTTGAGCATAACAACGACTTTTCCAGTTGGAATGAGGAGATGGATTCATACCTTTTCCTGAGGTGTAAATGAATTTAACAAATCTGACTCAAAATCAAACTTGGTTTTCTGATTTCTCATTCCAAGTCACTATCAATTGTGCCAACTACACATCTTCCTTTCCAAGAAATCATGGCAACTCACACATTTTAAAGAAAAGTAAGCCGCAGATAGCTATGATAACCTACACCCTGAAAGGATATGGCATTAAAAAAATGTTACATGTTAACACACAAACATTTTAAGGCGTTATAATCAAACAACATTCAGAATCATGGTGAAAATATAATCAAAGACAAATGTCATATTTTGTGATTCACATGTTTGTGCATTGTGAACATGAAAACATAAAAGGGATAGTTTCCGCTTACTAAATATGTAAACAAGGAAATATTTGAAACCACTTAATTGGGTAATATTACCATAACATAAATGTTTAATGTTGTAAACAGAATTCCTTTACAAAAGTTGTGAAAATATAGAAACATTATTCTTAAGAACATCCAATTATCTGCTACTGTTACATTTTATTTATAACATGACATGGAAAGAAAATGTTTTGTTCCAATGCGAAATACTCATAAATATTTACACATCTAACTAAAAACAAATATATATTGCAAATCAGGAATTAGGAAACACTGAGTACAAGCTTTTCCAAAAGCGGGACAGTTCAGATATAAAAGAATGATATTCTTCACAATTATGTAAATGGATTATTATGCCTTTCAAGTATGGCTATGTGGTAGAGGAGAGAACTGACAGACAAGAATATTGGGATAGCATCACAGAATATGTGGTGGTGACATTCATTATTACTTCCTGATGTTGTAGAAGAAGAAATAATTTAAAACCAAGCAGCTTAAAATGAGAATAATTTAAAACAATAAAAATGTAGCTTCATTCTACCAGTAAGTCACATACCGGAGAACTTCATGATATCTATATTGCATAAACATCTGAATGACGTTAAATAAAAAAGTAAAAGGTAGTACTGACAGGATTCCATAATGTTCAAGTTTTATTACATTGTATGAGGAGGTGCTGAATAGTTTTGGCTCAATCAAACAATTCCCCCCGCCCCAAAAAAATTCCATAGTTGAACATTTAATCAGATTTTGGAAAGTGTGTTGGGCTGAAAACTTTTCAGCATTGCATTGTCACTGAGATTGTCACGAAACACCAAAAAAATAAGTTGTTAAAGTAACAATTAGTTGTAAACAGCCTTTACATAAAATTTAAGAAATATGAGTGAAGAGAGTAAAAAAAGTCGACAGATCTGTGAAACATGGGTTTTGAAATATTTTGTTACTGCAAAAAACACCAAAAGATTATTCTTTGTGATAATTTCTTCTTTATTGATTATAAAGAGTAAAATAGATAAATCGTGTTAACATGAAATGAATCTACTCAACTGCTAACTCGTTGCTGTTCTTTAAGTGACTTTTGAAATTGCCTTTTAGTCATGAAAATCTGTGCTTTTGGTTTTTCATTTTCTTCATAAGAAATCAATAAAAACAAATGTAGAAGTAGATAATTCAACTTTGAAATCAGAAAAAAAATAAGAGAAAATTGACATTTACCTTTTCAGTCAGTTCTTGATTTATACATGATGACACTGAATCAGTCTCTGTCTTCTCAGGATTCAAAGAATTTGTATATATTTTAGGGCTGCATGAAATATTAGACTCCCTGACTCTGGGATTGCTTTTATTTATCTCAAGGATTGGGCTACAAAAAATAAGGCAAGAAAATTATTTTTATAGAGCAGTTTATTTAAAAATAAATAAATAAAAGACATTAACAACCAACAGTGAGTAATACAATAAATGTGCATGTCTCCAAATAGATGATCACGTTAATAATATTCAAAAGTATAAGGAAAACAAAATATTGCAAACTTGCATATGTGAACATATTTATTATGATTACATTTTTTTTTAAATTACTTCACCCCAGGTAATGCGATAATGCCATAAAGATACAAGGGGTTACTGAGAGTGAAAGAAAATAAGATATCAGTGAATAGAATAAACAATAAAAAAACAGGTTTTAGGTATAGAAGATGGTCATTGGCATAAAATTTACATTTTTCAAAATAGTAGGTGAGAGAGAAGCAAGAAACCAGAATAGGTTTCTATAGATGAGAAAAGAAATTATTAGAATAGAACTTATGATTACATCTACTTATTTCAACAGTAAAATGAGGAGACCTAGTTGCCAATCTAAATTCATGTGCTCAAGTTACCAAAGAGGAAAACTCATTAGAATAAATGCCATGAAAATATTTATAGAAATGAAGCCATGTCACAGAAATGGGAAAGTATCTGAAATCAAGATGCTAGGTCAGCACCAATTACAGACCCTTCTATGGATTTTTCTTGTGTATCTCAAAATATATAACAGGAGCACTAAACCAGACGTAGCAGCAATATTCAATGCAAGATAGATTCTGACAAGAAAAATTGTCTAGCATGACACAGTGAATTAACAGTGCATTTAAATTTTTGAAGATTGTAGTTATCAGGGAAGCAAGTAAATGGAAGAGAATTGCACAGACAGGAAGTGTAAGAGAAGAAACTTGGTGTAGAAGAGGCAGTTACATTTAACAAATTCAACAGTAAAAGGGTGGCACCTAGATGCCAATCTAGTAGCACATTTAAATCCATGTAGTCGGGGCATCAGGAGAAAAAGCTTGTCAGAGCAGTTGCCATGAAAATATTTGTAGAGAAGAGAGAGGGAAGCCATGTCACATTGGTGAGAATGTGACTGAAGTCGAGATGCCAAGTCAGGATTGACTACATTGCAGATTCTTTTTTAGACTGTCAAGAAACTCGAGATGAATAGAAGAATCAGACCAGATATTCAATGCATGGATGAATGGTAGATTTTTAAATGTGCAAGATGGATTCTGACTAAAACAAAAACCTTCTGGCATGACACAGTGACCCAATTTTCCTTCCAGTAGATGCAGCCATTGATTCAATATAGCCGTTTCACTTCAAGTCAGTTGAAAATGTGAAGCCAAGAAGGTACAGTGCATTGCTCTCCAATAGTCTAGCATCATCCATGCTGATGGCAGGCAGGGAAGTTTCTCTATGGTGGTTAAATGAGAGTTTCATTTTGGAGACATTAAAATTTATAAACCTTTTCCTGCCCCAGTTAACAACAGATCGGAGGTTCTTTTCAAGAGCAGCAGCCAGGTTAACTTTGTCAGCTCTGATGGATTTGCTATTGAGACAGGAGTAAATGGTAATGTCATCTGCATAAATGCCAACTTGGCAACTGATGAGATCATTGAAGAAGATCAGAAACAGCATAGAACCCAGGATAGAGCCTGGGTGGGGGCACCTCTGTTCGTGTGAAAGAAACTGGAAGCGAGCCCATTCAAAACAACTTTAAATTAAACAATCATCCAGTAATACTGTAGATATGGAGCTTACATTAAAGACCAGCATGCCAAACCTTGTCAAACACCTTCAAGATATCTAGTGCCACAGCTCATGCTCCACCGTTATTATCAAGAGCTTGAGACACATATTCAGTGAAGGTCATTAGCACATCAGTGGTAGACCTGGCAAAACAGAAGCCATATTGTTTGTTAGAGATTAGGTCATGAGAGGTAAGAAGCTTAACTACTTCAGCATTGATTAAAGCATCAAATACTTTGCTGAAAAACAATAGGAGACTAATAGGGTGATAGATGGGTCAGAAGGTTCTCCAGAGTTCTTAAAAACAGGAACTACAGAGGAGAACTTCTAACAAGCTGGTTGTAGAGTTTGGAGAGAAAGAGGCCAGCTCAGGAGCACATTTCTTTAGGACAATGGGTGGGATCCAGTCACCTCTGCTTGCCTTCGTGGAGTCTAATTTAGAAATGATATCTGATACCAGTGATGGGGTTATGTGCATATCACTCAGTAGAACCTCTGTCTTAGTGGGGAAATCAGGTGTGGGTACTCCAAATGAGTCTAGTGTTGAGATAGAAGAGAATTTCTAAGCAAAGTATTCAACTTTTATCTATTGTAGATGTCAAGACTTCAAATTGATTGAAGAGAGGAATGATTGAGGACTTGCTGTTGTTCAGCACACTCTTGCAGAGCTGCCAATAATCTCTAGAACCGAACTTGTGAGATGCAGAGATGTTGCTTCATTCTATCAGCAAACAGTAACTTTACTTCTTTAAGGACATGCTTGCACTCATTATGAGCAGAGACAAAGAGATGGCTGTTGCAATCAGATGCATCGCTCTGGTACAGCTGGTAAGAACCAAGGAGATGAATGCGATTTAGCTTGATATTTCCTAGATGAAATGAAAGCATCAATGCCAGCTTTCACCCAGGAGGAGACCTCAGAAGATTAAAAACTTCATTCCAAGGTACGTCACAAAGGAAATCACAGAACGAGTCCCCATCTGCTCATTGATAACAGAAAGATGTTCCCTAGGTAGGAGGTTCTTGGATGGTGGGTGAGCAGTTAATGTTTACAGACACTACCACATGATCAGAGTTGCCAAAAGGGCAGAGCTGCATGGTATGACAGGAGTCAGGGATGGAGGTAAGGAAGAGAAGCATGCTCATGAGGGTTACTAGGGAAACATGTGGAGAAGTCCACTACTTGTGTGAGAGATTGAGAATTTCTGGGCTTGGATGCTAATGACAGAGTGCTTAAGCAGCCTCCTGACATGGTGGGCATTAAAGTCAATGTAAAAAAAATAAGATTCTGGACTAATATGTGTTCTATTTCCCCTTGGTTACTTGGATTGCATCTGAGATGAAAGGAAAATTATTTCTTTGTATTTATTTGTGTACAATATTCCTTTATACTTTACCCATTAAATAGTAAAATAAACCCAAGATCTCCAGGACAAACACACAAGTAATAGAATAGGCTTGTGGTTGTATTTCTCATCCTTTATGCTCGCAGGATGAGTCTATTTTTTCTCACAAACTGTTGTTGTTGGATGTTATCAAGAAATTCAAATTACAATACCAAAATCCTACTTGGTGATGTCTGTCACATGAGCGTAGGTGACCGATTCTTACTCACTTTCTTAGGAGGTCATTCTGTTTGTTGTCAAGCAACCCCAAATTCCGTTTGTGCTATTTCTTAGTAGGTCATTCTGTTTGTTGTCAAATGACTCTAAATTCCTTTCCTGCCCTCTTTTGGCCGAAACATGACTCAGTCCCGATAGGTAGTAAAACAAAAAAATAAAAGAAGGAGGAGAAGAAACAAAAAGAGCATGTCTCTTATTAAAATTATTGTACATCTGATTTAACAGTTAATATTGAGGGCCATGTCACAGTATTTATAGAAAACACAGAGGCAACCTTACTGCAGTCGGAAAGTGACTGGAGCTGAGACACCGGATCAATAATATTGCAGATTCTTCTTTCGAAGAAGTGCTCAAAAATAGCACTGATACCAGACCATATGCGGTAGCAATATTCTAAGAATGGATGAATGGTAAACTTATAGATATGTAAGATAGATTCTGGAGAGAAAAATTGCATCACCTGTCATAGTGAAGCAACTTTCTTAGCAGCTGACCTATCAATGGATTCAATATAGTCTTTCCATATCAGCAGAGAACATGAAACTGAGAAGGCACAGCAAGTCACTTTTCTGGAGGATAGCATTAACCATGCTGATGGAAGGCAGCAAGCATCTCTCAGATGATTAATGAAGAGAAGTTTAGTTTTAGAGGTGTTAAAATTAACAAGCCATCTTTTGCCAAAGTTAACTATTGTTTTTTTGGACAGTGGCTGCCATTTTGACCTAGTCAGACTGATAAGCCTTACTATTGAAGCAGGAGTAAATTGTGTTGTGAGCATAGATAAGTTGAGAGCTGATGTCTTCAGGAATGTTATTGAAAAATTTCATATCGAAAAAAACTAAACTACTTCTTAAATTAAATGTTGACATCAAGGAAGACAACTTTGATAATGCCCCAGAAGAAATAGTCAAGGGGGTTGCAGTTGGGTGAGGAGGGCAGCCACAAGTCCGGGTGACCAGTGGTGAGGAATCTTGTTGAGCAGCCACGCCTGGGTTGTCTTGGCATTGTGTGCAGGAACGGAGTCTTGCTGGAAGACGTAGGGGCGTCTGACGGCGATCTCGTCCATCCAGGGCTTCGCCACCTCCTGGGAGATCTCAGCGGTGACTCTCAGGCCCTTTTGAAAGAAGAACGGAGGATGACACCAAGGACCATGACGGAGGAGGGAAACTTCGTATACTTCACAACAGGAACCACCTTGATGTCTTTGCAGATCCACCTGTCGTTCTGCCTAAAGTTAATTAGTTGACAAACTGTCGGGTATCTGCATATACAAATTTTGTTTTTATTGCCTATTTCGTTTTCTTTTTGTCAAGTCTCGGATTTTGCTGCAACACCCTGTATATAAACATTATATTTCTATAAATTTGTATTATCATTCAACACTGATAACAGTAGAATTGCAAATGATTTTCAAACATCTTTTAGGTTATTCAATAATGATTTGAAACTAAAGTACAACTATTAAATAATATGCACACATACACTACAACAGATTAATAACAAGTAACAGAAGCTGCATGTATAAAATATACAAAACATATGCAAAATTACTTACCAACACCAATTCATTCTTACTATTTTTTTTTTATAGCAATCAGTTTATTACAAGTCCTGATGGTAACAAAAGAGCCAATTGAATTTGTTTAGCCACTTAAAAAATATTATGTGATATGAATATTGGAAAACTACCCAAAAAACATGAAAAAAAAATAGACATAATTAAAAAAAGTTTCAGTCACATTTAATGTAAATTGATTACATAAATAAATAGCAATAGAAATAATTATATAAAGAATGTAGCAAAACTTATGAATCCATTTTGTAAGATGTAAAAAATATTGCGAGATCCATTTTTATAATTTATGAAAAAAATAAATAAAAAGGTACAAAGATATGATTGAATGTCTATGAGAAAGTGTTCACAGAGCATGCTCAATTATCAGTTAATCTTTTCTTGTAATGGCTATAGTTCAATCAAAAACACAGATTTTTGACCAAATATTAAAATAAAATTTATTTTTTAACATTTTACTTACATATTAAATGCATTGAGTGAGGTTTTATTGAACTCTTCCGGCTCTGTAATTTTTACCTGCAAATAAATTTAAGCAAACTTTATATATATATATATATATATATATATATATATATGTGTGTATTTACTGCTTATAAACTTCAATCTTCCATAAATCTCTCACGTACATTCATAATTGCTCATGGCATATCAAATGTAAACAAATGACGTCACACATTATGAAATGGACAAAGTCCGACAATTATTTAAAAACATTTTTATGTTTAACACAAAAACATAGGATACAGGTTCGAATATATATGTATGCACACACTCACACATTATATATATATATATATATATATATATATAAAATAGACAGGACTTGTTGATATTATTCAACCAAACATGTTTGAAAGAATTATTGTTGCTGAAATACATCATATGATAATAAATATAGTTTTAATGGATTCTATATTTATAGGTAAAAGAGATCAATAACAGGATTAGAGCAGGTATAAATATAAGCAGATATCCCAAACTACCACAGTTTACACTGAAAATGTGTCAAAATAGCAAATTTTCCTTTAATCTCAACCGCTGAAATATTTTTAGGTGACTTCCATAAAATTCGTATATTAAAAAAAAGAAAGTTTAATCTTTTCTCTTTATAAGGATATAATTTTTTTTTGTGTGTGATGATTGGCTTTTTATTCTATGTCTCTTTAAATTATGACACTATTTCAATGACAGGCAACACATTTTCTACATTTTCAAAGTTGACAATTTCATAGTGGTGCTTTTAAAAAAAAACTTATTTCACTTTCTTGCAAAGCAATGTCTCATCTTTAATAATCAATTGGTTTCATGTTTCTGCACAGATACAACTTGAGGTTCACAAGTATCAAAAAGAGGGTATATTGTGTTTATTTTGTGCAAAATTGCGTTGGGTCTGGTATCAAAATTTGTATTGCTCACCAAGTGAATGAACATTGTCAACTGAATCTCATTTTAAATCAGATTGTTCTCATCAATAGATATTACACAGTTTAAATCCTTTTCTTAATGATGTATTTTAAAACTGTATAAAGTACTTATTCATTGTATTTTGTTCAAACTGTAATGCTTGAATCATTTTCAGTTTGGCTGTTTTTCTTATGCCCTTTCCTAAAAAACAAAGGACATTAAGCAGAATTTCTATTATAAAATAAAAAAATATATTAACTGGATATATTTTTAGTTCTTTAAATTTCACATTAATATTTATCCGTAAAAAATTAAAATAATTTAAAAAAAAAAAAAAAAAATCCAGTTTTCATTTTTAATGGCCATTCATTTCATTTACATTTGTGGCTGGAAATATTTTGTCTAATTTTTGGGATTGGGGGATTAGACTAAAAATTTATTTTACATTTTCTTTTAAAAAATGAAACGGTACATTTTATAAAAAAAAAAAATAAAATGAAATGAAGTGGATATATGCTTTAACTTAACTTTGGCATAGGAGCCCATAAAAAAATTGAAATGTAATTAGGTAATTTTCAAAGTGTAATCAGTTTCCATTTTAAAAAAAATTAAAAAAATGAATATTTGTTTACTAATTTTCCAAAGTAAAAATGAAATTGTTACTTTTTCTTAAAAAATTGCATACACGTAATTCTTATGAAAGACTTATTGTCCATAGAATAAGAACATTACTACTTTATGTTGGCTTACTATCATTTATTATTCATTTCAATGCCAGAAATGATCAACAGTGTGTGTGTCTGTGTGTACGTATGTAAAAGAGGGTACTGAAAAATTCTAATTTAAGACAACCAATAAATTTTTAAGAATAAAAAGGAAAAAAACCTCAAAAAAAAAAAAACAAAAAACAATCTAAATGTTGGTCAGATTTTGGGAAATTAATCAATAATTCTTAGCACCCTCTCATATATTTTGTTGCTTTGGTGAGAATAAAAACTGCATAACATCTTTTTTTAAGCAGGTATCATGTAAAAGCATTTGATAAGGTATCGCACAAAGATCTATTTGAACTACTGGGAAAACTTAATTTATTTGAGAAATATATTAAAATAATCCAGAACTAATACTTATTATGCTTTCCATGCCAGAGATCTTTACGTGGGTGATTAATAAAATTTACATTTAATTTCTATTCAGTGGCTGATGAACTCCATGCCCTGAGAAGTAGCTTCTTACTAAGTGGGAGAAGCAGGACAAAGGAAATCCCAAGTTCCTTGCTATATATCCTGATAAAGTTAAAAATTGTGTGTTGATGGGAATAGACATTACAGTGATAAGTTTTAATGGAACCATCTCCATCTCTAAAGGAACAAAAGAAGGAAGAAAATGCACTCAGTGAATCTGAGTATTGAAACAACTCTAGAATTTGTGATGATAAAGAATCACTTCAAATTACCTTCAGTTACAAGCACCAAGGCCAATGGTTTACAGTATACTATTACTCCAACTTTTAAATTGACCAAGTCATTGACATTACATCTTCATTCAGTACTGTACTGAAAATTTTATTTCAACCAAAGGTAGAAATTATTATTTGTGATGGCCTTTATTGGATGATATTGCCCAAGTGGTGTCAACATTTGTCTTTAGATGGAACTTTGATTTAATACAACTTTCAAGAGATGATAGGATATGGAGTGCTCCAGGAATATTGGCTATAGCAGAGGCTTATCAACAAATTCAGACTGCAAATCATTATTAGGACAGGAAATGAAAGAGAACCTTTTCAATTGTCCAGAAATTCGTTTCCATCACTTCCAATAAATGTATTTTTATTCATTTCATTTCTTTCAATTTACAATAAACATTTGTTTGAAGGATTGACTAATGATTCATTTCAAGAAACAATTTTCTAAGTTTTGTACTCATTACTGTTCCTTACTGACAAGTTAAAAATCGCATAATTTCACAAAAGTTTCCAAAATTAGATGCATCAGCTAATGTTGATTGTCTTGAACACAGTGCTCAGTATCTTTTCAGCAGAGCCTCATATAGTGTAAATAGTATGTTTTTGCTCAGAGAGAGAGAGAGAGATGGGGGGAATAAAAAATAAAATAAATATAATAAGTAAAGAAGGCATAGAAAAATTTGACCTACAGGATATACTGAAAGCAAGAAGGAAAGCATCAAGTAACCTACCTCACGAGCTTGTTTAAATGGATGCAAGATAGGGAGTGGGAAGGATAGTAAAAAGACAAACATTGCAAACAGAGTTACAAAAGATAGGAAGTTGTGGAGAGACAAGATCAGCTATGTCCTGAAGTAAGATGGTATATAGAATAAGAACATTACTACTTTACGTTGGCTTACTATCATTTATTATTCATTTCAATGCCAGAAATGATCAACAGTGTGTGTGTGTGTCCATGTGTATGTATGTAAAAGAGGGTACTGAAAAATTCTAATTTAAGACAACCAATAAATTCTTAAGAATAAAAAGGAAAAAAAAAAAACCCCAAAAAACAATCTAAACTTTGGTCAGATTTGGGGAAATGAATCAATAATTCTTAGTGCCCTCTCATATATTTTGTTGCTTTGGTGAGAATAAAAATTTATGAGATCATTTTTATTAGTAGATTTACGATAGACACTTAGTTTTAGGTCATTAGTATACTTTCACATGATATCAGGAAAGGTAATGTATTGTTTATTTCTGTTACACAAGTAAATTCTATCATACATTAGACTGTTCTTAGTTTATTTACAAGGTCAGGTAATGGTGTTTTGTGAGGATATGTTAATAATGCATCATCAACATATTGGAAATACGTTCAAAATTTAGGAAAATACTTTGTAATTCATTAGAATAAAAAAAAAACTAACAACAGAAAAGATAAAACTGTTAGAAGGTGATCCCACTGGAAATACAAATTTTATTTATAAAAATCATTGTTATAAGTGAAATAACATTGATTTGTGATGAGTCAGCAAATTTTTATTTTATCTATTGGTAGGGAGTTTTTTATTGTACGAGATGTATTTGCTAGAATCTGTCTATATTTCTGAGATGAGGTATTATGTACAGTATTTACATTAGTCGGACTATTGTCCTCATCTTTGTCGCCATATTTGTCACAACTAGATCTAACCAACGCCTTTATCCACTGTACCATGTGTCCTTGAGGACAAGGACATGTGTCCTCAAGGACACATGGTACAGTGGATAAAGGCGTTGGTTAGATCCAGTGACAGACCCAAAGAGTGTGAGTTCAATACCCGGTTCAGGCAGTGGAGAACTTTCAGAGGGAAAATTACCAGGAGATAACTGATAACTGACATCCATCAAACATGGCTTGTAGAACTAGAACAGTCTACCCCAGTGATCGAAATAAAGGGTTCGGTTTGAAATTCCAACCACCTGAAGAAGGCCGGAGCGTACAACGGCCAAAACGTTGTGACAAATATGGCGACAAAGATGAGGACAATAGTCCGACTAATGTAAATAATGTATTTGCTAACAGGAATATTGCTATAAAGTACTTTGATATCTAAATTAACAATGAATTTATTGGCTACAACAAAATAAAATCATATAATTATAAGATTCTATTTAAGAGTACTCAAAATACATATATAAATAAAAAAAAAAGGAATAGATAAGTTCATTTATCAACTTTGGAACAAGAGTAGAAGTATATCTCTTGTTCCCTGTTTAGGATTGGGTTTCTGGTTCTTTCTAAAGTCTTTTCATTCTCTTTCACTCCCAGTAACCCTTTGCATCTTAGTGGCATTATCACCTTCCTTGGGGTGGATTGTATATAATAGCAGCTGACCACTCGTATTTGAGGATACTCGTCCATTAGGGTGGCTAGCCAATCCGTATTGCAGACAGTCACTCAGGCACATTTGCAACACCTACAGAGCCCACCTGTGGTTATATTACAACTATGTTGAGCAGAGCTTAGTTACAGTTTCTGGGAGAGAGAGCATGTTATCTAGCATGATCAACAATCAGAACAGGGCCAGCAAACTCAAACCCTCGGTCAAGATGACTTGTAACTTTGTGCTAGCACAGCTATCGAGGGCTCTCAAGTGCTCCATCCATCCAATTTCACTCACAAGGCTTGGGTCAACCTGTGGTATGGTTTTCAGGCACTTTCCAAAGGTGCCACACATTGGGATCTCCCCCTCCTCCAAACTGATAACATCAGGAAATCTCCTTCCTGACAAATCAATGATGAGATTCAAATCTGGGTCTCATGGTCAGAAAGCAAACATTCAATATATATATATATATATATATATATTGAATTCCACATAAGTGGCAGCCTCTTTAACCATCAATGTTTTAAATCAAAATCGCTGACTGAAGCAAGCATTATTTATGATCTTTTTTGCTGATGATGCTGTGATTGTGGCCACCTTAATCAAAGAAGCTCAAGCACTCGTCAATCGTTTTTCCACTGCTTGCAATGCATTCAGATTAACTATAAGCATAAAGAAAACTGAAGTTGTCCATCAACCAAGGCCTACACCGAAGCAGGTCAAGGGTGTATAACAAACACCTGCCCATATTTTTCCAATTGTTCCCATTAGTGTTGGCAGCAACAACCTGAAGTATGTGAAATCATTCTCGTACTTAGGAAGCAAAGTCAATTTAAGTGCCTCTTTAGATGACAAAATAGTTAATCAAGTATCAAAGGCAACCAATTCCTTTGGGAAGCTTAAGCATTGCCTATAGGATGTTCATGGGATTTCACTGAAAATGAAAATTAGTGTCTATCTCATTCTCACCACACCTCTTTATGAGTCAGAATCGTAGACACTATCCTGGACGCACATCAATCAACTTGATGCTTTTCATAAGTGCTGTCTTCATTCAATATGTGGTTATACATGGCAGGCAGGACAAAATCTCTAACCCTGATCTTTTCATCAAATGTGGTGTCGGTGGTATTGAATCCTTTCTGATGCAAACACAGTTGAGATTGGCTAGTCATGCCAAGAGAATGAGTGATGATCGGATGTGGAAAATCTTCATGCATAGCCAACTTTTTCATGGTAAGCATAACATAAGCTTGGTTATGCTTCAAGGATAAACTTAAATACAATTTAATTGCTGCAAACATCCCTATAGATGAGTTCGAACTTGCTGTTGAAAACTGAACAAACTGGAGAAATATCTGCTACCGAGGTATAACTAACATTGAAAAGAATCATCTCAACCATCTGAGAGAATTAGAATTAACACTAAATCTTGGGCTAATACATCAGCCCATATGACAGTCAACCCTTCAGTATGCCCTTTGTGTGGATTTGTTTGCAAATCCTGTGCAGGATTGTTGTCCCATATGAAACAAACATAAAAACTGAACTGAAAGACACTCATACGTCGAAAACGACGGGAGAGTTCATCATATACATGCATACTTACATACACACAAAGGTGTGATGGATAAATTGTTGTCTACATTACCCAAAAGTGAAAATAACACTGACATCTCAATTTAACAGAGATATTTATCAAAATTACACAAAAAATATCTTTAAATACTAAAGACTAAATTTATTCAATAAAATCACTATTGGCTTCAACCACAGCTTCCAGAGAACTTTGGAATCTCCTGTAACTCTTGTGGATGGTCTCCTTGTTTAAGCTGGTGAATGCTGTCTCAATCCTTGCCTTCTGTTCAACTTCGGTTTTACAAGGAGTTTTGTTGGTCTCTTGCTCAACTGTACCACACACATAATAATCAAGGGGGTTGCAGTTTGGGGACTTAGGTGGCCAGATGTAAGGTGTGATGTGGTCGCAGAAAATGTTTGACAGCCATGACTAGGTTCTCCTGCATGGTGCAGAGTCCTGTTGCCAGACATAGGGTCTTCCAGCAGCCACTCTCTTGACTCAGGGTAGTACTACCTCAAGTCACTTGATGTAGGTCTCTGCATTGAGTCTGAGACCCTCACCAACAAATTTGAGAGATCTTTTCTTATCAAAACGATCAGAGTGAGTTTTCCAAACTGGTGTACCTTCATAATGACCATTAGATCAATCAAACTCTTACCGAATCCTCTGCATTATCCTTAGATTGACACCCAAGAACTTCAAAATGTTCATATTGGATATTCCAGCACAAATGCCAAGCAGTACAGAATGGTATTTCAAATTTCTGATGGAGTGAATTGCATCATGGCACTTTTTTCTCAAAGGTGGTACACAACTGAACCTACTATATTGTGCAGTCAACAAAATCAAAAATAAACCATGTGTATGTGCAAAATTAAGAAAAATATAAAATGGCGACAATTTACCCATCGCACCCTATATAGTGATTTTCCATGCATAGCTTAGATGTACAAGTCCGAAAGTATGGGGCACCCAGTGAGGATTGAACTCACTACTCAGTCGTAATTTTTCTAGCAAGACAAGCTTGCTAACCATTACACCACCTGGGGTGCCCAATTGCACCCTATGTGTGTGTGTGTGTGTTTGTATACACAAAAGGAATTTAGTACACTTTTGCTTAGTCAAGCAGGAGGTAAAATTTGGGAGAAACTTAATAAAAGATTGAAATTTTTACATTCTACTATATCAATTTACTAACTACTATTGTAAGGTAAGGTACTAAGTATAAAAACCATTTCAAAGTCTAAATGACACATTTTTTAAAGTTTAAGTTACATCTCAATTACAAGTCTGAAGCTAAATGCTCAAAGAGAAACTTTTGCTGTAAACCTAAGGATCCCCCTTGAGCATTGTGCTAGCATTCTCATTACTCTACACAGAGAGACAGTATCTCGAGACAAGGGAAGTGGTTCAATGCAACCTGAATTAGGGTAAATCTCCAGAGTTAGGTGATTTTCTTGATTCAAGATTAGATTGTATCTCTTAGCCACCTGCATGAATCAAAGTTATGATCATGCCCATTTTCAGATTATCCACAGATGAAGAAAATATCAATATATATATATATATATATATATATATATATATATATATATGTATGTATGTATATAAGTTCAATCTCATACTGAAAATTTGCTACACCATAAGTAAACTTGAATAAGATTCTATGAAACTGGTACAATTTAACCCACCACTATTTTGAAAGCACTTTAGAACTTTTCTTCTTTCATATTGACCTGGTTAAAAGGTACACCAGTGATCCAAAGTACTGTATATTTTATATTTAGCAATTTCACTCACCATGTTGTCTATTCAAGGAATAGAGTAGTCATTGAGCTGCTTACAATTGTTAATGGTTAGCAAATAGTCAATTACCAACCTCTTTTTATGGCTATCTGAAAAGGTCACAAATACTTGGGCTCTCCAGGAAGATTTGCTAGGCTAGATGCTTTCCATTAGCCTTTTAACTATTTCCTTCTCAATAAGCATTTTGACCATAGCAGTATATCTCTGTGATTTAATAGTAACTGGTTTACAATTTGCAGTTAAGTTAGCAAAAAGTGATGAAAGATTAACTTTAATTGCAGTAAACTTGTATAACTTAAAGGGAAACTTAGAACTACCAAATGAGATTTATAAAGATTTATGGTAGAGTAAGAAACTCATGCCACAAAATCATATCAACACACACATCTGGCAAAACCTATATTTGGATAAATCTTGCCTTGAAGTATGTTGTGGATTAATGCACAATAAGAAAGTAAAATCCGAACTTGGTCTAAAGTAGACTTTTATTGTGAATAAATAATGCAAACTAAAAAAAATAGATATTTTCTAAAAAATGGAACAGTTCCAATTAGGGAGATAGAAGAGACTACTTCACTGAAAAGTACAATTTTATTACAGTTAGATATTTTAAAGAGATTTAAATTATCTATACACCTGTATTTTAAATTTTATGTTTGTCTTTTATTTATGAACTGATTGTTCCATGAGTAAATTCAAATCCATTTTATAAATAGTTCATTTTGAAAGGTGAACAAGATGGATAAAGTGTAGGAAATCTGTAGAGAAAGATAAATGAAGGTACGTTAATAAAATATTCACTTACATTAAGGTGTACAAGATCTTAAGATAATCTGTGTTTCATTGATGAGATTGTATATCTTAAAGTGCTGACATGTTTATAAACAAATCCAAAAAGGAATAATATTCATTAGAAATGAAATATTGAAAAATTACATTTTGAAGAGGAAAGAAACAAATTACACTGTTAATAAATTTGAAGTTACAAATTTAGTTCTGTGTATGCACGTCTGTGGTCATAATAGCATTAGGAAATTAACCATTTTCAGATGTATAACAGTTTTAGAAAATGTTCATAAATATGGATCAAAGTTTACTTATACAGTTTATATAATTTTTGCATTGTTCCACTGCTAGTCATCTGGACTATAGTTATTAATAGATTAGAAAGTGAATGAGTGAATGCAGAAACAATTTACTAGACCAGCTTACATATTATATTCATTGACAGTTTTGACACACTATATATAAGTTGTTGATATTCTTTTACATGCTATTTCAAGATATCAGCTATTATGGTTCTCCACAACTTCCTTTGTACTGATTTAAATAACTTTTGACACTTACCATCCCTCTTTATGCCTGTTATGAAGCCCATTCACTCAAAATTGAATTCAGAAAGCTATAAAAACGACAGAGTTCTTTAAAAACTAAATCTGGCAATATTTTTTTAGTTTCTTACTAGGAGAAAGTATAAAATTGCAGTAACTTGAAGGAGGTTATTGGTATGCCTTGAAAAAAAAAAAGATAAAGATAATGACAAATTAGAAGTGAAGCTAATGGTCTGACAATCAAATCATTAACAAAGTAATAAGTAACTTTGCAAAAAGTTTTACCATTTTCTTTTTAGAACAGACATAACATTGGAGATAAATTCAGAACTGTAGCTACTAATGAAACAAAATTGGATGAAAAGTAACCAAATAAGAAATTTCTTTGAGCTGTAGAGAGAGATCAGTAAATAAAGTACCAGTCATGTCATGAGGACAGTCTTCATGACTTTCAGATTTGCACTGATATAAAGGGATCTTGTGATCATTACTTGGTAGAAAAAAAGTGTGAAAAATAAAAAAAATGTTTTCATAACATATAAATTGGGAAAACTGGTGTCCAGTCTGATAATACAAAGGGAATGGATAAAAATAATAAAGTAATGTTTATTTTAGCCATAAAATTTTGTGAAAGGAAAAAGCTTTATTGGCAGTACAATGTCATGTGTATTTGAAATATTTCAAGAGGCCCTAAAGTTAGAAATCCTCTAAAAGTAACAATATCTAGATTTTATGGTGGCAAGTAAAATTTATGTTGTGCTTCTCAACAGTTTCTTTAGACTAGTTCCCTCTATTTCATTGCTTTGATGGAAAGTATTCCACAAAATTACAATAAAAGTATGGACTGAATCATAATATTTTCAAAGTTGTGTTATATAAAATAACATACATACGCACACATACATACATACATACACACACATATATATATATATATATATATATATATATATATATATATATATATATATATATATGAAAAAGAAGAACTACTGGAAAATATATTTCTTAGTCATTGCCGATGTGTTTTGTCAATTTGACTTTATCAAGGCAAGTTCAAAAGCAAAATGTTTTTTTAGTTACAATAAATTCGAAATATAAAGGGAACGCTCCTGTGTAAGCCTCCTTCTGGATGTTGGTAACTTATTATTTTATTACTAAAAATGTGTTTCAGTTTTCCATATCAACATATTGTTAAATTTCTCAGTATAATTCTGAAGATAAGGCAATTTGGATAAAAAGAAGACAACTGGAAAATATATTTCTTGGTTATTGCTGACATGTTTTGTCAATCTGACTTTATGAAGGCAAGTTTAAGTTTCTTTTTATCCAAATTGTCTTTTCAGAATTATTGAGAAATTTAACAATATGTTCATATGGAAAACTAAAACAAATTCTTAGCAATAAAAAAAAAGAAAAGAAAAAGCATTTGTTGTCTGTTATATTTAACAATATATGTTTTAAGTACCAATTTGTGACTGGTAGGGATAATTCGAAGAAGGATATTAATCCAAAGAGAGCTCAATATAAAATTAAATTACAAACTGTTATAATAATAAATCAAGAAAAACCTAAAGATCCATTTTGGTTATAATTTATTTTGTGAATATTTTTATATTCATCTCTTCAGACCAAAAGTTCTTAATAAATGGAGACAATTCATCTGGACAGATATACTAGATTAACAGGAGAAAAAAATGAGAGAGGAAGAAAGAAAAATAACAGATTTTCAAATATAATTTATTTTATATATATATATATATATATATATATATATATATATAAATAAAAGCGACAGTGTTTCATGCTAGATGCAATTGTCAGGTAACTAGCATGAAACAGACTGTCGCTTCTAAGTGTTCACTTCTATATTTATATTTACACGCGCTCTATCTCTGATATTGAGCACTTTATCCCATAAATATAGCACACTTTAAGACTATATTTCTTCATATATATATATATATATATATATATATATATATATATATATATATATATATATATATATATATATATAAAACACACTCATACAAAATGGTTGGTGGTGAAGTTTCATTATTTCTTTTTTTCATTAGCAAGGAAACATTGGATTCCAGAATTTACCATAGATATCAATATAGATGTAAATTTTAAGATTAAAATATATAGAAAGCATGAAATTTGGCCTAATTGTCCCTGATAGGTTACTTTTTCATAAAATGTACTAGCCACGAAAAAATCCAAGATGGCTGCCAAACGGGCCTCTGTTTCATGCATTTTGCTCAAAAATCATAGTGCAAATTGTGATATAAACATGAAATTTGGCAGCAATGTTCCTTGTAGGTAGGTTATTCAGGTGAAAGTGGTAGCCACGAAAAAATTTCAATATGGCAGCCTTTTTTCAAGATGGCCACTAAATGGGCCTCTGTTTCATGGTTTTACTCAAAAACCATATTACAAATTGAAAAAACTATAAACTTAAAATTTGGTAGGAGTGTTCCTTGCAGGTTTGCTTTCAGATAAAAGTTCTGGCATTGTGAAAACTCAACATGGTGGCCATTTTTTCAAGATGGCAGCCAGTGCCTCATAGTGGCAGTTCATTGAGGAGGCAGAGTAGGGCAGTTAATTGATAAGGTCGAGTAGTGGCAGTTCATCCAGGAGACAACATTCAAATTAAAATGTGAGGAGATATGAAGAGAGTGTATGTCGCTCACTACCAGAGCACACTGGTGACAGACACTGCTGTGGAACTCAGCATGGGGTTCAATGTCAGCTAAACATGGAGTTTAGTATCCCAAATTCTATCTAGTAAGCCCCTAATATATTAGATAGACGTACCTGAATGGACAGGTTGTGCCAACGCAAGAGAGCCGAGCCAAGGATAACAGGGGCTTTTGAAGTTATCTGGATGGTATACAGATCGCACGAGATTCAAATGGCATTGGATGAACGATCGGGTTAGGTGTAGGGCAGTTGCTTGAACCTAGTTGTATCCCATACATCAAAGTGAGCGAACGGTGGTAAAAGGATAAACCCTCGGCCATTCCTGTCAAATGATGAACAAAGATTCCACATCGAAAACTGATTGGAGCAAATGCTGCCTTTGTCAGCAGGAAAAAAGCAAAGAAACCATCATTTCACCTCTTAGTTCATTCCAGAGGAAGCGAGATTATGCTGGATACAGTAATATTGCAAGAAATGTACTGTTGTTTTATGCCATTAATGATATGCCGATAGCACTTGACCCTTCAAGGCTTGATGAAGGTGAAGGTATAGAAACCACTCTGGTTCGAAATGGAGTTAATATCATCAGAGTTGCCGATTGCTGTTCAACAACACCAAGTTAGAAAGAGTACAGCAAAGAAGAGCGGTCCCGAGCAACAGATGAACCTCGAAGCAAGAGATGAAAATCTGCAGACATACCAAAAGTGGAATGTTTCTTCTGTGAAGAAGATGTTATTTCGAATCTGCAAGAGGGGATGAGAGAGAGACTAAATGAACACCTCAATCAATGTGCCAGAACCCTGAACGTTGGAAAGCTCCTTGCAAAGTTAAGTGGCAGAGACGTTGTTGCCCTGGAGGTTAAGTACCACCTTCGATGCCTCCAAAAGTTGTACAATGCTGAAAGAGCGTACCTCAATTCCCTAAAGAAAGCAGAGAGTAGTGATCTAGGGAAGGATTTATACCCAGTGGCCTTTTCAGAACTAGTTATCTACATCATGGATAGCAAAGTCACCAACACGGAAGCAGCACCGGTTGTATTTCGGCTTGCTGACCTAGCCTCACTATACAAGCTTCGCTTGGAACAGCTTGGGGTTGATTCCCCGAATGTCCACTCTACCAAGTTGAAGGAACAGCTACTTGCTCGATTTCCAGAACTTGAAGCCTATAAGAAGGGTCGTGATGTACTCCTTGCCTTCAAAGTGGACATAGGACCAGTGCTCCATGAAGCTAGCCAGTATAGCAATGCTCTCCATCTATCTAAGGCAGCAGATATCCTGAGAAAAGAAATGCTCCAGTACAAGACAAAATTCAGCAGCGAGCTCAAAGATGGCTTTAGTGAGGAGGCTATCCCACCTGCACTTCCTCAGTTCGTGTGCAGCATTGAACATGGTGTTGATATAAAATCACATCTGACGCACGGAATAGCGAAGTCAGACTTAGCTATTGCTCAGCTTTTACAGTTCAACTGCAACTCAAAACGTAGAGAATGATTGACAACCCAAATACATTCTTAAGACCGTGAGACCCCTTTTGCTGTCTATGTTGGGTTGAAGGTGTACACCAAAACATGAAAAAAAGAGTTGATTGACAAATTCCATGAGCATGGACTAAGCATATCGTATGACAGGGTATTAGAGATATCCGGCAAGCTTGGTGAAACTGTGATAAAACAGTATGTCGAAGATGTTGTGTGCCCACCAGTGCTGTGAAAAGGGCTGTTCACTACGGCCGCTGTCGACAACATTGATCACAATCCCACGGCCACCACAGCTAGCACGTCATTCCATGGTACAAGTATTTCCATGTTCTGGTTCTTGGAAGGTTAGCCTATTGAAATTCAAATGCAGAGAGTTGTAAGGATATATATGACCTGTAGATATTTTCCCAGATAAGGACAATTTCCATGCTGGGTATTAGCACAGAAAGTAATTTTGATGTTGAATTGGACATTTCATCAGGATTGTAAATGTCGACTTTAAATCATTTCATGTAATTATCCACCGTAGGGTATGGGCGCTATATCATGCCAAATCAATTGAAACAGTGCAATCATTGAGTTCTCTCACTCAGATTTATTGATACGGCAATAAATCAAAAATATTTCATCAAATTCAACTAATTTAATGATTTCAGATTAAAATCATAAAACAGAGGACCGTTTGGCAGCCATCTTGAAAAAGTGGCCACCATATTGTTTTTTTTTTCGTGGCTATCACTTTCACCTGAATGAGTGGCCTACAAGGAACACTCATGCCAAATTTCATGTTTATATCACAATTTGCACTATAGTTTTTGAGCAAAATCATAAAACAGAGTAAGTACAGCCATCTTGAAAAATGGCCGCCATGTTAAATTTTTTTCGTGGCTAGCACTTTTTTCTGAATAAGTGACCTATCCGGAACACTCATGCCAAATTTCATGCTTATCTCACAATTTGCACGATTCTACCCAAAATTTACATTTTCCTGCTCCACTATAAGCAAAAGTTTCAAAAACCTTGAAAACTGACTCCTTATTTTAAAAAGTAGTTTTATAAAATGGTAATTGCAACAAGTTTTCATTCCAACTGATATCTTTTATTTCTTCCTTTTCTATATTGTCCTTTCTAAATTCTATCCAGGCCATGATAAATGGCACAGGTGATGTGATTAATGTCACTGTATGAATAATTGTACCGTTGTTGGGTGATGATAATGAAACCCCACTGAATGTAGTGTATGCTGACTAAAAGGTTGAACAGCACCCTTGTTGATGCAATGATCTTCTTCGTTGAGTTATTACTATCTTTATCACTCACCTGTTAGCGCATGCAGTTTTTACATGCAGCTAGCTTGTCTGGAATTTACTTATTCCTAGTCTATGCCACCTCAGGGACACAGTACCCCTATCCTTCTGGCTTTAAAAATCATTCTATGGTCAAATCCTGTTTGCATCTAATGGCTGTCACAGCTATACTACCTTTTTACTTATGTCACATCTGTTATCTGGTTAAGTCAATAAGTGGGGGATGGTGAAACTTTGAGTGTACTGCTGTCTAATATTTTAGTACTTTGGCTAAGCATGCTAGTCAACATTCCACAAAAGTGCTCTATTTTCTATAGGTGTGTTAAAAGTGATATATCAAAATAGAAAATGGAAAGAGTAAGAAAACTTAAAGTGTACTTTTGGCAACAAAATGATGCAAATTTTGTGCCAAGAATACTAATGCTTTAAGAACTAATTCTCAACAACTATGTAGCTGTGTGTCTACTCACAAGTTACAGATGGTTGTTGCGAATTTGCACAAAGAGGAACAAAGAGCACTCAATATGGAAATATGCCAAGTTTGTCAAGTTTTATACTTACAACTTATAAGTTTATAAAATTTTACGAACTTTTTGGGATTACTATTTGGTTTTGGCTGATTAATATTTGGTTTTGGCTGTTAAAACTTTTTTTAATGTTCTCTGTTCACCTTAAATCTCATAGCCTATAATACTTAAGTGAAATTTAGAAAGAGTTTACAAAGTTTTCTTTAAATATTCATAGAAAAGTAATTACATTCTTAATTAAATTTGCATATCTAAGCTCAAGTTGGATAGTACACCAGGCTATGTATTCATTTTACCAGATACTTTATTTATGTTTGCCTTGTGCCAAATTAAGTATAGTTTATTCATTACCTATTCTGCTGATTGTTGATTGTTAGAGGATCAAGTGTGGCAAGGTGATGTTCAGTTTACAATTATATAATAATTTAAATATTAGTTGCCATGATGCAATTAATAGCAAAGATGGAAGATAAATTTTATCACACACACACACATATATATATATATATATATATATATATATAGGTTCTGTACCTAGAGTCATGAAATATACATATTATTCTACCCAGAATTTCAACAGTGTGTACATTGTTTCCAAAGTTTCATTAATCATTAAGGAAAAAAAAAATTTTATTTTTGTTTGAAATACTGATTTTGTGAGAAATACTAACTTTAGAGAATATTTCAGTACTACCTCATAAGTATAATAGGCAGGAACTTATGTGCATAGTCTTCAAATTTGGTATGTATAGTTAAAAAAATTTGTTGTCCATAGAAAAAGTGTCTGTATGTATATGTATGTGGACTAATATTTTTTGGTTATTGAATATATCTTTTATAGTAACAATTACTTTTTTGTAACCATTTGTTTCCAGACTATAATTTCTCTTAATGTCCAGACAAGTAAAATATTTGTGTGTAGTAATATATCTATATTAATCCATTTCACATTCCTCGCTGTTAGGTCTTTGTCCTTGAATTTCACAGCTGTCTTGATCAAATGCATTTCTTATAGTCTGTAATCCTTGTTTCTGCCAAAAAAAAAAAATTTGCTGGCTTTTAGATGTGCCTTAATTATGCAGATTTTTTCATGCCCACTTACAGGTATTTAATTAGTCCTAAGGTAGTAGGTAATTTACATGACCATGTATGGCACAAGTGATTTTGTGCCTCTTTCATTGGGGAGATAGGCCATATCCATTACATTCCTCCCTGATCTCATGATCACATAGAGAGCAGCTGGCATTGGGGGTGCTCTTGTCTGCTACTTCTGTGTAGTATTGGCGCAACAGGCTCACTTGCCCTTTCAATAGTTTCTACTATGACACACCGATTCTCTTCACCATCACCTTTGCTCAATTGATCAGAGTCACCATCTACAAAATGCAAGAAGGCTGTGGCTGGTCTTCAGCTCATGCTGAAATACTTTCAGAAACTCGGATAACACTGTTAATTTTATATGACAACAGTCTTGCTTGTTAATCTCTGTAAATGTTAAAAATCTTTTTCTAAATATTCATTTCAATGTATCACTTTTTCAGATCGAAACTTAAAAAATATATATATATATATATATATATATATATATATATATATATATAAAACAATTTGGTAGGATGCACAGAGGAGCTGCTTGACACCCTCCAATAGATTGGCCATGAAAGCACATATTAAGTCTTGTTCTGGTATACCATTGAACAGAACTGAGAGTTTCCATAGTTCCACCAGAAAAACATTGACACACTCTTCAGGATGTAAATGTTGTGCCACAAACTGTTCATATGCTGTGAATGAGTCAGCAGCAAAGGTCATATACAAGGTTTCCTATATGTAGCCAAAGTCATTTTTTCTTTCTTCACTCTGAAGCTGATACACTGCATATGCAACACCCATTAGATGAATCAAGACTATAAACTCAATCTTTTTCACTGTGCACAGTCGACATATCAATTCTGCCTTCTCTATCCATTTGACAATGAATTGTTCAGGATCGGAGCTGTCAAATTCTGGTATTAGTTTTGGGTCAAATTGGTTGGTCATGGTGCCAAAATAGTTTGTAGTAATATATCTGTATTAATCTGTTTCATATTCCTCACTACCATGTCTTTGAACTCACAGCTGGCTCATTCAAATATTTTACTTGCTGTCCATAATCCTTGTTTCTGCCAAAGAAAATAATCTGCTGACTTGTGTGCCTCAGTCAGTTATGAAGATTTCTTCATGCTCACCTACAGGCATTTAATTAGTCCTAAGGCACTAGGTAATTTACATGACCATATATGCCACAGGCAATTTTGTGCCTCTTTGTCAGGGAGATAGCCCATGTCCATTACAGTGTGTTTTGAAAATGCAATTTCCCCTAATAATATATTTTTTGTTTGTCATATTTTTTTCATTGATAACTTATCAGGGATTTTTTCTGTTAATTCCTGTTTTTTAAAATGAAGCTTGATGTACAATGACAATTTTGATAAAGACTATAAAAGTGAGATTTATTTTTTTATTTTACTTTGGTATAAGAGATTATGCCAGATTACTATTCAAGACATTATATATATATATATATATATATATATATATATATATATGTATATAAATAAATTTCAGCAGTTTCATATAACTTGACTTTTAATGTTAACATATACCAGTTTCTCATCAGTATAAAGGAATTGTTTTACTGTCATTATGATTAGCTTTAATCAAAGTCTTGACATTTTATCAGGAGCAGCAAGGTGGTTACTTCAGTTAATATATAAAAAGTTTTTGATAAATTCTTGCCCAATCAAGAGGGGATTCTAAATAAATTCTGTGTTAGATTTTGGAAACTTTTCAGCACCTCCACTGTGTAATGAAGAAGAGAGATTCCAGTAATTTCCTGTACATAATAGAAATGTTATATCATCAATTCCTAGCATTTCAAACTTTAAGATGAATGATAATTCAGAAAATCCTCATTATCATACCTGTAACTCTGCTAAATTATAAATTCTAGGTATTTATTCTAGAGGAGAGAATGATAAACCTTATGAAGCTATTACAATTACCTTTCATCTTATTTGCTTATCTAACATATTGACAGGAATGTTACAGATAAAATAGTTGTAAGATACAAAATTAGAAGAGTTTACCTAAACTAGAATTATGAAAATATCACTAATCTAGTATTAAGTGGAGTTTGAAACATTAATGACAAAGTTAAGTTTCATAGTGTTTTTCGTTAGATATTCCAAACATGTTTTTGTAAAGAATTTCAATTTGTTGTAATCTTTGCTAAAAAGAAAATCTAATGCAATCATAAATTAAAAAATAGAGCTAGCAGTAATATACTTTTTGCTATAACAAAATATATATGAAGGTGTAATGAAAGTTCTTGTTTTGACAACTTCTCAAAACCTGCTAAGCATCAGAGTTTTTTTGCAAAGGATTCTTGTTTGGGACAATAACTTTCAGCATCCCTTTATAAAATTCCTACAATTATCACAATATAGCTTCAGATTCCCTTGATAATATCTGAACTTTGTGATCTTAAACTTACTTTGCTCATATAACCTGAGCAATGATATAAAAGATCAGTAATTGTCAGGAGTGATGTTAAAAATAAATATTAATTTCTCACAAACCAAAGGAAGTTTGAATAAAATTTCTGACTAATAAGTAATTATGGAATTTTTTTTAATACTATTGTTCATTCAGTACAAAACCCAAGAGTCACTCAGTGTAGAGACTTACTTTATAATGTGGTTGTAAAGGTTTAAAGGGAGGAAATAAGAAGTATGGGGACATCTAGGATAATGGTTGACCTTAAACTTGAAGAGGCTAAGCTCACAGTGACCAGAGAAGCCTCCTCTCAGGAGTATGTTCCACAAAATAGAAAAAAAAATGTTATTAAATACTAAAACAGATGTATCAGTGTTCTATTGATTTAACCTATTTAACCTTATTTTGCAGATTACAAAATATTTCTTGAGAAACAGGTTAAAAATACATGATATTAAGATTCTTTAGCTAACAGGAGTTAAATATTACAGAAACTGATATAAGCCTGGTTGAACTGACAGCAGAGTCCTTGATTATACCTTTTTCATTCTGTAAAAGAAAGCAATGAGATTAGTTAATCTGAAAACTGTCTTTTTGCTTCAAATGTCAGATTTTATTTGGTATTAATAATTTCCTTCATGAGAAAAATATGACTGACTGCAATTGGCATCAACAGTGTTCAGACATATCTCTAATGATATTTAAATAGTTTGTTTGGTTTAGACAGTTTGATTTTTTTTTAAATAATAAAATAAAAAATAAGACCATAACCACAATTTTTGCTAGAAAAAAATTCATTTTAGAAACTTTTTTATAACACAGTTTTTGTGTGTAATCTCGTAGATATGATCTGTTTTGGAAAAATAGCTTGTTCAGTAGATCAATGCATTACCAGTTATGTCTAGTCAGCAATTTCCCCGAAAATAAATTTTGAAACAGAAATTAGAAATATGCAATGGTTAAACATCCAGTTCATTTCTATTTTTTAATATGAAAAGTTGAATATTTTAGTAAAATATGTGTATGACATTAGGACATTTTAGTAAAATATGTGTATGACTTAGGAGATAACATGGTACAACTTAAAAAAAAAAACAAAAACAAAATTACATAGGGATAGCTCTATTACAGGTTCATATTATATTCAAGGATATAATTTATTCATTTTTAGCTTCAGAAACATGTGGTCATATTATACTTAAGTCTACATGAGAAAATATGCATAAGTTAAAACAAACTCATATGAAAGGGAAAAATAGATTTTTCATTTTTGTACTTTGTTTTAAATTTTTCATAAAAGATCAAATGCTAATACTAGAGATACAAGCTTATTGATTAGGAAAGTTTATATACCTAGTCCAGTATGTCAACCCAGGATATCAAAGCAAAAATAAAATCTGTCTCAACAAAGAGCCTTTTTAATTAGCAGTCAATCTAAAACTCGTAAAATCTAATATCCAACAGATATGAATACAAGCAATTTGAGGTTATTTTATTTTTAATACCTTAAAATAATAGAGTTGTTATAACTGGATTTACACAAAAATTTTAGTCAACATTGCATCAATTAATAAATTAAATATAAAGAGGCAAATATGTAAAGTTTTAATGCTAGCTTATTTTGAGCTGGCTGTCGGGGGGGGGGGGTGCAGCAATAAAGAGAAACCATCATCATGAGAAAAACACAAGCATTGTAAACCAATAAAAGTGCTCCTTTTGGAGCATGCATGCATCAAACATACAGCCATAAAGAACAGGTCAGCTCCTCACACAATATCATTCATGTGTACATTCTAACATAGTAAATTGATATTCGTTTGTTAAATGTACTGTTTATCAACGTCTTTAAGCATCTATTTTTTAAAAAGAATGTCACTGATAAAAGTATGCATGAAATTATTTTGAAATTCAACTACTTTTGTAATATGTCTGCTAGCATTTTGATGCTAAACATGCACTCTGACCTGCAAAATATATATGGCTACACTGATTATTTTCAACTGAGAAACATGCATACGTTTTTTGCTCAACCCTCATTCACTGTCATATATATATCACAATGTTCTCCTGATAAATTGTGTAACATCATAAACATTCTACAGATTCAGAATTATGGTATTAAAGAATAGAAGCATATTTAATTGTTTAATGATAATATCTATAGTAATTTAAAGATTGTGGATGAAAAGTCATTTTGGAAAAAAAATGTGTACAAAAATAAAAGCATAAAAGCAAGTGAATTTACATAATGGAATCCTTACAAGGATATCAACAAATATGACAGCCATTGTATGACAGTATTATACAATGGAAGTATATTCAAAAAAGAGAAAAGAATTTAATTTTTTTGTTTGGGAATCTCAGTGATGTGAAGGCCTCTTATAAAATTTCTAGAATAGAATACTATCCAGCCAAGTCAATTTGAACACTATTTACATTGTTCGGACTATTGTCCTCATCTTTGTTGCCATATTTATCACAACGTTTCAGCCATTGTATGCTTTGGCCTTCTTCAGGTGGTTGGAATGTCGAACTGAACCCTTTATTTCGCTTACTGGGGTGCCATGTCTAATGGATATCAGTTATGTCCTGTTAATTCCCCTCTCCAAGTTTTCCACTGCCTTAAACCAGGTATTGAACTCACACACTTTGGGTCCTGTCACTGGATCTAACTAACATCTTTATCCACTGTGTCATGTGTCCTTGAGGACATATCTGTGTATGAATTTCTGGGACTTATAAACCTAATGTCTTCAGCAACCGTTTTTACCAGTGCTCATATTGCAATTTTTGCTGTTATCAATCCATGGTTTTACCAGAGTTCATATTGCAATTTTTGTTGTTATTGCTTTTCTCTGGCACTCCTTATTACTGGTTCCCATATTGTATTCATTTCTATGCTTGATCGGCTCAGGAGATTTTTGTGGCTTAGCATATGTGCTGATTCCTTAAGTTTACGAATTTTCCAATGATATTTTTTGTCTATGATTTCAACCGATCACACAGAGGGCGGTGATCTCCCTTTTCTCTCCATATGTGGTCAGCCATGCCTGATTTTTTCACTTCCCCTCGTGTTACAGCTTTTTGTTCTTCAAGCCCTACCTTAAGAGGGTGGCCTGTCTCCCCTTTATATTTCTTTCTGCAGCTGCATGGGACGGCATACACACAGTCTTTAGTCATGTTCTCCTCTATGGGGGGGGGGTTACTCGGGAGAGGTATCTGCAAAGTGTCAACCAGCTTTTGAAAGTTGTCCCGATGTTATATGGACTGCAGATCCTTTGTATTTTCTCTGATAACACATAAGGAGGCAGACTGTTTTCTGAGTGTTGTTGTCCTCCTCTTGTACCCGCCTATTCCAAGAAGAAGGCCGGAGCATACAAAGGCCGAAATGTTTTGATAAATATGGCACAAAGGATGAGGACGATAGTCTGAACAATGTAAATAGTATACATAATACCTCATCTCAGAAATATAGACAGATACTGAAGTCAATTTGAAGTTTAAAATTTACAGTTGTATTTTTATATCATGACAGCCCACTGTGGTAGAGTGAACAGAGGAATATAGAGGACACTACTAGCCTGGCAAATTTCTTTTCAAGAACTATTACAAGACCCTCTCACTTTTTGCCCTTTCCCCTTGTTTGTTGTAGTCATGTCATAATTTCTCTGTGTGGAACTAATAATAACAAGTATATATTTGTATATAATTTCTTGTATGATATAGTGGTATAAAAAATCTGAGAACAATGCAGGTTTGACATTCCTTCCTTTCAGCTATTCTGGTACTTCTGTCCATTGTGTTAAAGTGTTAGTATATAATGGATGTACTAATAGGGCAACTGAAAATATTGTTTCCTAGCATCTCCATTAACACGTTGGCTTCCATACGACTCACTGGAGGGCTGTGGTGGTATGTCTGCAATGCCCGCATGACTATCAGGTGGGTTTGTTTTCCAATTTCTTTTCTATGAGGTTTATTGAAAGTGGGATGCTATGATTGATTACTTATGAGATCATGGTACAGCAGAACCACATTTTTTTTTAAATTTAAATATTTTTGAATATAGAAAATTAGAGTGTCAGTGTAATACTTTCCAATGAGCCATGGGTGGGTTGTGTGGACATTGGGTTGTAAAATGGATTTATGTACTGAATGACACACCAGTGGATTGTGGGTAATAAATACTACCTATGATATCCTTGCCTCATATATGAAACAATGTTAAAATAAATTTGCTTGTACCAAAATTAAGATGTAGTGTTGGGACCCTTTGACAACAAAGGAAATGAGTTTTGGGAGCCAACATGTTAAAGGGATTTTTTTATACAGAATAAATAATTTGCATGTATTTTCAAAAGCAAAAAATGTATATATTAGAGTATTTAAAAATTGAGATTACTTATAAAGATATATAATTATTTCAATCAATATAAATTACTACAGAGAGAGAGAGAGAAACAAATAATCAGTAAAAAATCAAATTAAAAACCTATCATACTTTAATAAGAGTGAGAAGTGAGATTTTAGATAGTAGATAGAAATAAATCAAAGCTGTTTAACAGACAACCTTCACAATAGGCTATTTTAATTTGTTCACATTTGAATAGACAAGTAAAAATAAGAACAGATTTAAATTTTCTTCCAAGTTTTTTTTTTTTTTTTTTTTAACAGCCTCCTCTGGAGTTTCTCCAATCCTTGAATAGCTATTCATAAGTTAGGTAATAGAGCAAATACATTTTCAGCCAATTTTTAATCAAATATACTATAAGAGAATTACTGCCAAAATAAACACACCAATGTATATCTCCTCTTCCCCACCTCGTCTTTCACACGCACAAAGTAGGTGCTAAAAAGTTTTTGGTCTGGCCTACTTTCCAAAAATCTGACAAAATCCATCTTGCCAAGTTCTCTTCCAGGGATAATCAAACTTGCTTAATGTAAGAGTCACATACGATAAAATTCAGATGTTTGCAAGCCGCAAGATATGAACAAATTTTACACATACATTTTTGTTATATACACATTAACATTAAACTTACATTTTAATCCAATGGGGTGTCAATTCATACCCAGTAAATAATTATAAAGCTTGAATTTTTTTCTTATTTACATTTTATATGAACAGTGAATTGTGATGAAAAAAGGAGTTCAGCCAACATATTTCCACGAGCCACATATTAAAGGTCAAAGGCCACATATTAAAGGTCAAATTACACCATGTGGCTTGCGAGATGCAGGTTGGCAATTAATATTCTTGTCTAATAGTTTGTTTTTTTCACACTTCTTGCCTGTGGAACTCTCTTCCAGTTCATTGCTTCCCTACAATCTTCTAAACTTTAAATGCAATATCCATTGCCATCTCCAGCTTTTCAGATCCTGTTTTTTTATTGTTCTTTCTCCTCACTAAAGTTTCATTCTCTGTTATCCCCAGTAACCACTGGCATTTTAGTGACATTATGGCTATAGATGAATGAAACTAACACTTCTAATATTTACAGAGCTAATGAAAAAGATGTTTGTTTGTTAAATAAATAACCAGTCTACTTGGCAAGTTGATTATGCAAAATTAATAAGTATTAATTTTTTTTTAAATCTTCACCCCCCAAGAAAAAAATAAATGAGAAATTTCACAGCAAAGTTTATTTTGGAGTATTCTGAAGCAATAATGAATTTTAAAAAGTTTACAGGTTTTAAGGCCAACTTAGTAATATTTGTTATATTTTTCTTGGAAATATATATATATAAAAAGGTTTTCAAAATATAATATATGCTCTATCAAAAATAATAATAGGATAGGTTTTATCTTGCAAAATCTTTTAGCTACTAGTATCGTATAGGTATAAATTTAGAAAATACTAAAGTGGCCACTTAAAGTTTTCTGGATTTCACTTTGAAAAATTTACAAATGCATTTGGATGGATAATCATAAATGATAAAATCAGAAAAACTACTAAGTCATGTATTTTGTCTTGAGAATTTTTTCCAAACTATTAAAGGTTTTATCATTGGAATCAGCCTAATGCTGTTTATATACATAAAATTATAATTTTTCAACTGATTTTTCACTCATCAGGACTTTCGATCAGAATGATTGCATTGATTATAGAAAGTGTATTTTATTATTTTATAAACACATATTTATATATGCTAATTTGTGAGATTGGCAGCTGTAACTATAGAGAGAGGTTTTAAATTTGAAAGTTAGGATGAATAAACATGCTTTAAATTTTTGACAAAAAAAAAAAAAGACAACTGTTACTGAGTTTCCTCTTCCCTTGTAGTTTCATCAGAGCAACTGCAGGTGCTGATCCAGTTCTGGCAAAGCACATTTAAAATATTTTTTTAAATATCTAGATAAAAATATTTTATGAATAAAACCCCAAATAACTTCAATTACATTCAATATATTTTGTACTTGTTTGTTCATATAACCATTATGCTTTCTGATTAATGTTAAATTTAAGTGAATCCTGACTTTGAGATAGGTAAATGGCAACCATTTTGTTACTTGAATTATTTACATTACTCCCCCCCCCCCTGACACTCCACAAATAATATTGATCCATTAAATTCTTTTAGAACAATGAAAACTAAATTTAATGTTTTCTTTGAATTTTTCATCCAGTACAAGTAAAACTCCATTTTATGTTATAATATTTTAATTTTTTTCATTGTTTTTAAGGAAAATTTTGTTTACAAAATTTTCTACTTTTAAGCATATTGATTCTGCAACAAACAGTGACAGAGACTTTAAAATGGGTTCGCCACTTAGGAAAGAAGAGTAACTCACTGTAAATATTGGAATGCATGGGTCACCATAGCCACTTGCAAGCTTTTATCGATGGCAGCTGGCTGCAAATTGTCTACTGCTTCAAACAATCCTTTAAATACATGTCAAATTCATGACTATTCATCAGCAGCTGATTGTATTACAAAGGTTGCACCCATGCATGCTCGCATTCCACATTGCAAATGAGTGTTTAGGTGATGTGGTCACAGAAATTGTCTGATTGTCATAACTAGGTTTTCTTGTTTGTGTAGTATGGTGCAGAGACATGTTTTTTTTTAATCATTTCACCCCAAGCAAGGTGGAAATGTCACTAGTATGCAGGGGGGCTACAGGTAGTGAAAGTGAAACAGAAGACTGAGAATAGAGAGAAGTGAGGAAAGAACAAAAGATGAATGAGATTCAAAAAGACAGAAGATGGCAATTGATGTTGCATTTAAATTTATGAAGATTGTAACTATTAGGGAAGAAAGTAAATGGAAGGAAGTTCCACATTTCGGAAGTGTGAGAAAAAGTGTTGGAGTAGAAGTAGCAGTTGTATTTAGCTATTTCAACAGTAAATGGGTGGGACCTAGATGCCAATCGAGTAGCATGCTTAAATTCATGTAGTTGGGGCACCAGGTAAAAAAACGCTTGTCAGAATAGTTGCCATGAATATATTTATAGAAAAGACAGAGGGAAGCAAAAAGTGACTGAAGTCGTGATGCAGCAGAAACACCAGACCAGATATGGCAACAGTACTCAGTGCATAGATGAATTCTGACGAGAAACATTTCCTGGTACAACACAGTGACCCTTTTATTGTTTTTAATCAATTCACCCCAAGCAAGGCAATAATGTCACTAAGATGCATGAGGCTACTGAGAGCAAAAGAGAATGAAAAAACTTTAAAAGGAACTGGAAACTTAATCCTAATCCTATATTTACTGCTTATATGTACAAATGTATATTCGGTGTTGTCAGATATATACAAAATATTTGTAGTCTGTACATTCACATTCTGTGTGTGTTTGTCTCCATACACACACATATATATATATATATATATATATATATATATATATATATATATATTTGCAACGGTACAGAAGCGTATCAAGGCATAAAAAACAAATTTTTTATTAAAGGCCATGATAGATTTAAAATAAAAACACCAGTTAACCGGTTCCGTCTCCTCTCATCAGAACTGTTAACGGGGAATAGAAATTAGGAAGAAAATATCTGTTATGGATGACATGAATGAATGGGCAGGGAAGAAAGAGATAAATAAAAAAGAAAAAAATGTATATAATCAAAGTAATACCACCAAAGATGCTAGAGACCCAGTACAGCAAGCCCAAGCAAACAGTCCCTTTGTTTGCAAAGAGACGGTCACCTGGACCTGATGTACAAAGTCTCCAACACCCTGAGATGGAATACTGAGTGTGCCCTGGCCAAAACAGAAAACCAGGTCACACTGAAATCCAACGCACAAGTAGGATTATTTATGAAATGATCCGCAATCGACAACCCATACGTATTTCGAATGGAATCGCCCAACGAAAATTTTTTATTTAATATTTTCGCAGGTACGTGTTGTTTAATTCTAGCGTCCAAACGCTGTGTCGTTCTACCTATGTAGTCGCATCCACAACTACATTTGAAATAATAAATAACAGAATTAATATGGTGGTGGTGGGGGGGGGTAGAACATCTTTACACACAGGTGAAAGGACAGACCTAGTTTGAAATATATATATATATATATATATATATATATATATATATATATATATATATATGTATGTATGTATATAAAAATAAGAGATACAAGTCGAATGAGGGAAGAGAAAGAATAGAAATAAAAGCAAGAATAAAAGAGAAGAGAAATGAATGATCAACCACATTTAATGGCATATCCACTTCCCTTTCAATATCAGAATTTAATAAATAAAATGCACAAAAAAAAAAAAAGGGGGACAAATAGGAAATATGGATATAGTTCCAGTAACGTGTGATGTACAATTGAACAAATGTTCCCTGATGAAATGGTGTGGTGTGATAATGTGATTTTGTTATGCAAGTTAAAGTTTTTGAATAAAATTCATATTAACCAAATGATGTTTATTAAATTTTCAGGATAGATTTTATATTCATATGAGACATATATCATATGAATTTCAGCTTGTATATTTGATTGATTTGTTTTTTTTTTTATGGCTACTTAACCCTTTGTGGGTTATTTAAATCCAAAACATTTTGGGTTGTAGGAGGTTGCTTACAGTACCTGATGTTACCATGGAATCCTCTATCTAAGTACGCAGCAGCTTGACGCAAACAAGAACCAATGTTTTCAGCATGATTTGATGGTATAGATGTTTTTATGGGAAATATTTACATTTATCTAGTGGTTAGAGATTTTGTTATGCAAGTTGAGGGTTATTTATTATATTGAAAATAAAGATTTATCATAGTATACTTACTGATATATTTTTCATTTGATATATAAATTCTGCCAAGAGTGATAAGACATAAGCTCGAAAGTAAAACGAGATATTGTAAAGTTCTTGAGTGATAGGAAAACAATGTTAGAAATTGTGAAAACGTTGTGCAGAGATCATAAAACAATAAAAAAAGGAAATTGAAATGGTGAAAAGAGCTCAAAATAATACACGTATATTGATAATTACTAATTTCAGAAATTACATACTAAATTAAGAGCGGTATGAGCATAACCAAAAAAGAAAAGTCAAAAACTATCTGACATTGAATATAAAAAGTTTTAAAACATTACTAAACGTACCTCAGGAGAGTAGCTAAACAACAGACATCCACAAAGACTGATGATGGTGACATGGTTTTGTCTAACATTGTTGGGATTTGAACTCAACGTGGTACCACTAGTCATGAAGCCCATTATTGACACTGTGTGGTCACAGGAGTCAGTTGGGGGAGCGAAGTCGGTGTACATTTGTTGTATAGCCCCCTCATTCTGTGGAACACTTGGGGTGACAGTGTTGATTCACTTGTATGTTGTATCTTCTCTCACTTGTCTTCTTCAAGCCAGTGATTGCTAGTCAGTTTTGGTTTGGAGATAAAAAGAACTTCAACAAAGGGAATATTAAACTTGACTAGCTTATTAAACATGTCAACGTGTATATTTCTAAATATCCAGTGGGGTTGATCTCACACCCCATTGGGAAGCAAGTCCAGACTGGCCCGGCATAGATATAACTCACTACCACGGAAATCATTACCTGACACTAACATATTGTGGCCGCCATGATTTTCTGTGTGGCGGCCATTACACTGCTAAGACTCATTGAGTATCATATGTCAGCTGCAGTCTGTGTTTTGTGAGAGGAGACCACCACATGAGATACTCACAGACTATGACACCACATTCTGCAGTAAGGAGTTCCGGGCCTTTGCCCATGGATGGGATGTGCATTTATGATTCCGATGTGCTCATGTCCCAGCAGCAAATAGAATAATGGAGCGGTGTCATGGAAGAGGATTGCAGCCAGGATGAAGTGTAGTGTTGAAGAGGCCACCTATTGATACTGATAACTTCCAAAGATGACTGCTTACCACTGACTGTGCCTGCAAATCAAGTCTACAGATACAAAATTTGGCTAAAAGGGATTGATTCATTACCTCCAACGATGTCTGAGGTGGGCCACAATGTGTACAAGGTGGGAGACACACTGTTTGGGTAAAGGCCCCACACAACTGGTGTACAACTTTTGGAAAGGGACAAATTACTGGACTTGTTGGTCTGCAATCAGTCTCAGTTGGCAGAATGCCCCAACATGTCAGGGACCTTCATCCTTCCTTGAGCTCATGATCTTCAACAAGTAGTGAAGATATTTCCAATAGTGAGGACGTGAGTGTGAGTGATGATTCCATGGAGGAAGAATCACAAGGTGGAGGAACATGAACCAATCCCACTTCGGAGAAGCACTTAACAAATGAGACTCGCTCCAAGCTGTTGTATCTGTGATCAGTTGATTGGGGTTAGTGTGGCAAATGCGCATCAGTACAGACAAAAAAGAAGCCTCGGATCGCATGCTGACATATTTGTCAACACCAGTTACATCCGAGTTTTTTCTGTTAACAGTGGGACAGTTTGGCATGTCTAGCTAGATACAGGCGTCTCTGCAACTGGTCAAGGCAAGTCTATGGAGAATTACTGAAAATCTGCTCTGAATCATAAAATAAAATATCCAATAAAACTAAGAGTTTATTTAATTTGAAAAGCTTTTAATTGCTTTTATAAAAAAAGATATATTATGGACACTATAGCCATAACAAAATCTTTTTTTGACGAATAATGAATTTTTAAAAGTATTGTTTTCATTTTTTTTAAATATTAATTATAATAATTTATAAAGTTTTAAATTTCTATATTAATTTGTAGTAGTTAGGTGATATTGTTATTAAATAAACACTATATTTACTAATCATAAATGGAAAAGCTTACTACAATTCAGTGACCTCCAGTATTTTAAAAAGAATTTTGAATTTGTCTTTTGTGTATATATAGATGTGCCAATTTTTGTAAATCTGAATATCCGTACACAATATTATCAGAAAAAACTTTAGAAAAATACCAATAAATTTTAAGTTTAATACATTAAATTTAAAATTTATCGGTATTTTTTTTTAACATTTCCTCAACAAGCACCTTCCTAAGTAAAACTATAAAGGCCAAAGTACTTAAAATCCAATCAAATATTAGATTACGCAGAATATTTTCCTAAATTTTTAAGATTACTAGGTAGTTAAAAAAATATGTAAGAAAGGCACTCACATTATATCAGTCAAATAATTTTTCCAGTTATGTCCTCTGTAGAAAAAAACTGCTAACATAAGTCTATCAAGATAGTTCTCAACACTTCATAAAAACACCTACCTCCATGTTAAAAATGCTTTTATGTGATATTTTAAACTAGAAGTAATATTTGTTTGAAATCAGAAGAATTAAACTTTAAATCAGTTAATCTTTCTCAAAAAAATAGTTTCAGAATGTATATTTTGTTTTTGGAAGATTTTTTAATAAAGATTATTATATTGTGTTGACAGATTCACTAATATGGCTGATTTTTAGCAATTTTAATGATTAAAAAATAATTCTAATCAATTTAAATTTATTTTGAAATACAGCAAACAAAGTATTTTGCTTATTGGAAATATTAAATTGAATCTATTAGCTTGAAATTAAAACTATAATAAATCTTCAAGGTTTTTTATTTTAAAAAATGCATTTTAACCCTTAGGTATCACTGTTCTTTAGATGTATCTATTTAAAATCATGGGGCATATTGTCAGTGATAGTACCTTTGCAGCAAACCCTGCTTTACTCGGAATGTGGAGCTGTATTGATCCATGGCTTACATCCAAACTCACACACAGCTGCAAGAAGTTGCATGGGGCTTGCGTCGACCACACCATGGTCAATGACATCGACCTGTTGGCTAAACTGTTGGAAGGTTTTCCCAACTCAACTGGTGAATGTCTCTTCCCAACCTATTTGTGCCAAGCAGCCAGTTGCCAGCTTGGGCACAGTAGTCAATGGTTTTACCAGTGGGCAGAGGAACTTCTGAGGAGGGATGGGGTAACCTCAACATCCCCAGTGCAAAAGGAACTGGCAAGCCATTGCATTATTCTGCCATGAATGTCACCATGAACCATAACTGTGAGATGGAGAGGAGTGTTGACTACAGTGGCGCCAAATGCACTAACTGAATAAATAATGATGAATAATTTCATACTGTAACAACAGAAAATCTATACTACAGTGTATATTTAATATACAGTGTAACCCGGATATAAGAGAAACACAGATATAAGAGAGATTTTCTCTGGTCCCAAATTAGAGCCTGTGTTAATGTATATATAATAGACCAAACCCTGATATAAGAGACTTCTTTTCTGGTCCCGACAACTCTCTTATATCCGGGTTACACTGTAAATTGAATATCAGTAACTTTTCACAAAAAGAAAAAAAAAGGTAATAATTTTTATGTTTTCTTCAATTCTTTTATGATTTCAAATCATATTTTTGACATGTTCAGTCAATATTAAATTCTGTTTTCATTGATAACACCTTTGGGGTTTTAATTAGAAAACATCTTCTAAAATTTGCTAGTAACCACAGTGTATGGGGGAGGTATAATGAACCAGAAAAAATATATCAACAAAAAAACGCAACAAAACTAAAAAGATTCAATAAAGTTCATTTACTGGTAAATTTTCATTTTAACACCTGAGCGCTAAATTCACTGCTGAATGGGCCTATTTACTTCCTTTCCTTGCAGAAATTAGTACCCGCTAAAAATTAATGCACAAACTTGTTAAAGTAGAGCAGTTGATTCTATTTTTTCATTAGTTTTTTCATTTGTCCCCTTCTTCTACACAGAAAGAAACCTCCTCCCCTAACCTTAACACCTAACCCTAAAGAAGAAGGGAACAAATTAAAAAATAAAAAACATTAAATTAATTGCCCTAATCTTTTTGGGGTTAGAGAGAACGATTAATTTTTCTTTTCATTCTTCATTTTAAAAAATTACTTTGTTATTCTTTTATTTGTCGATGTTTACATATATTTGAATGAAAGTAACTAAGTACAAAATTTTTTTTTTTTTTTTTTTTTAAATCGCTTAACGGAAGCGCGTACTAATTTCTGCAAGGAAAGGAAGTAAATAGGCCCATTCAGCAGTGAATTTAGCGCTCGGGTGTTAAAATGAAAATTTACCCATAATGAATACTGAAAATTTTAATAAAATCTGATAATTCACCGATTTTTTGTTAATTTTTTTTTTTAAAGTATCGCATGGTCATGGAGGTAACTTAAGGAAAATTGGTCGCAATTCAAGTTTTTCTTTAAAAAATCTTTTAATTTTAAAGAAAGGTATTGTTTTTCGAAAATTAATATATTTTTTTTCTTTAACTTGTCGCAAAATATCGATTTAAAAAAATGAAAAAGAATTATCACTCATTGATTAATCGACATTTTTAATCTGTATTTTTTTTATATTGAAATTGAATTGAAATAATTTAAAATATTTTTATAATTTTTGAGGATAATTTTTTTACCGCATATCACATTGAGAATGGACATTATTTAAAAAAATTTCAAGAACTTTTTTTAACTGAAGAATCTTTAATTGCTTGCAAAAAAAAAAAAAAATTAAATAAATTAAATTCAATTTTATGAGAATATAAAAAACCGCAGCAATTTTCCTTGTCTTCATCGACGTTTTACGGAAAAATCAGGTTTTTTGTCGTTTGAAGGAAGCAAAAGCAAAATTAACAATAATACTAATAATAACACCGTACAAATCATTAAATTCCAGCATTAAGACAATTGTTTTATTTTTTATTTTTGTAAATTCTGTAATTTATATTCAAAATGCTTTTATTTGTTTTTAGTCAGCCCCTGTCTTTATGATGATTGATTAAAATATCGATCACGATAAAGACAGGGATTTAAAAGAAAATGTTGTAAAAAATGCATTATTTAAAATTAAAAATAAATTACTTTTTCAAGGAAGGATGAAAAATAAAACTATCATTTTAAAACATTACCCAAAAAGAAATGAACACTGAACAGTATATAAAACTATGAATAAAAATTAATTTAGAAAACCATATTTTTCTTGAACCTATTATGCCCCACCAAGTAATGCATTCTCATTGGATTGCTTCGGTGTTTTTTATAAATTTAATAAATTCGCCAAAAAGATTTTATATTCGTCTTTTATATTTTCGTCGGAAAGTATTTATTTTATAATTAAGCTTCATACAAATAATATGAACTGAAACTTTTACAATTTACAAAAAAAAAAAAAAAAAAATCGGGGCAAAAATTGTCTTGGTGATTTTTTTATGAGTTTTTTGTCACCTAAAAAAGGACAAAAATGGTCATTTTATTCATTGGAGAATCATATGATGGTTCGTCCCCAAAAAGTGTTGCCCGGTTCCCTTTGCCACAGGCTTTAGGAGGGCATGCCCCAAGACCTGCTGAGTGTGATTCGGGTGGAGACTAGGAGTGATAATTTAATTATTATTCACAAAAACTTCTCAAAACTGCTGCTATTTTCCAACAACAAAAAAATAAAACCGAAAACAAACCAGACTTACTAAAAAAAAAAAAAAATTAAAAAATAGATAATAGATAATATCCTAATAATTTATCAGAAATATTTTAAAAATCTATTTCCTAACTTCTGAGGTTGGAACAAAAAACATTAAAGCAAAATATCCCCCCAAAATACAATTTTTAACCAAGGAGAGGAGATTTTCATCAAAGAAATTGGCCGACATTTTTTTTTAATAAACTTTTTTGTTGCGTGTAAAAGTTAAAATAAACAAACGATACAAAAAATATATTGGGATTCTAAGAAAAGTTTTGATTGAAATATATTCTGCCAAGACTTCCCAGGGGAACAAAAGGAGTTTGTTTTGTTTTTCACTTACTTTTGTAGTCATTGTTCTCAAAACCGAAAACAAATTCTTCCTTCAAGAACTTCGTTTATAATCTGAAAAGCAGAAGGTCACGTCACGTGATCAGACAAAATATTAAAAGAAAATATAATTTAAAAAATAATTACTGATCATTTATGTCTTCATTATTAAAAAAAACAAAACTTTTGGGGGGAAGATAAGGAAAAATATTGAATTATTATTTTTCTTGAATACGCAGTGTTTAAAAATTTGTACGGATGCACATAAAAAAATGTACAGTGTAACCCGGATATAAGAGACCCGGATATAAGAGAAACCCGGATACAAGATAGATTTTCTCTGGTCCCAAATTAGAACCATACTTACCTAAACAAAATAGACCAAACACGGATATAAGAGAAACCCGGATATAAGAGACTTCTTCTCAGGTCCCGACAACTCTCTTATATCCGGGTTACACTGATAAAATTATGGAAATAAGTGTGCGTTTTCATAATAAAACAAGGTTAAAATGCATTTCCTAAAAGTAAAATTAAAATAAATAAATTATATTTTTACATCAATGCTACTATGAACAAAAAAGATGTGGCGGACTTCACCATATTAATTTAACTTTAGATTAGGAAACAGGGCTGACGCAGAAAAGGATAAGCCAAAGACAATGTTACACCTAAAATATGTATTTAAACAAGATGTACAATATCAAACAACGATGTGAAAGAAAGCATGCATTTAAGTAAGAAAAGGTTGAAATAAACAAGAGTTGTCCCTCTTTAATGTTATTTTAGTATTTCAAAGTTCACTGGAATAATATTCATGAGAGTCTCTTATAATGACTGTTCTTAAAAGATTTGCCGTGTTAGAAAAGATTATGTGAGTATATACAAGGTATGTTCATCATGTGAATGGTTTGTGTGAGTGAGAAGGTTGGCACATGGTTTCAACTGTCGTGGATTCGTTTGGCAGCTGAATTCTCACTAATTAGCTAAGAAAAATTCTTGCTTAAATAAGTGACTATAGGCTCCAGATCGCTGCGCGGGAAGAATTATTCTTCACGTGCAGACGATCTGATTGGTTGGCATAGACCAATCAGCGAGCGATCTTTGGGGAGACTTAAGAAAGCTTCTGTGATACGTTTCTCCCAAAATTGCACAAAACTGATTACATGAAAATAGAGCGATTACAAAATTGTCGCATTACTGCGATTTGTAAATTGTCTATAATAACGTAGTGGTGATTAATTAACCAATGAATGCTTGGCGTGGTATGTGATTTGTTTTTCTATGTATGTTCGTGCGTGATAGACTCGCACAAAGACATTCCCATATTTGTGGATAGTCTTTAACTTTCACTCTGCCTCCGGCCTTTTGGTTTCGAGGCAGAAATTAACCAAAAGTCCAGTTCCTAGTAACTGTTGTGTTTTTTACACTAAACCGGGTGTTGACTGCTCGACGACCCAAGGCAGAATGCGAAAACACGTCCCTGCGCATCATGGCTCGACGCATATTTTTGGTATTATTAAATGATAAAATGAACTTTATATATTAACCAGTAGAAATAACTCCTGCTAAAAGACACAGACTGTGATTTCGAGCTAATACGACGAATATAAATTTCTTGATTCAACGCCGCAGAAGAGAGAGGGAGAAAGACTTGGCTGAGATGTCGACACGCAGAGGTTGGCCAAGAACGCTTCAGGCAGACTGAGACTGAAAGCGATACATTTCAACTTTCATCCTTCGCCGCCACCGTCTTCACAAAACATAAGCCGACAGCCATGACCAACATTCTTTTTCTTTCTTTCTTTCTTTCTTTCTTTCTTTCTTTCTTTCTTTCTTTCTTTGTCGCCTTTTACAACAGTAACGAGTAGTATGCCGGCTTTGTATATATGTAAATAAATTATACATTTATTTACCCAAAATACGACGTATTCCTTTTCCTCGAATTTACGTTTGCTGAGGCGAAGAAGATATTAACCTTTTCAGCAGAAACGACAACAGCGACAAATTCTGCTTTCCAGGTTACTCATTCTTCGTTTCCGCAACTGAGCCATTTCTCCACGTTGCACCTTTGCTTGCACTTAAAGTAGATGTGGCGGGGGCAATATCACCCTGAAATAATAATAATGATAATAAAGGAGAATATGCTGGAAAACAGGAAAAAAGGCGTTTTCAAAAGAACCAAGATGTTAAAAATTCTGTAAAGACTTTGAAATGTAAATGTTACAGATTTTATTTAGAAAACGAAATACAATCTTTTTCTCACTTTAAGCGTACAAAATATATCAGGTTATTAATGGAAAATAGAATACAGAATGCCTTGATCTAAAGGTTAATTTTATCGATAACAAGACAGCATGGACCTATGTAAAGTTTACCAAAATTGCTCAGAGCTATTAATAGATGAACTTAGAACAATGACAATACGGTCAGGGTACTGAAAAATGAAACGAGTGTGAAGTTTTAATTTGGAAGTGTGTCGGGAAATGGATCGATCCCGTTCCTAATAAAAGTATGTCAGTACGTTCGCACTAAATAAAAAAAACAAAAACAAATATGTCAGCAGTTCTATTTATAAAGAGGCGAGCCAACCGGAAGAAGAACAGATTTGAGCAGAGAAGCGTAGAGTTGGGTGAGAGACAGTGAGGAAAGGACGTTAGAGATTGGAAAAAAGCGCCCACTAACATGCGCTTCTGATATAAGTACCGCTGCCCCTGCTCCCACTAATATTACTGCTACTATTACTACTACCGAAGACGAGAACATCGACGGTTGTTGTAGTTGCGCTAAGAACAGACCAAAGAGGGTTAAAAATGAAGCCACCTGTCTCCTTTAACGAAATTACACGAAGTATTTTCTTTCGTTTTGTTGATCATCGTTCATATATAAGAGGCATTTGATTTTTTGTCAAGAGAATTGTATTATTATATGTGTTGTTGATGTTATATATATAAAATTTTTATCCCTCTAAAATCGGATCGACTTGACCATATTTATTTGCGGTTAACCCGATTCTCACCCAACAAGCTTGCAGGTAGACTAACGGAGAGCTTCCGCAATTCTACGACCCGATAATTACTCGCCAGGATAAAAAATCACAACGTGGCTGGTGAGTGGAATCGAAAAATGAAACCGGACACTTAGGTCTAACCTGTAATACTGGACCATACAGGACCAACGGCCGATCTTGTGGATGACGTCGGTCCAGTGGGGTTAGGATACGGTGTCACATAAACGCCTTGACCAAAGGTCACGTTACAACTGACACCGTGCGAGAGGATCGGCGTTACATAGATACCTTCCAAAATTTGCTAAGAAAGAGGGTAGATGATGATCCCAGCACTCCAAATGCCCCAAACATAATAGAAACATTATAGAAATTATCGTCAAAATCTGTGTGTTATTAAAGTGGGATGATCAAAGGATTTTTTTATTCATTTTTTTTTTAATTTTTAGAACCCTCGAAATTTTGGTTAAAAATCTTATTTTTCTAGCGTCTACGCGGGACTTAAATTTGTACAGGAAATTTGATCGTCTTTTTGCAGTGAAAAACATTGATTTGGAAATTCTTGCAAAAATCAGATGATTGTCGGATTTTAATGAATAATTTCTCGGACTTATTTAGAAATGAATGAAATCATGAAACGTTACTTTTTTCTTTTTTTTTAATAAAATCTTTGTATTTTTTTTGCCATCTGTTACCCTCCCACACATTTAAATTTTATGAAAAGACAAGTCCTCTTTGTCATTACCTCTTAATAATACTCACCATAAACACTGCCTCCTATCTCTTAATAACATTAAACAAAGATATCAGTTTCAATAAAGATTCCGCATTGTTCAAACCTATTGTTTTTACCTCATTGCTTTATATTGTTCTTATTCATTTGTTATTAACACGATAGGGAAATACAAAATGATGTCAGAAGCATAGAACTAATAACTCCCACAATCCAGGATACACAAAAGAACAGAGATGGAATTTCTACCTCATCCAAAAGAATTGAACCTCGCTGCGGAAAACTTAGCACAAACGTGGATAAAATGGCGCGATCAATTCAAACTATACCTATGAGCTACAGTATCGGATATAAAGGCTGGAAAAATAACAACCTCAATTCTATTAACATATATAGGATCAAGCAAGAGGCAGAAACATACATTCGTTTGTATTTGAGAAGGAAGAACAGAAGAACGGTCTACAGGTGGTGATAGAAAAAAATAATACATACTGCCAATCGGGGAAGAATCTAACGTTCCTCACACATAAGTTCTTCACGTGTAAACAAAAAGAAGCACAGAGATTTGATGTTTATATAACAGAATTACGCAACAAAGCCTTATGAACTTGGACAAATCTCAGACAGATTAATAAAAGACATGTTAGTATGCGGCATCAGAGACAGTGCATTACACAAATGCGTGCTGCGAGAACTTGAATTAAATTTAGAAAATGCAATACAGGCAGGGGAAAGTGCGAAAGAAGCCAATAAAAAAAATAATAAATATTTCACCAGAAAGAGAAAATATCTCCGCGATATATGACTACAAAAATGGCGCCAAAACCAAAATCAAAACCAGATTCCAAATTAAAAATGGCTACTACAAGTGAAGAAGACGAAAAGCCTGCTAAAAAGTACAACTGGATAAACTCCCGCGAATACCGCTCAGGTTCGCACAACAAAAATAACTGTAAGAATTGCGAAAAAAAATGAATTTACATAAAATAAAAACATCCAGCAGCAGTGTAACGTCACTCCACGAGGATTATGACATGGAGACCATTCAAAAGACGAACATAAATTCAGTAGAACAGAACCGATGGACAATCAAGTTTGGAGTGAATGAAGCATCGGTAACAATTAAAATAGACACAGGTGCGGAAGTGAACGTATTACCTATGAGAATAATATAAAAATATTACTCCCAAGCCCAAATTACATAGAACATCATTATTACCAGACGGTGTAGGAGCAGTATCAGGAATATATCTCGGGCAAGGAGCTGCTGACCATTCTCTCTGCCGACTTCGGATGTAAATCCAGGAAACTGATCGATGTCAACAGGGAAGTGATGAAAGAGACTTTGAAGAGCCTCGACATTGGGACCAAAGTGTTGGTCCGAAGATCGAATGCCACGTGGGACATTCCGCTGGCAAGGACTTTGGCCAGAAGCATCCTCACTACCTAATCGGTAAGGATGCAAACTGAATACACGGGCACCCGGGGAGACCCAGTTTTGAAAATATTCTTCTGCCCTTCATCTTCTACAAATTTCTTCTGGACTTGTTAATGTTAACAACTGTTTAATTCAGTCGAGAAATCCGCGCAAACACGAATTTGATTACAGTAGAATTCCTCATATCCGGTATCCCTCATATCCGGTATCCCTCATATCCAGAGTGCCTCATATCTGGAATCCCGCATATCCGGACATGATTTTGATATGTATATTTGAACTATTTGGGTGATATGTGAATGATTTGAAATTTCTGTTTTTCAGGAAACTTACTTTGGATAATTGTTTATACTTATGCTTATGTCACCCTACTGGCTTGTATTGGTGCCAAATATGATGGGAATAAGAGGAAAAGAACAGCTTTGGAGTTTTCGCAAAAAGTGGAAATTTTAAACAGACTAGAAGCTGGTGAAAGTTCATTGAAACTAATGGCTGAGTTCAACATAGAAAAGTCAACATTGTATGATATAAAATCTTCCAAATAAACTATTCTCCCGCGTTCACACTGTCACAATGTACAAGGAAATAAAAAAGACATTTCAGCAAAACCTAAATCTCTCACTCTAAATGCAAAATTGTACGAATGGTTTTCTGAGAAGCGTTCAGAAGGGATGTCGATTTCGGGACCGATGCTCATAGCAAAGGCCAAATCGTTAAATGATGAATTGAATCTAAATTTAGCTTGCAAATTTAGCTGCAGCTAGCTAAATCGTTTTAAAGATGGTCGTGGCATTAGGCAATTATCTATAGCCAGAGAAATCAAATCAGCAGATTGTAATGCAGCTACAGCATTTTCTGCCTCTTTCGCATCATTATTGAAGGAAGAATGATTTACTCATGATCAAATCTACAATTGCCTTTTATATATGTAGATATGCATTGGTTGAATTTTTGCTTCTTTAGGAAGGGTTCAGTTTTCTCGAACTTTTCCGCAAATATTAGGCTGTATGTCTGACCAAACTCTTCGTATTGCAATAGAAAAGTAATTTTTGAGAGATCAATTTCAAGATACCAGGTTAGAATTAAGATTTGGTACGCCCCATCCGTCCAAAGGTGAGATCGTTCAGTACATCTGTGCCAACAGGGGTTAGTGACACTTTTCACTTGCCGTTTAGCAGCTGCGCGTATCATGAACGAATAATCGGTTTCGCCAAAGAGCTTAGAGCAGTGCTTCGCAACCATTTTTAATTCAGGGTGCACTTGTACTAAAACTCCTGGGCGTACTTTAAATTTTAATTATGAAAATTAGTCAAGAAATTTGAAAATAGGACAATAATAAAGTCTTCTGAAATAAGCATTTATTTTTAAGACATTATATTGTATATTTAAGTATGCATTTATGAAACCTTTGCTTGATGTGCGTTGAAAATTTTGAATGTTCAGCCTTATATGTGATAAGCATACTCTGATTAGCATTTCAAAAGCAGATTAGTGTTAAAGTTTGCATTTAAAGAGATTTATGAAAATCTAATTTTTAGAGAAGCTGATAATGAGCGATTTAAATCCCTTATATATATATATATATATATATATATATATATATATATATATATATATATATATATATTTCATATATTGGCGTATTTCGTATAGAGAAAAACGTTAAAATGGGCATTTAGATTAAATAAATGGTTCAGTTCAGAATTTCAGCATTACCCAAATCAATATGTACCTGAGGAAGGGCGGAGGGTACATCGGCCGAAACGTTGTGATAATAACAACAAAGATGAGGGCAATAGTTAAAGTATAAATAGTGTAAATATTGATAACTCCTCATCCCAGAAATTCAGTTTAGTTCTTACTTTTAGTACTCAGATCAATATACACCTGAGGAAGACCGGAGGGTACAATGACCGAAACATTGTGATAATAACAACAAAGATAAGGACAATAGTCCTATATAAATAGTTGTAAATATTGATAACTCCTCATCCCAGAAATTCAGACAGAAAATTTCTTACTCTTCGATCCATTTTTCTTGCTAATAATCTTTTTAATTTTCCTCACTTTTTGTGACATTATTAAAGGTTTTTTTTCTTGTTCAGTCTTTTCATCTTGCTAAAATTCTTTCAATCTTTTTTCATTATTTCCAACATTGTGTTCGTATCACTCAATCACTTTACAAAAGCTTGATTCTCTTTGAGGTTATTCCTTTCTCAAAACCCATCATAATAACTTTTACTAAGGTAGTGGGTTACTGAATTAGGTTTATCCGATGAATATAGACGGAGGTGATAGTGAAGTGAAGGTAGGAGGATAGATAACGATTGACTCTTCATTTGAAGAGGTTACGATTGAAGTGTTTATGGAAGCGTCCTTTCGGGTGTCTCTTAGAATAAGGCTGTCTGAGTGGTATTTCCTCTTTACAATTGTTAAACGGAGGAAATATGGCTGACTCGACTCCATGGAAGTAGCCTGGCATGACCTAGTTGTAAAGGTCTGAACTGGTGGAGTTGAACAATGGAGCCCACCTGAACATTGGTCATGGAAATAGAGATATAGTAGCGATAGGCTTGTGACGTTGTGCCTGTTGGAAAGGAGTCATTTGGAGGGAAATAAGACAGCATAAACGTTTTTGGACTCTATCAAAAATAGAAAGTGGAGATTGAGCCGCCGAAGTTCAGACATGGAATTTATATTCCATTTTTTCGTCTAATTCATAGCAGAAAGAATTATTTACTTTCTGGAGCGATAGAATGAGACAATCATTTATATATCTGAAATAAATATTAATAACTATACTTTTATATATATTTACAATATGATGAACAACTCCTGATTTGCATAATAAAATTTCACACCATCAAGTAAGGTAAATATTTTTGTTACAAATGGACATTATAAATTAATATTCAAATAGTTTATTTATTATACAAATATAAGTGTATACAAAAATCATCTACATCACTCGGCTAATACCAACTTTATTGTGAAAACATTGGCTTGCATAATAAAATCTCGCATAATTTGGAAAGTAAAATAAAATAAAACAATGTCTGATATATTGCCAAAACTGGTTTAAGTATTTTAAAGATGACTTGTGTGGTAATATAATAAGCCCACCCTACCTCCCCTCTCGCTTTTAACTATTCATTACAATAAATATAACGATTTCAGCGCTAAGGCTGAAGTAAGTTTACTTGGTGTTGTTACTATATTACAACTTGTTACTTGTGTCGCAGTTAGCTCCCCTTCATTTCCTTAACCCTTTAAAAGAGGTCTCTCTCTCCCGGGAGTATAAATACTGGCTGACCTTTCGCCTCTTTCTTTTTCCACGGCTTCGCACACGTGCGGCCAAACCGCCTCTCCTGGGGCCGCCAACCTCGCACGTGGGGCGAGGTACAAAAACTTTCTCTTAAAATTTCCAATATGTGAACTCTAATACATAACCAGAGTTTCCCATGTTCAGAGAACACGCTAAAACAAAATTCACCCGTACGGACATTTCAATTCAACCCACACACAATAACTTTCCATACAGACACTGTAACGTTTTATTCATGTTTTAAATGATGTATTTGTAACTCGTGTTTTAATCTATTTGTAATTCACGTATTAATATATATTTGTTTTGTACATATACATCGGTCTCGTTTGTTTTCTTTTGCTTTCATTGGACTCCATTAAAGTCCAACATTCTTATGTAGCTGGACCGGCCAGCGGAAGCCTTAACCTAGAGATAACTCATCTTCTCTTCTCACATTCACACACCGCACGGTCCACTACACTTGAAATAAAGCCCAGAAATAGACGACAATCAGTTGTTGATTATCATGATTTAAAGCGTAAGATAGATGAAAATCTGACCATAACATTTGAAAATGTTCAGAAAAGCTAGAATCAAGGAAAAAATACTATTTAAAAATTAGATTAGCGTCCCTCAGATCAAGCGGCTTTGAGAGAAGTAAGAGTAGTCGTTGTTGTTGGTGGGACTCATTGTCGAGCATTGAGGTGTTCATAGACATATCCTTCTGTGTGAAATGAGTCTTATGTCAGATCTGAAGAGATGTCCACAGCCACTGCATGGTAGGGTAGGAGGGTTCAGGGGATGGAGAGCTCTTGTTTTTCTTTTGGGCTCTCTTCGTTTCTTCTATTTATTTTCTGGTGTTTTCGAAGGATATTTTATTGTTCGTGGACTGCTCTTCGCCAACTGGTTCTTTCCAAATTAATACCAGAGTTAAAAGGATCGAATACAAACCAGAGTTGAGTGGATAGAAAAACATCTATATTTCAAAAATATATCCTGAATGTTTTTCCTCGAATCTTGTGACACCAGAGAAAAAAATCTCATTCTTATTAGAGCTAAATTAAGGCCAAATCCTAATCTTGTGAGACAACACCTCTTTAAACACAGTTGGATAAAGTCATAATGATTCAAGGACATGCGCTTGTAGATAGACTTTCCTCGGGTTTGACATCTGGTTCATGCGCATGTGAAGGTCCTGAATCAGTTGTTTGTTGCGTGGTCGAAGGCTTGTTGTCATGGTTAATGTATGCTGGCTTCAACTGGTCAATGCTGACCGTAGTATGTTTGCCTGCGAGATCTATAATAAAATACTTCGATGCTCGAGAGATGACTTGATGTGGTCCTGTATAATTAGGAGTCAGGGGCTTGCGGACCATATCTCGGCGGAGGAAAACAAAATCACTCTTGTGTAGGTCAGCGGGGACATAATATGGTTTATGGTAAGCCCTAGTCGGCGTATAGATAATGTCTCATTTTTCGCCTAAGGTCGCTGACGAACTGACTGGAAGGAAGATTGTTTGTTACAGGGCTGAAAATCTGTCCGGGCAAGGTTAGAGGTGTCCCGAAAACCAATTCAGCGCTGGTGCACTTTAGGCCCTGCTTAACAGTGTTGCGTAGGGCTAGCATGATAAGGGGTAATTTATCAACCCAAGTTCGGCCGTTTTTTGATGCTATTAGAGCGTATTTATTCGGTGGAATCTTTCCACGAGGCCGTTGGCACATGGGTGGTATGCTGTGGTAGAAATGTGCTTGATGCCCAGAAGGTTGGTGAATTCACCGAATAACGTAGACTGAAATTGTGGGCCCCTATCGGTGGTAATTACCGAAGGGCACCCAAAAATAGTTATCCAATGTGTGAAGATAGCATTGGCGACTGATTCAGCCGTGATTGACTCAAGAGGAATAGCGACTGACCAGCGCGTGAAACGGTCGATTATGGTCAGAATGTATTCGAAACCGTCTACGCGTTCAAGCGGACCCACTAAATCCGCGTGCAGGTAGGTAACGCATCCGTCTGGATTGGGAAATGTTGACACAGGTGCTCTAGTATGTCTGCCGACCTTCGTTGCTTGGCAACGTAGACACGTGCGGGACCACTGTTTAATGTCAGCTGCCATACCAGGCTAGATTAATCTGTCTGATATGGTCCGCAACGTTGCCTTGCCTCCTGCGTGTGCTTGCGAGTGAAAATGATCGAAAATCAGACGGCGCATAGTTGGTGGTATATATGGGAGCGGGTTATCCGTGCTGTTGTCGCAATAGACTGACCTATCCGTAAATGGAAGCGGTCGTTTCTCGATTTTCAGGGAAGTATCCGATTGGACAGCTGGTAAAATATCGTCGTTCATTTGTTCGTCTGCTAGGTTGTCAAAGCTTAATGCTGTATTTTTGAATTGTACTGAGGGTTGTGCGAGATAAGGCGCCGGCCACCGTGTTGATGGTTCCACTAACGTAACGGATATCGGAAGTGAACTGCGCTATATAATCCATGTAACGGATATCGCGCTGATTATGTTTCTCAGATTTTGCATGCAAGGCGGACGTTAGCGGTTTGTGCTCAGTGCAAATTGAAAAGTCACGTCCTTCCAAAATATGCCGGTAGTGTCTGATGGCTAAGTAAATTGCCAACAGTTCACGGGAGAAGGTACTATACTTCGTTTGGGCCGAATTAAGCTTGATAGAGAAAAATGATAACGGTTTTTCTACACCGCCGACGACTTGGTGAAGTACTGCACCGACTGTATTAGACGACGCGTCGGTGGTTAATGTTAGCTTTGCGTCGGGCGAAGATGTTACGCGTATGACAGTTTGACGCAGTTTTGCAATGCATGTTTAGCTTCATTAAAAGAATTCAGTTCGTCTGCAGACAATGTGATTTTCGGATTCTTCCTCTTGTGTTTGGATAGAAGATTTGTTAATGGTAGAAGTATGTCAGCACAGTTGTTTATAAACTGGCGGTAGTAGTTCACCATCCCTAAAAACCTTAGTAGTTGGCGTAAGGTTGATGGTGGTGGAAAATCGCTAATAGCCTTGACCTTCTCGTCCAGGGGAGTTAATCCATTTTTATCAATTACATGGCCGAGAAACGTCAGCTTAGGGACAGCGAATAAACACTTTTCAACATTTAACTTCAATCCGTAGTGTTGCAGTCGTTGAAATATTGACTGGAGTTTTGCTAGCTACTAGAACGTCATCGATGTATGCATAAGTATAAGGTAAACCACGAAGAACCTCATCGGTGAGACGCTGAAAAGATTGTGCTACATTGCGCAGACTGAAAGGCATTCGGGTGAACTCGTACAAGCCGAATGGGATTGTTATGGCTGTCTCGGGAATGTCGGACGGCTCGATTGGGATTTGGTAGAAAGCCTTTCGTAGGTCCAGTTTGGTAAAGATAGTGGCGCCTTCCAATGATAGGATGAAGTCCTTAATATGGGGGGATCGGATATTTGTCCGGCAAGGTCTGAGCGTTCAAAAGTTTATAGTCCCCACACGGTCGCCAATTGTCGGCATCACTCTTCAGGACCATATGAAGCGGTGGAGCATAAGGACTGGAAGATGGTCTAATTATGCCCAGTTTGAGCATATTCTCAAACTCGTCCTTAGCTACCCGCAGCTTAGCTGGATGTAGACGACGAGGTGATGCATGGACTGGAGGTCCAGTCGTTTTGATCGCGTGTGTAGCCTTGAGTTTAATAGGTTCCGCATAGGTGAGAGGTGACAGTAGTGATTTATACTGCCTGAATAAACTTTCACAGCAGTTTGCTCCGGGTATTAACGCAGTTAGACCGATTGTAGAAAGTCTGGATGATACTCCACGGCGTTGTATATCTGTACGCATGTCAGTGAGTGTACGAGACAATAGTTCGACGGACAAATCTAAGTGTTCTAGGAAATTTGTTCCAAGAATTGGTGTCTCAACATCGGCTATTGTGAAGATCCAAGTAAATTCTCTTCTTAGGCCGATGTTGAGAAACATAACGTGCTCGCCATAGGTACTAATAGGTGTGCCGTTGGCGGCTTGTAATTTCAGTTGAGCTTCTTTAGGTGTTGCTGTTAATCTGCTACAGTAGCTAGGCGGTATAATGCTGATCTGAGCGCCTGTATCGACCAAAAATTTTAGTTTGCTGTTGCGGTCGTGGATATAGAATAGGCGATTTTTAATATTATACTCCTGGCAGCCAACGCCTTTAATGGGTGCCAAGCTGGTCGTTTCCCTGTAGTTGGAAGCGCGCTTTGGTAGGTACATGGTGATTGGCATCTTTTAGCGCGCGCGGCGAATACATCGTGGTACCAGCAATAACCACGCTGATGGTGACGCGGGCACTGCGACGTTGATCGTCGTCGATGAGTGTTGTGCCGGTTCGTTGAACAGCTCCGACATCTTTTTAGTATATTCTGAATCTCGTCCAAATGTAAGGGAAGCTTCCTTAATTCTGATGCCAAAAACTGTAATTGTTGGTTGGTGTCCGAAGGCAAGTCGTCTGACGGCATGACGGAGGAAATTTGACGAGTCCGTCGAGTATCTAATATTTTATCTGCTATTATTGCCAATTTCTGAATGTCGACTTCGTCAGTCAAAGCAGCTAGTATTTGCACTATGTTTGGTTGTAACTTATCTCTTACCACATCTGTTTTAAAATTGTTTCGGATATAGTGTTGTTACCAAGTAAGGTGTGCATTTTTCGCAGAAGTTGGGATGGTTTGTTATTTCCGAGTGTTACATTAGTTAAAAGAGCTTTGATTTTACGCTCTTCCGAGCACCCTGTCCGGTGTAGAATAGCTTCTCTGAGCACCTCGTACGGTTTGTCGGGCGGGAGATTCGTAAGGATGTCCGCCACTTCTGCAGCCACTTCAGTAGGCAGTTTTTCCACAACAAACGCGAATTTAGATTGCTGAGATGTGATGTGCCTGAAAAATCGCGTCGAGCTGGATGAACCATGTTTGTGCGTTTGTATTATAGGTAGGGAGCTCCAATCTGAGTGCAGCTTCGGTTGGTGGCATGGGTTCAGACATGTTGATTCAATACTCTCTTTTTTGGAGGGAAGAAGAAAAGGTGATTTTGGCACCTTTTCGAACGGAAAAAATGGTCACAGTCTCCGATTTTTGTGTTGATTGAAATGTTAAGAATCGTCACTTTTCGTTGCAGGGGTAATCAATTAGTTACTGCTGGTTTTTAAGACGTCGGAGTTATCAATTTTCATTGCAGGTTTAAACGTCGGTGGTACAAATTTGTTGGTGTAAGTTTAAAAGTAGGATCATTAATTTTGTTTTCCTTTTTTTTTGTTTTGTTTTGCTGGAACGTCAGGGTTACCAAATTTTGTGTTGTTGCTAATTTGAACGTCGGGGTTACCAATTTTGTTGCGGATTTGTGATGAGTTGGATGTGTCAGAAGGTTTAATTGAATGGGCGTGTTCGTTTAACATTCATCCACAACAAATAATACAAGTAAGCATTTAAAGGCAAATCAATTGGAAGAAATCAAGGAGAAACAATGGATTTAAAGATTTCAACAAATAACATGTATTTATATACGTTTGACGTACACAGAGTGAATTAGTGATAAGTGATCAAGTGTAAAGTGTTAGACAAACATTTAAGGAATGACCATGCAAAGATTTGATGTATAAGAGTTTACAGTTCAGGTTTGTCCATAAATTTAAACAAATTATATTTAGCAGGGTAAAAATGTCACTTGTGTGTGTTCAGATGTTAGTGTGTATGTGTGTTATAGTAGTATACATTTGCTTAAAGTCTTAAGGAGTTATGCACCTTGGACTGGATTGATATTAATTGACTGAGGTATACTTGGTAGTGAAGGTTAACACTTTTTTTAGTAAATTGTAAGTTGAGTTCCTGAGAGAGAAATGGTGATTATTGAGTCAGCAGGTTGACGCGCGAAAAGTTCGTTGGGTCAGTGTAATGACGCGCGTGGAGTTAGTTGGCATCTCTCGAAGATTATGTTACTGTGTATTTATTGTATCTAGAATACTATTAGGGCACACAGACAAAATAGGGAGGGGTTGAGGCTGGTCGTCACTAACTATCTTATACCTAGCTAATCTAATTCACGACCCATTCACACATTACAGTTTCCATATTCACCACAAGGACTCGTCCGTCACCAATCAATCCTCCATCCACCATAATACCACATCATCTCAAGGGGAACCTACAAAACGCGCCCCACACCATAAAATTATAATGATTATATATATGTACTTAAAAAATTATGGATGAATAAAATGAGAGGGAAGGGAGATGAACCCAATAACAAACTAAAAAATTAACACAAAACAAACTAAACATAACTGATGTTAACCCTCAAAAACAGAGAGGCCGCTGTATTCTGCCCAGGGGACAAAATCAAGAAGCTCTCTCTCTAAGGGAGTGGGAAAGGAGAAAATATAGACGGACATGGGAAATATAAAAGCTGACCCAGTCGAGATGAAAAGGGGACCAAAACAAACTGGTGAAGTTGTGAATCTCGACTTGGATCATAACCAAAGAGATACTTACATTAACTAGGTACACAAAAGCTTGTATAACCTAACCAGGTGGGGGGGGGCGCAGGAATCCACCTCGAGGTGACGTAGGTTGACCTAGAAGAGAAAATCAAGGCTAGTTCCGTTCAAACGAACCAAGCTCGCATCAGTCACCCACCTTTCACTGAAGACTGTCGAAAGCAATTGTTTTCTATCAGTTCTAATCTTCATCTTGAGCTGATGCTCAAAGAATCGGATTAGATGCTGATGAGAAAGACGGTTGCCTCGCAAGACTTCCTCCAGTCGCATTGTCCAAATCACCATTCGAGTCGTAGCCAGCAGCATCAGAAGCACCATTCGTTTCACCCCAGAACATGGGGGCGATTCTTATTCACACGCGTATGCGCGATCAATGAGCACGAGCTTTTCGGGAGCGAGACGAGCCGTCAACTCGCCGACATGGTCCCATAAGGGGCGGACCCGTCGACAATGGTAGAAGGCGTGTGAAGCCGTTTCTACTAAACCAAAGTCACAACGTTCACAGTCTGGCAAATCCGCCAAGCCCCATATGAAGGCCTTGTCATTGAGAGGCAGCCGATTCCGAACCAATCGCCAGGTAAGCGAAAACTCAGGGTTACTAAGTTCCCCCCAACACCCTTGCCCTTTTTCAACAGCGTGATCACACCCTGGTGAACCGGTTGGGGATGGACCCCTGTCGGAACCAGTTGTTGAACACAACTGTCAAAATCGGGACAAAGATGTCCGACAGCCTCATGTACAATTCATAGGGCAAACCATCCAGACCGAGCGACTTGCTGAATTTGACTGCCGTGTTCAACAACTGGTTCCGGCAGGATCTCATCCCCAACCGGCTCACCAGGGGTGTGATCACGCTGTTGAAAAGGGGCAAGGGTGTTGGTGGAGAACTAGATGATTACAGGCCCATAACACTGCTAAACACAGAGGTAAAGATTTTGGCCAAGATTCTGCAGAAGCGTTTGCAGTCAATTGCCGAGGCTCTATTATGTGTTGATCAGACTTGTGCTGTGAGGGGCCGAAAAATTCAGATCAGCACGATCATAGAGGGTGTAAAAGACGACGGTGAAGCCGCGCTGATCAATTTAGATGAGTCCAAGGCAATTGATAGGGTTGACCATCGATACGTTGCTGCTGTCCTGCAGTCCGCCGGATTCGAACCCGATTCTGACTTGGCGTCAAAACGATTGCTTTTGACAGTCTTCAGTGAAAAGTGGGTGACTGAGGCGAGCTTGGTTCATTTGAACGGGGCTAGCCTTGATTTTCTCTTCTGGGTCAACCTACGTCACATCAGGGTGGTTTCCTTCGGAGCCCTCCCCTTGGTTAGGTTAGACATGTTTTTGTGTACCTAGTTAATGTGAGTAGGTGTTGTTCCTGGCCTGTTTCCGGCTATCTCTTTGGTTATGATCCAAGTCAAGATTCCCAACCTCCCCAGTTTGTTGGCCCTCTTTTCATCTCAACTGGGTTAGCTTTTATATTTTCCATGTCCGTCTATATTTTCTCCTTTCCCACTCCCTTAGCGAGAGAGCTTTTTGATTTTGTCCAAATGGACAGATACAGCAGGCTCTCATTTTGAGGGTTGGACGGGCCCTACTAAAATCAGTTATGTTTAGTTTATTTTGTGTTTATATTTAGTTTGTTTTGGGGTTCATTCACTCCACTCTCATTCCCTCCTTTTCATCATAGAATTTTAAGTATTTATTATCATTATATTTTTATGGCATGGGGCGCGTTTCGTAGGTCCCCCTTGTGAGGATGCGGTATTATGGTGTATGGAGTATTGATTGGTGATGGACGAGTTTTTGTAATGAGTGAATGGGTAGTGAATCGGAGTAGCTAGGTATAAGATAGTTAGTGAAGACCAGCCTCAACCCCTCCCCTTTATCGGCCTTGTGCCAGAATTGTATTTATTACAATAAATATCCATAGTCATTGAGTTTCGAGAGATGCCAGCAGACTCCACGCGTGCCAACACACTGACTCAAAAATCACTTCCAAACTCTAAACAAACTCAACACAGCAGTCACACAACCACTGTCCGCGTGGGAAACCAACTTACAATTGACTAAAAAAGTGAACGTTTTCACTACAAAACAGTAATTGTACAATCAATCAACTTTAGCCTATCAGTTAAACAACTCTTCACAACTTAAATCCTAACTAACAATTGTCACACACATACACACAATCACTTGAATGAATACAAGTGACATTTTTCCTTGCAGAAACCAAATTATTTTAATTCTACAAACAAATCAAAACCATTTTATTCACCAAATTTCTGCATGAACATTCTTTGTAACCTTATCTCACTTGCCACAATCAACAAACATCTTGTTATCATTGCATGTATGTCAATTTTATATATAAATTCTCTTTATTGTTGAATCTCTAACTACGTTGTTTTTAGTAATTTCTTGGAGTTGAATTGTTCTTATATTATTGTTTGATTTATTTGTTGTGGGATAAATGCATTATAGACACGCACATTCTTGACCTTCACAAAAATTCACCTTCTGATACATCTCACTCAGCATAGAACCCGCAACAAAAATGGTAACCCCGAAGTTTCAACTAAAATGGTGAACCCGACGTCTCAACACACACACACACACACACACACACACACACACACACACACACACACACACACACATAAACAAAAGTAACTGGTAACTCGAACGTTTTGATAAGGACTGGCACACTACAAATCATTAACAAATTTAGCAGGACTGACAACGACCATCACTCATCCCAGAACCTGCAGCTTTTTAACCGTTAAAAGGCGCCAAATTCAATTTTTTTTCTCTCCAAAAAGGAACCAAGTCAATATGGCCGAACCCGCGCCACCAACTCAAGCCACACTCAGAATACAACTTCCAACATATAGCACCAGCGCGCAAACGTGGTTCGTCCAACTTGATGCAATTTTCAAACAGGCTATACTCCAACGAACAAGTTGTTCGGAAGAACGCAAAATCAAAGATCTATTAACCAAAGTAACCCTGGGAAACAATAAACCTTCACAACTCTTACGCAAGATGCAAACCTTGCCTGGCACCAATCCCATGTCTGAGGTAGTGCTAAAACAAATGTGGCTAGACAAGCTAAGCCCGGACATAGTTCAGATTCTGTTTTTGGACTTTACGCTTTTTTGTTGAACTACATTTTTGGTTGAGTTTGATTTTATTACCGTCTTTTTATGATTTTACGACTGTTTTGAAAAAGATTTTTTTTTCCCTTTTTACCCTCCCCATTTTTTATTTTCTGAGAAGTGTGCACTCGAGCGAGAAGGAGGCTCGCCGTTTACCCCGAGCCAAATGCTCCTTCAATCGTGAATGTCGTATTGCTCTGAAACGCCTCTTATGGGCGTCGTATGGCCTCTCCAACGTCCAGGGCATTGTATCAACTATTAGTCAGGGGTCCGTTCAGGATGACCTGATTGACGGGCTCGGTTCTACGAAGCAGGAGGCTCGCTCAATATGGCCTTGGGCGCCTGGGTTGAAATGCCTCAATAACGATGAGGCATCACTCACCTGGCTGGTGATTCGTGGGGCCCTCTGGGTCGCCAAAAAAAACTTTATTCAGCGGGCTTGGAGAAATCTCCATACTGCCGATGGTGTATTGGGGAAGTCGAGACCATTGGTCACGCCTTCTTACATTGCAGGGTGGTAGCGCCGTTGTGCAAGTTTGTTGAAGGCCTCATGGTCCGCATGCTACAGGGAAAGTTCTTTGTCCTTGAGGCCAGTTCTGTTTGTAGTAATGTAGTGCCGCAGATGACGAAGGATGAACAGTATGTGTTCTGTTGCTTCCTGGGTGTTATGAGAGTCGTGATTTGGACGACGCGTCAGAAGGAATTCTATGATGGCGAGAAGTTCACTTCTTCCCAACTGATCTTGTTCTTTAAGCACCAGCTTAAAGTCAAGATTAGGACGGAATAGCGGCGGCTCACCTCATCAGAATTTGGCAAAAGGTGCATGAATCTTGCGCGCTTGTGCCGAGTAAAAGTGGCTGGCCTCGAGTGGCATTTTGATGCCGGTTAGGCATCAGGATATTGTTTTCCTGGGTTGAACTTGGGCAACCCATTCCTGGATTTAGGCTAGAAGTAGTTTTTTTTTCTTTAGTTTTTCTTTTGTTTTTCTGTAAACTTAGCTAGGGTGTGTTTTCTCATTAGCTCCTTTTATTTCTGTCCCTCTTTTCCTTTAGTTTAACTCCCCATACCCTCCTTCGTTAGGTGGTCAGTAATGTCTTTTCTCTGGTGGATGCGGGGCGCCCTTCGTTTAGCGCGTGTATTTTCCGTGTTTGTTGTTGTGTCAGAATGAGTGCGTGTCTGCGTGAGTGCTTGGGATGGATGAATGTTTTCTATATTTTTATAGTCCCACATCGTTTTCGTCCAGTTAACTGATATTTATGCCACATTTAACGTTTGTAGGGGGAGGGTTATTACTAACATGATTTTGTTTAGTGTCTTGTAAATAGTTTATAACCATATTGTTTGTAATCATTGGGGATTTTTTAACTTGTTTTTATTCCCCTCCACTCACAGACAACGATTTGTACATATGACATCTATTTAGGATTTTCATTGAGACAATAAGCTATTTTGGTGGATCTAGTAAGAAAGGTAAGTATGAATGTGTTGTTTTGGTGGTAGGAATATTGTTTTGAATGATTGAGTTAGTGGTTGCGGCTAGCTAAGTTTTAAAATTAAGACAAATGATGACCGTCATTTCCCAATCCCCCCTTTTTAGGACTTTTGCCACATTTTCTGTAACTTTTACATAAATAATTATTGTCATTCCACGCCTGCCAACACACTGACTCAAAAATCACTTCCAAACTCTCAACAAACTCAATACAGCAGTCAAACAACCACTGTCCGCGTGGGAAACCAACTTACAATTGACTAAAAAAGTGAACGTTTTCACTACAAAACAGTAATTGTACAATCAATCAACTTTAGCCTATCAGTTAAAGGCAAACAACTCTTCATAACTTAAATCCTAACTAACAATTGTCACACGCATACACACTATCACTTGAACGAACACAATTGACATTTTTCCTTGCAGAAACCAAACTATTTTGATTCTTCAAACAAATCAAAACCATTAACTTATATTCACCAAATTTCTGCATGAACATTCTTTGTAACCTTATCTCACTTGCCACAATCAACAAACATCCTGTTATCATTGCATGCATGTCAATTGTATATATAAATTCTCTTTATTGTTGAATCTCTAACTACGTTGTTTTAGTAATTTCTTGGAGTTGAATTGTCCTTATATTCTTGTTTATTTGTTGTGGGATAAATGCATTATAAACACGCACATTCTTGGCCTTCACAAAAATTCACCTTCTCATATACCTCACTCATCATAGAACCCTCAACAACAGTTTTGGGATTGAAAGTCATGATGTGGAACATGACAGTCTTCGGTGGAAGGTTTGAGCTGAAGTTATGGATCTCCAAAGTGTTACCACAAGAAATGTGTTTTCCATGTGTGGAAACTTGTATGACATTTCCCATTGTGTTGGTGGGGCTCCGCGTGGCTACAGGATCTCTCAGATGTCAGCCTGCTGCAATTAGAAAGGGCCGGGATGAAAAAGATGATGATGACTATCTTAAAAACACATTATCTGAAATCATCCCCAGAGTGAGAGAAAACAACCTTGTTCGAGGATATTAGTGTGCATTAAAAGAGAAATAGATGTGTGTGTTGAAGCAAACTTTTTTGTAATCGAAATCTCCTTACAAGCGAGTAGGTCCGTAATTGCGGATATATTCGGATAAAAGAAATCGACGAGAAATGATCGCCGGCACCTAAATTGAAAGACGAGGCATATGAAGCAGGAAACATCGTCTGGGTAAAAACGTCTCAAAATCGCCGCGCATCTAAATTTGGACGGGAATGGTTCGTATTATGTTCATAGTCCATAGTGGTCGATGGAATATTACACCGCATTAAGGACATTTAACTCAGTTCGAATGAAATTATTTCAACGAAAAATGCCGTTAGTGCATCATCTGCCAGTGTAATATTTATATTGATGGGTTTAATAGCATTCAGCGACATTCTAGAGGTTAGTGAGGTGGTCGGTTATGAGCTTGAGGGGGTAAAGTCGGCGCCTAATGATGATTCTATCACACGAAGAAATATTAGACAATGAAGGCCACCCAACGTTGTTACTGTGATTAGGAGATAAGTAGAGAGTGAGTCAGAAACACTGTGCTGTCTGACATTTAATTAATGATAAAAAAAAATTGAACTATAACCAGAATAGCATCTCTTACACCAAGCGTCTATAGGAGGAAGGGTGGGGGAAGGAAGCAACCATAGGCAAAACAAATGATAGTTTTTATTGTGTCTATGTGCGTTCCCAATTATATCAATTAAAAAAAAAAAAAAACGAAATACCTTTTCCATCTTATCAATATTTCTCTTTCTTGCGAGAATGAGATTTTTTTTAACTGGCTCGTTCTCCTTTCAATTTATTTAAATCTAGTTTGATTTTATGATTTTCAGGAATAAGCAGCATTCACCACTTGGATGCTTTAAACTGAAGTTCTAAAACAGTTTTCACTGTTTTGTGACTAGGTCGTTATTACCCGTGTCCTCCATATAAAGACTCATAATCCTCAGAGGTGTTTTGACTGCAATTCAGCTCGATTTCTTATCTTCAGCAAATTTGTAAATAACTCATAACGGCCCTCTCAAAACGTCCCTATCTTGTGCTAACTCTTAAAAGTGCTGCAAGTCATCCAGGCTCTTCAAGGTTTGAATGGGTAATGACGGAATTTTAATTTTTTTTTAATGCCGTTGTTCTATGTGTATAGAGCAAGCATCCGACATTCCGATGCAACCAGATTTACCAAATTTTATCTGTCTCAAAGCCTTTTAGGCTGAGAGGATAAGTGTGTGGTCTTCTCCATTGCACAGAGTTGTCCATCGAAATCAAATTCACGTGAATGGCCTCTCTTTGGTTCCCAGCCATCACTGCTACCGCCACTGTGGAGGGGGTGGGTAAGAAAGAGAATAGGGAGAAAGGATAACGATGACGATACTCGGATGCGAGCGGATGTTGACGGCGATGTTTACCCTATGTTTATTCGTCTAATGTTATTTTTCCATTTACGATTGATGACGGAAGCATATTCATAATATTTATAGTCTGTTTCCAAGGCTAGTAACTCGTGCTTTCTAACTCTCATATTAATATCCGTTATTTAGTTAAATGTAATTTCTCTTAGTTTTTAAACGGAATTTATTAGAGTATCAATCAATAACTCAAATTATTCATACCGTATTTTAGGATCTTTTTTTTTTGTAAATAGTCTAAGTCATTTTAATCATTCTATTGTATACATTTTGTTAAGTGTAGGTAAGACAAAAAAAAAATCTTGTCGTTTGGCGTGGATGTCGCCGCGATCCAAGAGACCCACTTTGTTTGCAACGTCGATGCTTGTGTGCTGTCTGGCGACTTTGTCGTCTATTCAGCATATGGGAACCGACGACAGGCCAGAGGAGTCTCTTTGTTGGTGAAGCGTACCCTTGATGCGAAGGTGGACCTTGTGCATACCGATGCCGAGGGCCGGTTGATCGTGGCCAATATTGCCGTGAAAAGTGGTTCGTTTCGGGTCGTTGCGGTTTATGCGCCCCACGACCATGAGGAGCGGGTCCCGTTTTTTCGGCAGTTGGGGCCGTTCCAGTCCCCCACTAGAACTAGGTGCGTTGAGCGCCTAGTTCTAGTGGGGGACTGGAATGCTATCCTGGACCCCAAGTTAGAGGGCGGGGAGCTAGCGGGAGAAGGGGCGATCGTAGCCTGGTTGATCTAATCGAAGAGTTTGGTCTCGTCGATAGATACCGGGTCGATCACCTCGGGGGGAAAATGTGGACGTGGGCTCTTAATTGGCCTTGTGACAAGGTGGTTAGCTACCTGGACAGAATGCTACTTAGAGGAGCCGACGTAGATTGTCCCACGTTCCACTGGGTAGGCTATTCGGACAACATTGTTTGTGCCCGGGTAGCGTTAGATCATAGGACTAGAATGGCTGGCTACTGGAAGTTCAATCTGTCCTTACTGGACAGGCGGGACTTCCGGGAGCAGCTAACTAGCGTAGTGCAGCGGGAGCTAATGGGGGCGGTTATCAGGAATAAGTGGTGGGATAGACTTAAGTGTAGGATTAGGTCTTTCACCACGGATTTCAGCAAACGGCTCGCCCTAGATTGAGCTGAGAAGGTGAAGGCGCTTAAGGCTAGTCTTTCCCGGGCGGTGGCTGGGGGGATCCCCTAAAATAGCCTTATCTAGGGAGGCCGTGGAGCGTTCGAATAGCGAGCGCTACATGGACCAGGTAATTAGAAATAGGTTAAGCAAGATGTCTTCCGAAGCGGTGAGCATGGGCGCAGAATTGCTCAAGGAAGAGGTCCGTCGAGGTTCCGATCGGTACATTCGTGAAATCGAAAGCCCGAAGGGGCGTACTCTTCGGGCCACTGACGACATGTGCGAGGCGGCATTTCGAGAACCGGTTTACCAAGGAGCCTGGTCTTCGTGAGGACGAGTTTCTCAGCTATTTGGCTGACTTTTCTCAGAGATCACGGAGGTATTGAAGAAGTTGGCAGAGGCAAGTCGCCGGGTCTGGATGGTTTGCCCTGTGAATTGTACTTGAGGCTGTCGCACATCTTTGTCCCGATTTTGACTGTGGTGTTCAACAACTGGTTCCGGCAGGGGTCCCTCCGCGACCGGTTGTCCAGGAGTGTGATCACGCTGTTGAAAAAGGGCAAGGATGTTGAGGGGAAACTAGATGATTACAGACCCATAACTCTGCTAAACACAGAGTTAAAGATTTTGGCTAAGATCCTGCAGGAGCATTTGCAGTTAGTTGCTGAGTGTCTGTTGGGTCATGAGCAGACTTGATCTGTGAGGGGACGAACAATTCAGAGCAACCTGCATCTGATCCGCACGTTCATAGAAGGTGTAAAAGACGACGATGAGGCCGCGCTGATCAATTTAGATCAGTCCAAGGCATTTGATAGTTTTGACCAACGCTACCTTGCTGCAGGCCGCCGATTTCTACTTCTGGATTAGCCTCCTGTGTCGCTCCCCCAGTGCTGTGGTACAGGTGAATGGGAAGCTGTCGGGCGCTTTTGCGCTGTCTAGGTCGCTTCGTCAGGGTTGTCCACTGTCACTCTTACTTTATTATTTGGCGTTGGAGCTTCTCCTTCGCCGTCTGATGGACAGGGCGAGCAGTTCGGCCCTACGTTGAATCGCCGTTCCTGTAGGAGCTCGAGCCAAGGTTTCCGCGTACGCCGATTACGTATCTGCTTTCGTGTCGTCCCGCAGCGACATTGAGGCGGTACTGAAGGCGCTTGATCGGTACGAAAAAGTGACAGGGGCTAAGATTAACCGCGAGAAGTCGTTCGGCTTGCGTTTAGGTGTCTAGAAGGGGGTCGATCTTCCGGGCCGCTTCGGTTGGAAGGACGGTCCTGTCCGCATTCTTGGAGTGTGGTGTGGACCCGACCTCCAGCTGGAGAAAAATTGTCTGAAGTACGAGCAAAGGTCGACGCGCCCGGTCAGACTTGGCATCGACGGAGGTTGTCCGTGAAGTGCAGGGCGGAGGCGTGTGCCACTTAGGTTTTCCCGATTGTGCTTTAAAGATTGTCCGTACTTCCTCTCTGTGACGACCATAGAAAGCTGCTCGAGCGCTCGCTAACCTCCATTTTATGTAGGAGACGCGGGAATCGGGTCGACAAACGAGTCTGTGCACAACGTTCGTGTCAAGGGGGGGATGGGAATGCCACACTTGGCCAACCAGAAGCTCGACCCGAGGTTGGCTTTCCTACGAGATTCGATTATGGCAGGGATTGTTAGGGACGCGTTCTCTTTCCTTACTATCAGTCCCCCCATCTCGATGGTTGAGCGCCATCGTAAATCCCGGGATCAATCGGATTTTGTTCGCGAGTGTCAGTCGGCCTTGTTGGCTATTCCTCGGTCCAGTTTCCTTTCACAGCCGAGGAAGGTCTTCTATCATCTTCTAGTGGAGGGGGTGGCGAAGGATTCCCTACGTGAGCGGCTCGACGTGTCGGAGGATGAGTTTCGCTCTTACTGGTATTGGACGCCAGCGGCGGATTATCTCAGTAACCCTAAGTTTTCGCTTACCTGGCGATTGCCTCGGAATCGGCTGCCTCTCAATGACAAGATCTTCGTATGGGGCTTGCCGGATTTGCCAGACTTTGAGCGATGTGGGATTGGTTTGGAAAAAACGGCTTCGCACGCCTTCTACCATTGTCCCCGTGTCCGCCCCTTATGGGACCTTGTCGGCGAGTTGACAGCTTGTCTCGCTCCCGAAAAGCTCGTGCTCATTCATCGCGCATACGCGTGTGACAATGTGCCACCCCCTTATTCCGGGGTGAAAAGAATGATGTTTCTTACGCTGCTGGCCACGGCTGGAATGGTGATTTGGATGACGCGATTGAAGGAGGTCTTTCGAGGCACACGTCTTTCTCATCAGGATCTAATCCGATTCTTTGAGCATCAGCTCAAGATGAAGATTAGAACTGATAGAAAAGGCTTGCATTCGACATTCTTCAGCGAAAGGTGGGTGAAGGAGGCGAGCTTGTTTCGTTTGAACGGGGCTAGCCTTGATTTTCTCTTTTAGGTCAACCTATGTCCGATCGGGGTGGTTTCCTGTAGAGCCCTCCCCTTGGTTAGGTTAAACAAGCTCTTGTGTACCTAGTTAATGCCAGTGAGTGTTATTCCTGGCCTGTTCCCGGCTACATCTTTGGTTATGATCCTAGTCGGGATTCTCAACCTCCCCAGTTTCTTTTGGCCCAATTTTATCTCGACTGGGTCATCTTTTTCTTTCCCATGTCCGTGTATATTTTCTCCTTTTCTCACCTCCTTAGCGAGAGAGCCTCTTGATTGTGTCCAATGGGAAGAATACAGCGGCCTCTCCTTTTTGAGGGTTGGACGGGCTCTACTAACATCAGTTATGTTTGTTTACTTTGTGTTCATGTTTATTTTATTATTGGGCTCATCTCCCTTCCCACTCATTTTTTCATCTTATTTATCATCATGAATTTTTTATGGTATGGGGCGCGTTTTGTAGGTGCCCACCTTGAGAGGATGTGGTATTATGGTGTATGGATGATTGGTTGGCGATGGACGAGTTCTTGTGGTGAATGTGCAAATTGTAATGGGTGAATGGTCGTGAATCAAATTAGCTAGGTATAGGATAGTTAGTGAAGACCAGCCTCAACCTCTCCCCTTTTTCGTCTTGTGCCACAATTGTATTCTTATATACAATAAATATATTTATTTTGGGTGCGGGCCGAATACTGATCATATTCGGTCGGGTCACCCATCGAAGAAGTCTGTTGTTTATTTAGACTCGAAACTTCTAGTGACATGGGAGCAACAACACTGAAGACGCACCTAGTTTCGGCACTTAAAGGTGTATTTTTAACAATCACGTTCTTTTTTCATTTTGGTTTCTTGGAACAAAATACAGCAATGTCGTAACTATCAACGTCCCGAGCCAATTATTTATTTTTTTAATTTTTTTCACAAATCCTCTAACAATAAATGTTACAGAACAGTAATATTTTTATCTGTGTATTGGAAGTATTTACAAAGTTTTAAATATAAAGTTGTAACTTTTAACGCTTGACAGCCGGAGAAGTCATTACCTTCCCCGTCAACATTAAAGAATACTTATTATAACCAAGTCAATTTGAACGAAGCTTTGCGTCTCGTGACAGGCTTCGCTCGTAACGGACAATCAATGACGGCGAACGCTGGATCCCGTTTATTTTACTTTTAAACTTTGCAAGTCTAAGTATTTGTCTCAATGATTTCCGATTAAAAGCGGAAATTCCTTTTTAAAAGAAAAAAGACGAATAAGTCAAGTGCAAGGGACAGTCGAAGAAACTGAAGGTTACCTTTGCCGTGAGTTTCAATTTATTTTCTCTGATTATCATTTAACGATATTTATTCTTGAATCAAACTTTTATTTACAGCTTATTACCGTTTCCTAACATTATTATTATTATTATTATTATTATTATTATTATTATTATTATTATTATATGCCATCCACGCGATGAGGAAACGTTCAGAAAATGAATTTGGCAAAGAACTGGTTTAAGATCAAACCAAAAACTAAACCCACGTGCAGGCAGTGTTTGATTTTCAAATAAAGTTTGAATGGATCGGAGATTTTTTTCGTTACACAAATCAGAATTTTTCAAGATGCCGATGTGTGTGTGTGTGTGTGTGTGTGTGTGTGTGTGTGTGTGTGTGTGTGTGTGTGCGTGCGTGTGTGTGCGTGTGTTTGTACGCGCGGGATTTGGTAAACAGTTGCAGAAACACTTACCACCAACTCATTTAAGAAAAAAAAAACAAATGATATAATGAAGCCCTGTGTAGGTTATTCCGACAAAATAAAACAAAGAACAGGTAAAGAGCCCACGACTTGCCATGTTTCCCAAGCAGGACCGACTCTTGTAGTTTTAATCTAAAATATATTTTCAGCGATTTCATCTTCTTGGAAGATATAAATCATGAAATATCACCGTTTTTAATTTAAAATTGTAATTAATATTTGCCATGATTTTTATTAATTTTCATTTTGTGGCTTTGTGGTTCCCTCGTGTATGAAGTTGGACTCTGAATAATGAATTAATGAAATAGTAATTTTATATCAGATTATTCTTCAGGGTAGTCTATCATTTGTAAGTGAATGTTTGTGCAGTGAGACTAGTTCCTTGTTGGATTAGTTATGAATTTATCAAGAGAGACGGTGATTGATGTTGGAACCTAGTTAAGACAAAAAAAATCATCACGAATACTGATTTCCAAGGCGCTCTTTTCCTTCGTACTTGGAAGAGTGATGCAGCATAATCTTTCATCTTCCCGACTTAGCCAAAATTTTGTATGAACTTAACATGATTAAATATGTATATGTAGGGACACATAATGAGGAAAGAAGGCTTTAAGAATTTGATACTCACATGACATAGTGAAGGCAAACAGGACAGAAGAAACATCGTCACCTACCCAAGGAGTTTGTGTAAATGGATGGTAGAACAGCGACTGGGAGAGATAGTAATACGACATTGTACTTACAGCCACCAACGATAGGGGGTGTGGAGGACCATGATTGGTCACATTCTGAAGGAACAAGATGCATAAAAGATGGGATCAAAATTACAAAAATATTTTAGTGAAAAGAAAAAAATTAAAATTCCAGTACCACCAGTTTCATCATTTTATCAGTTTCGCTTTTATGAAAAAACTACATCGGTACACGTTTTTCTGCTATTCGAAGTAGCCTCCCTAAATCAACGAAAAAAATTACTATTAATTTATATGGGGATAATTTTGATCGTTTCTAAATCCCAAACCAATAACCTTACTGCTTATGGCTCTCTCGATCCTGAAGGTCGAAGATCATCATCTACTGTAGCTAAAATTGTAACAATATATTTGACTGCTTAACTCCACGTATTTTCTCGCCTGCAGTTTCTTTTTGGACAATCAAAACATTCTGCAAAGTTATTCTAAAACGACATGCGCTTTCAACATTAAAGTCATACATTTCATCAATTATTACAGCACTGGCAATCATAGCAAAAAATCTCACGCAATATAGTTTTGGGGCTTTGAAAACGTTAAAAACTTTACCCATATATAAATTAATGGTCAATGATGTTTCGATTTATGCAATTTCGTCTTACGAAAAGGTTCAATAGGAACCCATTGCATTCGAACAGTTTAATAATATAAATGAAAGAGGACTCGTAATGTCTTCAGTGGGTTTCGATCTCGTGTCCATCTGGTTTGCGAGTCAGTACCTATGACCTCCAGGGGTAACGAAATATAATGCAATAAATGCAAATAAATTCTATGTATTTTTTTTTTTTTTTTTTTTTTACTAAACAAGACACAGCTTTTGATAATGACAACGAATAGTGTATTTATCTGTTATGCAACAAAATAAAAATTGGAGAAATATCAGGACATTGGACGGGAGCTAAAACAAGTGTAAAACATAAAGGCTTGTCAAGAAAATGACCCCGATCCCCTAAATGAACAGAGACTGGTCAGGTCGAGGAAAAAAAGCAGTAGCATCTACCTTAAGTTGCGAAATAGATTGCCGTTTTCCCCGACAAAATAACAGTCTGATAACTTTGTCACATGGAAGGTAATTCTTTTTAAAAACGAGAGAGTGATTTCCTCTCTTTTTACACAACTTCAGGGATCACGTGACCACTGTAACTATAAAAAGTTAGTAAAGATAATAATAAGTCTTTTATTTAGTAAGGATTTCAACAACACAAGGTAAGTACACTGTTCCTTTTCCGCCTGACAAACAGTCAATTTCTCAACAGGCTAGGGTGATGGATATAATTGGTGACGATACTTGGAATAGTGTCAAAAATTCAGAGTAGAATTACAATTTTGATGAAGAGTTGAGCTAAATGTCATTGAGTATTGATTTTAAGGTGTTTTGAAACAGGTAAAGAGCGAAACTAAAGACCTAATAGTGTTGCTTTCCGTTTTTCAGATGAACTTGTTCAATTGGTTAGCAAATATATCGTCTGATGATTGCGAGTTGCTGTTATATTTCTTTCGTATCTTCTTGCCGCTCATCACCCTCTTTCTGTGGATAAAGGGCAGTTCATTTACTGACCTATTTGATCGACTGACCACAGCCATCACAGCTGTGCTGTCCGCTTCACTCAGCTTCTGGGATCGAGTTCATGAAAAGGGAACCCCTGATGACAACAGTGGATTAAAATTCCAAGTCACATCAAAGGGTAGGTGAAAGTAAATTAACCACTTGGAAACGGTTGACGAGATATCTCGCGAGAAATCTTTGTCCTGGAGAAGCAGACGAATTATTTGGCTATGACATCACAAATTGACAGGTCCTGTAAGTACAGTTCAGAAAACAATGCTTTGTTGGGTGGTTATCTTATAACGGCTCCTACCTCAAGGAACTCCCAAACAAGAATAAATATAAATTACTAAAGAGAAATGAGAAGAAGGTTGCCAAAATACGTTTACTATTTTTATTAAATGTAACAATCTAAAACAGCAATATAGTACCATATAAAAAAGGTACTTACAATATAAACAAGGTACTTACAATATAAACAAGGTACTTACAATATAGATGAAGTTTGCACTCTACTACATTTGCGATTAGGTGAGATGAAGTCGTCAGCTATCATCTATAAATATCTTCGTTCCCCATGGTGGACTTTGGTCGAGGCACGTATTGCTCTAAACTATTCTCAGGACCGGACTGAATCTAACTGGGGCAATGATTCTTAATACATCTTGGTTGTTCTTACAGTGCACGCTAGGTAAAGGGTTCTATCTAAAACCTTACAACTTACTCCAGGTCTACAGATTTTCCCGAGCTAGCGATAAATATGACTATTACTGACAATGCTGATTTAGAAAGTACTTAGTAAATAACATCCTGGCATTTAAAATGGCGGTGCTAATGAAGAAAAATCTTTCGTAAATGTGTTAGAGAATTCATATTATTTTTACAAGTCTTCATAATAGGAAAGTGAATTGTATAATGATTCGAGACAACTGGTAGATAATGATGAAGAAACATTATTCATAAGCGTCTCAGAGAATTCACATTATTTTTACAAGTCTTCATAATATGAAATTGAATCTTCTACCGATTCGAGACAATTGATAGATAATGATGAAAGCAGTGATTGTTTTGGAGCGGAGTTAATATCACAAAAAAAATATCTCCGGTTCCAAGTGGTTAGCTTGTTTCTGTGATTCTTTTGTAAATATAAGCCCCGAATATATCTTTTTTCCGTCTCAAATAGGTTTTGCTGATTTCCAGACAGCATCTTGGATTTTGTTCATTTTCTTAGAAACGAACAACCAATGATTTTTGGCTTGAAATACTAAGATGGAGCAGCACCATTATCCTAAGAATAATATGTTCCTCTTTACTGCTTTGAACAACACATTTCAGTGCATACGTTCGTACATTTTTCATATGTCTATTCCAAACAGTTTTCTTTGAGATTTTCTTTTTTTTTGTGTTTATTTATATCACTGTCTCAGAAGTATACACATATCCTGCAATTATAATAAATATAAACCATCAGGTAAGACTGTTAATCGTATAATACAGGAATACTTAACCCAGAAAAGGTACAAAATAGAAATGAATGGGTAGAAACAGTGATCGCCTGAGAATTGTGCAAACAACTGATATTTGAGTATGTAGACTGATTGTATAAGTACAAATCAGAATATTTTTAGAGATTTATTCAAATGGATTTTCTAATTCATGTCAGGCGAACAAAGCCTGTGATCGTGAACAAAGAAAAAAACTACTACATAGACAAGTAAAAAAAGAGAAGTTTCGTTATGAGGGCGTCAAAATTAACAAGCCATCCTTGTCCCAGTTACCAACAAAATATAGGTCATGTTTTAGCTCAGCCAAGCCAGGAGTAAATATTTGTGTCATCAGCATAGATACCGAGTTGAGAACTGATGCCATCAAGAAGGTCATTGATGCAAATTAGGTTTAAGGGTAGAGTCTCGGGGGACACCTGCATTAATGCAAAAAGATCTAGAAGAGTGTCAATTCAAGACAACTTTCATTTCGCGACTGAATCGGTTCAAAAATTCGTCCAGAAATACTTTCAAGACCAGTATGCCAAGCCCTATCAAATGACTTCAAGATATCCAAAGCAACAACCCGAGTTTCACCATTCTTATCTATTGCTTGACACATATTATCAGCAATAATTGTCAATACATAAGTGGTTGAGCTGGAGAAGCGAGAGCCATTTTGCTTATTTGAAAAGAAGACCCTGCTAGTTGAGATGTTTGACCAATTCACAGTTAATTAGAACCTCTAGTACTTTGCCAAAATAGGTAGAATGTTAATAAGCTCATAGGATCAGATGGTTTGATTGAGTTCAACTACAGAACTACAGAAGAGGATTTCCAACAAGCATGAAAGCAAGAGATATCAATGCATTTATTGGGGAGTTTAGAGAGAAAAGGAGACAGTGTTGATCTCGGGTGGTTGGTTGTGTACGAGACATGGAATGTGCAGTGTGAAGTGAGAGCGTGAAAAAGGAGTATGATTAATACCAGCTAACTGATTGATAGTTATCGATTTGTGCTTGTCGCGTTGATAGACTCAGTTCATTTACTGTGTTTACAGGAGGTCGTTTACAAAGCCTAATGGTCAGACGAGCATCAGCTGTGCGTGCGTGAAATCTTTCTCCGCTTTATGTTGATGTGCTGCTGATCGGATTCTTATAGCCTATATAAGGGAAACGCGCGGACGTATTTGAAAGCATCTGATGGCAAACGAGGTTCATCTCAATCATGGTTAGCAGTCTGATATATTTGGGTTTGTTTTAAAATATGTTTTGAGTAGAGTGCGACATGTGTGTGTGTGTTTTAGCTTGACGAAAACTTGTGTGTAGTTAGAGATTTATGTTTCTTAATAATTGTGTAAATTTTGCTATAATTTGTTAACTCTATGCATAAATTGTGTTTTTTCCGCTACAACAGCACAGGAGCACATTTTTTAAGGATTATTGCAGATTACCTGAATAAATATGATGACGATTAGCAGGTAGTAAGAAAGGGAGTAGAGAAGGCACCAGGTGCAGTTCTTTAGTCTCTACTTGTCCTCCAATTCGATATAGTCTCAGAAGAGGGACCACATGGTTGTAAACTGAAACATGAAAAGTTGCATTGTCCGTACCAATCCAGGGAGAAAAAAAACCCAGAAACCTTTCCGATAGTAAACAAAAAAGCTCGTCACAAAAGAAGACAAGTTTCATTCTTTCCTTCACTACTTATAACGGCCGAAACGTCCGGATGAGAACAACAGTTCGAACAATGTAAATCGTTTAAATCGATCTTCTTTTTTTTGTTTCTCACTAACACCCACCCCTTCCCTGTTAGATGATAGAAATTAAAAATGATCGATTGATTTTTGTTATTGATCCAGGTCTTTATTTTCAACCAGTTAACTTTCTACGTTGCCATAACTCTGATATTTAAGCCTATAGCTGGAGACAAAATAGATAGAGTCACATATCGTTCACAAGGATATTAGTTTGAATCTGACCGGAACACTGACCGAGAAGGAAAATCTGAAACCGAACGACGACATCGGATATACGTCGACGATGATTAGTACAGAGTGCGATGAATAAATTTTTTAAATGACGCAAAATCAAAAAAGGGAAAATAACTCTGGCATATCATGTTAACAGATATATTTACCAAAATTAAACAAAAATATCTTGAAATACTAAAAACTAAATTTATTCTATAAAATCGCCATAAGCTTCAACCACGGCCTCAAGATGACTTTGTAATCTCCTGCATGTCTTTTAGACGGTCTCCTTGTTTAAGTTGGTGAATTCACCCATAATCCTTGCCTCCTTCAGTTCATCTTTGGTGGTACAAAGAGTTTTGTTGGTCTCTCGCTCAATTGTGCCCCACACATCATAATCAATGTGGTTGCAGTTTGTGGAATTAGGTAGCCAGATGTAAGGGGTGATGTTGTCGCAGAAAATTGTCTGGTTCTCCTGTTTGTGTGGCATGGTGCAGAGTCCTGTTGCCAGACATAGGGTCTTCCAGCAGTCACCCTCTTGACCCAGGGTAGCACTATCCCCTCAAGGCACTTCATGAAGATCTCCGTGTTGAGTCTGAGGCTCTGTGGGAAGATGAATGTAGGCATAACATCGCCATCACTAGTGATAACGCCAAACGTTGTAATCACGCTTAGACTCATCCAAATCTTTCTGAAACCTCTGCACTGTCCTCAGATTGATACACAAACACTGAAATGTTCGTATTGGAGCTAATGGAATACAACATGCCGTTTCTGGCGGAGTGAATTCCGTCATGGTGCTCGTTTTCTCACAGGCGGTGCCCAACTGACCCTACTATACTGTGCAGTCGACAAAATCAAAAACAACATAGCAAGGTGTTGGCTGTCTTTTAAAGGATACCCCACCATGGAATAACAACCACATTTCTTCTAATACAGCTTTAGATTTTTACTACTTCCATGCAATACAGCTTAGACTATAAACACAGGAAAAATATAAACAACAAAACCCTTGAAAATGACCACTGAATTGGACGAAAGCGCTTGGGACAATATTGTTAACGGACAGTTTCTACACTCACTCAGACTTTCAAAAATGAAAACTCTAAGATCATTAGGAAAACTTAATAAAAACCTCATAAGATTTCCTTGTCTGTCAAATTCAATGAAACGTGTGTAAAAGGTGTAAAAGAAACGTTGCTAACAGTCATTTTCATGCTTAAACGCAATCGCCAGGCCATGACATTGGCCTGAAAATTGCGTTTAAACATGAGACAGACTGTCGCCGCTGGGTGTTGACTTTAATGTCTAATATATATATACACACTTTCTCTTCTTTTTTTTACCTCACACACATTTGTAGATATATGTGTCCGTCTATTTGGGTTTCTCTTTTACTAAGTATTCACCCAATACAAGGCCCAACATCCATTAAAATTAAAGGGTTACTAAATGAGATTGTTGTATAGTCGCTGGGGGAGAGAAAGGGAAGTAAGTGCAAATTATGAGCATACGTTTGATAGGGTAACGGATGACCTAAGACGTGAAGAGGCTAAGATTGTATTGTCCGGGTAGGCATCATCTCAGGTTTCATAAAGTGACAATTCTTGAGAAGAAGCTGTCCGAATGCAACTTCTTACTTACCAATGGAATATGAAGGGATGTGGATGGTTCATCTTTGTGTTTATGGCATGGAGCGCGCACGCGTGTCAGTGTGTTTGTCCGGCTTAGTATATGTCGGCGATTTTGAAAAGTTTGATGAAAGTTTATTTACCTGTCAACCGAAATATTGTTTGTCGTGTGTCGCCGGACATTTCACATCCTTAAATGGTTTCAGTAGTGTAAAGTGCAGAAGACATCCGCTGGACATGCTTCTGAGCAATACTGAAAAAGCGATATTTATTCTGTTTAATAGAGAAATGTGGCACAAGGCCGAAGGGGGGATTGGGGAAAGGACGGTCTTCTTCTGTCTTAACTATAACTTAGCTAGCCACAAACACTGACCCAATCGTACGAAAAATATTCCTTACACCAAAACAACGCATTCATACGTACCTTTCTTACTACATTCACCATAATACCTCGCTGTCTCTATAAAAATACTAACTAGTACCCTTATTTACAATTCATTGTCTGTGGGGGGAGGGGAATAAAACAACAATTCTAAAAACTAGCCCCTATGAGTATTTACAAGTATGAACACTAAACTATTTACAAGAAACTAAAGAAAATAATATTAGTAATAAAACCCCTAAAAAAATAGGAACAGAAATAAAAGTGGCCAATGAGCATACATAACCTAGCTAAGTTAACTTGAAAGAAAAAGAAACTAAAACATCAAAAACCGTACCTAACCTATCCTAGTTTCGGCATGGGTTGCACAAGTTCAACCCAGGAAGAGCAATATCCTGATGCCTAACCGGCATCAAAGTGCCACTTAAGGTCAGCCTCTTTCACACGACACAAACGCGCAAGATTCACCCACCTTTTACTGAATTCTGATGAAGTGAGCCGCTGCCTTTCCGTCCTAATCTTGACTTTAAGCTGATGCTTAAAGTACAAGATCAGTTGGGAAGAAGTGAACTTTTCGCCTCCATAGAATCCCTTCTGACGTGTCGTCCAAATCACGACTCTCATAACACCTAGCAAGCAGAGGAACACATATTGTTCAGCCTTCGTCAGCGGCGGTGCCACATTGCTACAAACGGAAGAGGCCTCGAGGACAAAGAACTTTCTCTGCAGCATGCGGACCATGAGGCCTTCAACAAACTTGCACAACGGCACTACCAGCCTGCAATGAAAGAAAGTGTCAGACGGAAGTGGAAGCACCGAGAGTCGGCAAAGGAGAATCGGGTAGATGTGTGAAACACATACTTTCGCCCTCCCGTTTAAGGAAAGATTCCTCTGAGACCACAAATTAAATTGCTATCTCGGCCTTCCCTCGCACCTCTGACCAATTCATTTCCAACTGGAGATCAGGACCGAAACAGACGCCGAGAATCTTGACCGGCCATCCGTCCAGAGGAAAGTTCCGAGAAGAGAAACTCCCTTCCACGCACCCAACCACAAGCCAACAGACATTGCATTTGATCTTGGCCCCTGTCACCATCTCATAACCACTGATTTCCTTTCCTTCGTCAATCTCGGCTCTCAAGAACCGAAACGTCATCAGCATAGGCAGAATACTTGGCCGATATGGTAGCACCGGACAAGACAAAGAAATTCCGCGTAGGACCGGATTCGCCTTTAACTTGCGAAGGAAAGGTTCCAACCCAAGAATGTAAAGCAAAGGCAAAAGCGGACAACCTTGACGAATGGAGCGAGACAATACGAAAGGCTCCGATCGTACCCCATTCACATCCACCAGCGCACCGGGAGTCGCATACAGAAGTCGGATCCAGGTGCGAAAGTACGGCCTGAAACCGGCCGCCGAAAGAACAGCCTCCATAAATCGATGGTCAACCCTATCGAAGGCCTTGGACTGATCTAAATTGATCAGCGCGATTCACTGTCGACTTGCTCAATGACCAGGCGTACCATATGAAGGTTCTCCTGAATAGTCCTACCCTTCACAGCACAAGTATGTAACGAGCCAATCAGACTAGACAGGACAACCTGCAAACGGTTGGCCAAGATCTTAGCCAAAATCTTTAACTCTGTGTTTAACATAGTTAAAAGGCGAAAGTTACCTAACCCATCCCCACCATTTTTGTCCTTGCGTAACAACTTGATCACGCCCCTGGTGAAGCGTTGGGGTATAGAATCCTGCTTCATCCAGTTGCCGAAAATCAGTGCCAGCAAGGGAACAAAAACGTGCGACTGCTTCAAGTACACTTCGTACGTAAGACCATCTAATCCCAGAGATTTGTCCAGGTCAACCTGTTTCAGCGCTTCCCAGATTTCCGACTCTGTAATGGGACCCTCGCACCTAGCCGCTTCAGCTGCCTCAAGGCAGGGAAAGTCAGCTAAATAGGCGTCGAACTGAGCGGGCTCCCTGGTGAAAAACTCCTGAAAGTAGTCAAGAAAAGCCTCACATATGCCCTCATTTGTTGTCACGGTCCGCTTATCTGGCAATGTGACGCATGCGATATGTCGCTGATGCATTCCGAGCTTCCTCTGCTCGAAATTCAGCGGCCATATTCGTCGCCTCAGAGTACATTCTTTTTAACCTAGCCCTAACTACCAGAGCTTGATCCTTCTTGATAAGCAAGGAGGCCAACTCTGCCTTAGCTAAGGCTACGTCCCCACTATCACGGGATTTAGTCGCCCGATCAACTTTCTGCTCTAAAGCCGTTTGCGCTGCTAATCTATCTAGATTGAGCCGACGATTATAATCAGCAGTGAACGTTCAGATTTTGGAATTTAAATTATCCCACCAGGCATTTCCCACAACCGTTCTAGTCAGTTCCCTCTGTATGATTAGTAGCAGCTGGTCCCGGAAATCTTGCTCACCAAATAATGATGAGTTTAATTTCTAGTAGCCAGCCATCCTAACCTTAGGCTTATCTAAGTTTACACGGACCCGGACAAGCCTATGATCCGAATAAACTATCTCAAAAAAACTTGGACAACCTAAGAACCCTACATCGACTCTCCTAAGACTCGGTCGAGGTATCTAGAACGCATCTCTGTAGCCGAGACGCCACTATTTGTCCAAGTCCACACTACCTCCCGAGGGTGTTAATCGACAAGATCAAACCTGTCTATAAAGTCCCGAAATGGTTTCACGTCCCGGTTGTTAGTACCCAAATTTGGCCCTATACGATCTATATCGGGGTCAAGGACGGCATTCCAATCGCCCACTAAAACTACCCGATGCGATGTCGTCAAAAACGGCTCGATCTGCCGAAACAAAGCAAGCTGCCCAGAATGGCTATTGGGCGCATAAACCCCAATGAGACGAAGAGCCTTATCCTTTATGGTAACGTCCAGCACGCAAAGTCTGCCCGCCGGATCCGCGAAGACAAGAACACACGCAGCCTTCAAGGACTTGCTCAACAGCCAAGAGACACCTCTCGAACGACCATCAAAACAAGCTGAATAGAGGGAGGACCCTCTAGACAGTATGTTCTCATAGTCATGAGTAGAAAACCGGGTCTCTTGCACACAACAAACATTCACCCCGAGACGCTGAAGGTCGCGAGAGAGCCTCGCCCTGCGAGACTTCGAACTCAGGCCTCGGGCATTCACACTTGCTAACCAGAGAGCCATGATGAAACCGATTAGGGTTGCTCGCCTGCATTGAACATGGCCGAGGTTAGGACACCGACGGCCTCTCTCATTGAGCCAGTACCCATCTCACGCTTGACGGTGCCATCAGGAGACAGGCCGCCAATGTCCAGGGGGAAGGTTAGCTTTAGAGCTCTATATACGGAGGGGTGAACAAAAAGCGGGAACTTCCCTGAACAAAACTGTTGTAATTTCTTCACGTTGTCCTCATCGCAGCAAGCCATCGGCGGGAACATTCCAAAAGTTTGGTTTGCTTCGGCCATCATTGCCCATATCTGCTGGCCGGCGACACCAGATCGCACCACAGTGAGGACCCTTTTAGCGTTAGGGAAGTTTCGGGGGTTCTCTACGTCTAAATTATTAATTTAAAAGAGTTTTTAAATTTTTCATTTTTTTAGCATGAATTAATGCTTTACCTTCTTGTTCTTTTGTGATGCAGCACACATCTTCCCCTGTGTTGTATATGAGTTTTGATTTTATTTTTGTCTCAGTTGTGGGCTCTGAAGAATCTGAGGATGGGCTTCTCTGTCTTTTTTATATTCCTGTTTTTTGGGTGAATTAATGGGTGTTTGCATAGGGGAAGGATTGGGAGATGGAATGGGAGAGGAATTTATGGATGATGATTTGGTCTTCTTGAGAGTGGTCATGTTGGATGAAACTTCATGGTTTGACAATAGGGGGAGGAACCATGGGGTAATATTTAGTAACAGGGGAAGACGGTGCCGATAAAGAGATGCCAGATTTCTTTTCCGACTCCTGACGACGGGTTTTTAAAGAGTCTTTCAGCTGCTGCAGTTTTTCTTTCTTCTCAAATGATGGTTCGTATTAAATCATTTTTTTGTCGAAGTTTATCTGAGTAGCTGGCCGGAGAATCGCCCTTAGCACTGGTTCAGGGAGTGGGGCTGTTTGTGCCTTTGCCTGTTTTGGTTGTGGAACGAGGTCCCGCTGTCTGTGTCTTCCCTTTTGCCCTGGCAACGACCTGCCATTCCCGGTCTCCCTTCTCCCTAACCGCACTAGCGGCGGGCAAAGGCTTTTCGGGAAATGGGGGCTGAGATTTGAACCCAACCGGGGTTTTATCCACTCCGGTTCCGGTCGCTGACATGCCCATTACAGGCGAGACGGATTTTACAGACTCGACCAAAGCGGGATTTGGTTGGGCGGGGGCCAGAACTTCAGAGGCCTTCTTCTCTGTGCAGGAAGTGGACAGGTGACCAGCCTGTCCACACTTCCAGCATACCGGTTTACGCCCGGTTACAGTTATCGGCATTTTCTGACCCTCTACATCCAGACAATTGGGGATGGAGATGGAGGCTTTTGTGTCGATCATTAACTCGAAACTCCACCCCACCGGTCAGATCGTCCGAGGAAGCACTGAGTATCTGTCCAAACTGGCACAGATAGGCCGCTAAATGCTCCCCGACAATGTGAGGAGGAACCTCGTATACTTAAACAATGGTCCTCCGCCTGCCTTCATACTTGGTCCGCAAAATGAGGTCTTTTGTAATTAAATCTCTTGTCGTTTCTGCCTCACAATCGGCAGGCGTGGGTAACAGTACGTCACACATAAAGAAACCTTTCCCTTTAATGACCCTCTGAGCTTTAATTCCCGGAGAAGTCAAAGCTTTGATCACGGTGTCTTTTGTGGAGCGACAAATATTGCGCGAACGCTTATCCACCACAAAGACTGACACAATTCTTTTTTCAACCTTCTTTAATTCCACGGGATTTGACAAGAGCCCATCTGCTGTGACCAGATGTGCGTAGCTCTTGGCTTTCTCCAGGAAATCCGTCATGTTGATTTTACACTTTGGTGGGGACTTCCAGCATGAGCGCCTCTCTCCGACCGCTACGTTTTCGTCATTAGTTTGGGGGGGGGTCTGATTAAATGAGATTTGGCCACTTTCGGCCACCATAGTTTGGTCTGGTAAACAAGTTTCAGTTACTGAATTTTGGATATTTGCGGCCACCCTACTTTCTTCTTGAATCTTGTTTTATCTTCTAAATTTTTATCATTAGGAGACACCATACTTTTGTTGGAAATAGGATTTTCATCTAAGTTTTTGCTCTCTTGAGTATCCATTTCTAAATCCTTATCTGGAGGATCTTTCTTTTTTTTGTCCCAAACAGATTTTTCCTTGCCGTTTTCTTAGGTCCCATATTTTTTCTTTTAAAACAAGATTTTTTTTCTTTTCCCAAAAATCAGAAATAAATATTAAAAAGGAATTAAACAAAAGATAAATACGAATAAATCACAATAAAAAGGAAATTTTACGAGACAGCACAAAAACAGTTAAACACGCAAAAATGGATTACTTAAAAGGTTTACGTACGCAAAAAGGACAAAATACGGTAAAAATAAAAACAGTTAACAATTACAAATCACAAAATGCGAGTAGGCGAACAAAGATCAACAAATTAAGACAGAAAATAAACAATAAGTATCTTTTTTTACAATAATACCACAGTAAATACGAAACAAAATATACCTAACAACTTCACAAAAACAATATGGCTGCCACTAGAAAATTCTAGTCAGCCCCAAAACGAACGAAACACATAAACTAGAATAAAGAAGAACTAACGAATAGAAAAATAAACACGAAAAGTTAGAATAAACACACAAAAGATTTAAACAAAGGAACACAGAATATTTAACAGATATTTAAACAAAGAACAACAAAAAACAATGAAACACGTAGAAATAAAATGTAAAGAAAGAAATATAAAGTCTGTCGTGGGGAAAATATAAACAATGAAAAATAAAGATTGGCGGGGGAAGTTACTGAAAAATAAAAGGAAATTAAAAAGGAAAAATGCATTAAAAAATAATTATGAAAGAAAAGGAAAATTAATAATAAAATAAGAAACAACAACGGGTAAAGTAAAATTGAGGGGAGGGTAAAGAAAGAAAAAATTAAACTTTTGGTAAAAAAGTCAGTAATACGAACGGAAAGAAAATTGAAAATTAAAAGGAACTTAACGTGAATAAAAGTTGAAAATCAATACAGTTCACAAATTATCGCAATACGTCTGGTGTTAACCACCGGTCGTAAGATGTCGGAAAAAAAGCAATACTGAAAAAGCAAATGGTCGCCTCATTCTCACTTGTATTTATACACTCCAAGGGCAGATAACTCCGTTAACATCTATACAAATCTCTATCTATAAAAGGCAGGATGTGTGTGTGAGTGTGTAACGAATGCACGGCCGCAATTTTCGACGGATTTGCAAAAAATTTACATGCACAATCTCCAAGTGGGAAGGCCAAGACCGACTTTGCATTTCCCAACTCCCATCGATAGTGGAAATAATCGTTTTTTTCATGCTTGTTCGGCATTTTTCATGTAGTTTACGGCCATTTTCTACTGGTCAGAGTGAAAGCCTATAGCTGGCTGCCACGAATAGGCAGGAAGATTTTATTGGCCAGCGTGAGAGCCAACAGCAGACTGACACGAATGTTAACTAGCATGCTAGCATTAAAAAAACATCGATAGCTGCATTCGTTACAAGTGGGAAAAATTTAAATCTGCATTGCACTTTACTCCAATTGGCTCATTCGCTTGCTTAAACTCAACGTTGATTCTGATTCCGCAGAACTGGGTTGGGTGTGAAAAGTATTTGTTGTTAACATTCTTTTTTCATTCGTTTTTTCCAGTTACGAGTCCCTTTTTTTAAAGCTGATCGTTTTGTGTTCATTTTGTTTAGTTCTTTTTTCGTAACAGATTTAATGTTTAGTATAGAGCTTAGAAAAAATCGCAGTGTGAGATAGGCAAGAAGTAAGGCATGTAGCAACATCAGCAAAGCAAAGGGCACTCCTTTAAAGGCAAGGGAGGGCAAAAATATTTTAAGTCAAGTGATAGCGATTGCTGTATGAGTCGTACGATTTTTGAATCAAGCACGGGCAACGCCGGGCTATGCTGCTAGTAGGAAATAAAGAACATCACTTGAGGAATCCATTTCGCGTGTACGATAATTTCCCAGAACTTTTGAGTTGTGCTTCCTAAATTCTTCTGAAAGTTACATAATAAATATGGCTTAATTCTATGTTTTAGTTATTAATTGGCAAGTTCATTTTTCCTCATATTATCCCTTCTTCCTTTTTTGTTAAATCTAAACATATTGTTCCATTCTTTCTCATCATTTCTCCAGATCATATCGTTTGTTTACTACTTAATACTTATAGTCAACATAATAGACTTTAGCTTCTGATAATTTTTAGGTGAAGCATTTTCATTATTGATTTTAGGCTAGTTTATCCTTCATCTTATTATTGTTGCTTTTTTATCCTAACAGTAATTATTATATTGTGCGATTATTATTTCGTATTGAATCTGAAAATAAGGAAAAGTCTCCTGTGATATTTGAACTCGTATACACTTGGGATACCTCGGACAAGAAAATTGACACCTCCATGACTTGATTTAGTTTCATTATCTAGTTGGTTTAATTGCCAATGGCAAGAAATTGTCCATGTCAGAATGGCACCCAAAGATACGGGATGCAAGTTCAAATCGCATCGAAGGTTAGTGAAAATACTCCAGGTGTTTACGCATGGTGCGTGTCATATTTCCTGACATCAAAAATTGACAGCAGATTGACAAAGGGGGTGGGGTTGGGTTGGATGTAGGGAGTCAAGATATATGGTCTTGCTATCAGTTTTACGAGTTCTTTTTCCGCTAAGCAGTTCGTGGGAACGTTGTCACCAACAGAAAATTATTAGAACAATGTGGCTCCACGAAAAGGATTTATAGATACAAAAGATAAATAAACTCCTTAAATGAAGCGACATACAACCGGCTGAAATTTTGGGATAATATCGACAAAAATGATTACCCACCCTAAAAAACACCAAAGAACATTATTATTATTATTATTTGTGTATATTTTTGTTTCTTTCTTTGTATCCTGTAGAGCCGGGTCTAAACTCGGGTTCTTAGGCCCTATAGGAGAATTGTCATTTAATTGATAGCACTTTTATTTTATACACTTGGGATGTACCTAATAAGGCGATCTTCTGGGCAACTTGTGAGTATGTTACCTGGGACACTGTTAGTAAAATTGTCCATTCCTTTACGCACGAGGACCTCGAGCTCCGATTACTACTGGTACAGTCTTCATTCCCCACATCCTGTTAATCTCGATCTCCAGTTCCTTGTATTTGGACAATTTCTCGATAATTTTCTTGGAGGTGTTTCTCTCAGATGGTACTGCAATAAGTATATACTTCCTGAATTTCTTGTCTTTTATGATAATATCAGGTATGTTGGCTTTTATTTCCCTCTCAGTTTCAATTGGGATATCCCAGAGGATAGTTACATTGTTATTTTGGGTAAATCTCTCTGGTTGGTGGTCATACCATCTCTCAGTGGTTTCGATTTTGTGTTTCTTGCATATCTTCCAGTGCACATATATCGCTACTTTGTTATTTCTGTGTGTATGTTCATTTTTTGCTAGTTCCGGACATCATGAGATAAAATGGTCGACAGTTTCATTATATTTTCCGCAAATCGTGTATTTCGACTTAGTTCCATCCTTGATTATGTGATAGTGACAGGATCTGGTTGCGAAGCTTTGGTTGTGAGCTTCTGTCTCAGCTCTCAACCCGGTGCTCCTCAGCCACTGATGTGTTTTCTGTTGGTCCACATCTGCTTCTTTCGTTCTTTTTATGTAACTGCCATGCAACGCACTGTCCTCCCATTTTTTTGTAATTTGATTTGGCGTTTGATTTTGCTTTCTGTTTTACTCATTTGGCGTAGATGTTAACCGCTTCATTTTTTTGTTGGTAGGGTTTCAGGTATATTAAGCTATTTCTTCAAAAGTGCAGCTTCTTTTTTGATCGAGTGGATTTATTATTATTATTATTATTATTATTATTATTATTATTATTATTATTATTATTATTATTATTATTTCCTTTGATTTCTGGCGTTTACACATTTCATTCCGGGTCCCGCCCAGGGACCTAAGGTTAGAAATGGCATCATGACACTTTCCACTGACAAAAACAAACAAAACAAATTACATAGATAAAGCCCTTAGTAAAATGTGGGCTGTAGTTGTGAGAACAATTTTTTGTATCTCTTTGAGGCATAGACTTCCAGGAATCCCTTCAATTAGTCTACTGGAAAATTTTCCAACCAATCCTAGGGCTCCAACTACAACAGGGATTGTTGATATTCCCATGTGCCACATTTTTGAGATTTCTATTTCAAGGTCCTTGTATTTTGACAGCTTTTTGAAGATCTTCAAAGATACATTGCAGTTTGCAGGGACTGCCATATCAATAAGGAGGCACTTATTTTGTTTGTGGTCTTTAATAACAATGTCTGGGCGGTTGGCTTTGATTGTTCTGTCAGTGTGTATTATGTAGTTCCATAGAATTGTAACAGGTCCTATCTCCGTAACCGAGTCTGGGTGGCGTTCATTATTATTATTATTATTATTATTATTATTATTATTATTATTATTATTATCATAATATGTAGATGTTTTGTTAATTTTATTGTTTATTGCAGTGGATCTTCCACGTGGTCAGAAGATTTCCCGAAAGTGGCTCGTGTCATGGAAGCCCGTATCGGAAAATAACGGTCAAAATGTATCTATGAACACTTCCAGCGATGCTGGAGCCGCAAACGAGGACGGCACTAATATCGTTTACTTCGATCCAAACACTGGAATGACGTTCAACGTAAACACTTCCATTCAAAGTATTGGAGGTAAAGAACTACATGGTAAGATATTTCTTGTTGGTTGGTTCGTTTGTTCCCTGACCAGAGGCAGGGAATCAGATTGACATGCTGGACTAATTCAGATATTATATCGTCCTTGCTGGCGTTCAGTGTGGTCCACCTGTCATGAAGTAGGTAGTTCTGAGTTATGTGATCACAAATAGCAGAAGCACAGTCTCTGATCTGATGGCAATATCAATATCTTCACGGCTAGGGTAAAGATGGCCTGCAACTATAGTAAGGATAAAAACATAAAACATGGGACTAAAATGGAGAAAGTTCGGCTTCATGCTTGCCTCAAAATTTTAATAGAAAAATATGACAAAGAGTCTCGACCATAATTTAATCTTGGTACACTCTGCTTCTATATTTACTATTAAACTAGATGTGTCCATGGAAATGCCATGGATGTTGGCAAATAAAATATCATCATTTGTCTATCATATATAATTTTGCAATTGCAGAATAATGTTATTTAATTACATTAAAAATTAAACAAAAATATCTTGAAATACTAAAGAATAAATTTATCCAATAAAATCGCCATTGGCTTCAATCATAGCCTTCAGACAACTTCGGAATAGCATCTCTTCTGGATAGTCTCCTTGTTTAAGTTGGTGAAATGCTGCCATAATCCTTGCCTTCAGTTCATCTTTGGTCTTACAAGGAGTTTTGTTGGTTTCTCGCTCAACTGCACCCGACACATAATAATCATTCTGGGGAGTTAGGTGGCCAAATGTAAGCGGTGATGCGGTCGCAGAAATTGTCTGACAGTTATGACTGGGTTCTTCTGTTTGTGTAGCATGGCGAAGAGTCCTGTTGCCAGACATACGGTCCTTCAGCAGTCACCCTCTTGACCCAGGACAGCACTACCTCCTCAAGGCACTTCGTGAAGATCTCCGTGTTTTAGGCCCTGTGGGAAGATGAATGGCAACATAACGTCGCCATCACTAGTGATCACTCCAAACACCATGATTTTGAATCCCATCCACTGTCCTCAGCTTGATACTCAAACGCCCTGAAATATTCATATTGGAGCTTCCGGTGCGAAAGCCAAGCAGTACAGCATGCCATTTCCCAATTGTGTTATGGTGTTCTAACTAACCCTATTATACTGTGCAATCGACAAAAAAAAAACAAACAAAAAAAACAAAACAAAACAAAACGCGCATGCACGAAATTAAAAATATAAAATGGCGACAATTTACCCATAGCACCCTGTACATACTTGAACTGAACTTTGTTGTCATTAACAACCTTTCAGCTGTTACTCTTAACGAATTTCAAATTAAAGCCTTTATTTAATCTACTGAGGTAGATTGTTCTTGTTCCGTTGACTATTTCTCGTCGAGTTCTTGTTTAGTGCTGCTCAGTTATTGCTCGGTCTGTTTCCACTGAGTCCAAATTCTCACTGCTCAGTAAACGATGGAACTCAACATTACTGTCACCAATTTCACAAACCAACACTTTAGTTCAGTAAGTCCCTTGGGATAACAACCTAGTGGATTAAGATGCATATAATAGTCGTGCAGAATAGGTCTATTATACGCATATTAAATATACATTTTCGCATATAAAAATAATCAAAAAACCTCAATTTCACTCTGATTCGGACAACAAGTATAATCTCGGTCTAAAGACCGATTTGGGCCGAAAGTCCGATTTGGGCTGAAATTCCAATTCAGGCCGAAAATTGAGTTCTGCAAATCACAAACTCTGCGGTACTTCAAAACCTCACATCACGAAACCTATCACTTTAACTCTGATTCTTTGGCATTTTGAAGAAATTAAATTGATTTCCTCATTTTTCACATATAAAATTAATAGAAAGTGAATATAAACAAATAAGTGATGTTAGAAAAACGAGTATAGGGATATATTAAATAAGAAAAGTTGGTAACATATTAAGTGGTAACATACACTTTTCAAGCGTTTATTAGCTGAAAATCAAATACCGTGTGCTGTTTTCCTTTTTTTGCAATGGTAATCGTTACGCCACCTAGTGAAGGGTCACTTGGGTAATTCCAAAAATATGATTATTTTAAGAACTTAGCATCAGTTTGAAAAGTGAACTTGAAAAGAAATAATGGTTCTAAGGTTTTATTTGTGATTTTCATAACGAGGTTAATTTGTCCGTTGTTTGGTTTTCATAATTTAGATTGATATCTTTAAAACCATTTGATGATTACGTCTAATATCTCGAAATAATTCCTTATCCACTAAATAAATATTGTGTCCAATATCTCCATGATAATCCTCTATCTGCTGTATTTATTATTTTTTCATCGATTCATATATTTCTCAACATCTATTATAACCTGTATGTTATTTTTAGATCTTATTCTTTTGGAACTCAGTAAAGGTCAAAAGATATCATATTATTAACAACTTGCGAGACTAACTTATCCAAGCATTGCTTCTCGGCGTACAGGTTCAGTTTAAATATTTATACGCAAGGATAATCCAGCAATGGCAAACAGACAAACATACAATTAAATCAATGTCATTCTTTTCGTCTCACTCACACGCACATGCGAAGAAAAGAAACGGCCAAAAGCAAATTAATGCAATTCATAGGTTTGCAAAAGTCATGACCGGAAAAAAATAACAAATTTAAAAAAAAAACAAAACAGTGTTTTAGGCCCACTCATCTCACAGCAAACAAAGTGACAGCTATTTTGAAAAACAGACAATTCGCGTGAAAAAGAATGACTTCATTCACTGGACGCTAACATCTCCCCCCCTTTCCGTTCAGTGCTTCATTTCTTGAATTGATTGAGTAGACTCTAAATGGAATAGACAGATGAGGTTTTTCAAATCATGAAGGAAAATAAATTTTACAACACATATATATATATATATATATATATATATATATATATATATATATATATATATATATATATATGTGGACACAGACGTTAACACCAAGCGGCGACAGTCTGTTTCATGGTTCAACGCAATCTTAAGTCCATGTATGTTGTGTCTTAGCTCGATATTTATATATGTTGGTCAGTGGTGCATTATGGGTAGTAAGGTCTATTGTATTATCCTGACAGTTATTGGGTGAGCGGGAATGGTTATGTCTTAAATTATTCTCAAGGCTATTGAGTAGAAATAATTGTGGATCTCTCTCTCTCTCTCTCTCTCTCTCTCTCTCTCTCTATATATATATATATATATATATATATAAATATATCTTATAATGTTCTTTGTTAACTTCCTACTGATTATTCATGGTTGATAACTTTATTATTTGTTGTTCATTACTAATATTACATTTACTTGTGTTTATGTGTGCATTCGTAGATTTTTAATTTATTTATTCTTTACTTAATCTGTTTATTTATTTAAATGTTTGCTTATTTTATATATTTTTTTCGGGTGTTGGTTATTTTATTTGTTTATTTTAAAGTATTGGCTTTGTCGAAAGTATGTTACTTTTTTGCATTGATATGGTGCATATATTTACATTTTTCATTATGGTATTTTAGAAGCTATTTGTTTTTAGTTTGCGATTTTTAAGTAACGTACTAAATAATTCCATGTTTTTTTTTGCATAATTTTTCTGTTTTCAGTGTCCTTCAATTACTCTTATGTATATACTTTTTTCGTTATTTGCTGATTTCCCAGTGGCTTGGTATATTATCTTGTTTTGCTAGCAATTGCCGTTTAAGTGACATTTATCAGTTACAGGTGGGTTTGATTTATGTGGGTAGTTTGTTGTAGCTAATTTTTACTGCTTCTGCTGAATATCTTGTTTAGAGTGCTTGATCGGTCGAATTGATTGGGTATAGGTTTAATGAATATTTTTCCTACGTTTGGTTTTTATGTTTTTGCTGTACAGTGGGTTAAGCCATATAGCGTTTCTTTTCCTGTTGATTCTGTGAGTTTTGCCAAAAATCCAATATCATGTAGGGGGTTAGGGTTCAGAATCGTTTTTGGCTTTGTTGAAGATAGTTTCATTGTCAGATAAATCTCAGTTAATTGAGTGTGGAGTCTGCTTGATTATTGTTGGCGGGTGATCGGAAGATGTATGTATGTAAAGTGGTTTGTAGATGGGTTTTCTATATGGTTAATATATAGTCCCCTCTAAAAGTATTGAAACGGCAAGGCCAATTCCTTTATTTTTGTTGTTCACTGAAGAGATTTGAGTTTAAGATCAAAAGATGAATATGATACAAGAGTTTAGAATTTCAGCTTTTTAGTGGTGTCAGTTGACCGTCGTCCGGTTTCTTTTTCGTGTGTCCTACCTGTCCGTCCACTCATACGCATTTCTATGCGGTAGTGTACTGTACTGTCGCCGTATTGTGTTAAAAGCCTCCAATTAATTTCGACAGACTTTCCGACCAGAGAAATCGGATCACTGCTCTTTGTTCTTCCTTCGTACACACTGCTAGCGAAACGGCTATGTGCAAGAAAAATTGTCGCAATAAATCTCAAACTTCAATCACGTGACCAAAATAGTACCAGCTATAAACGCGCAGGTTAAATGTATGTTATAGTGAAAGTGCAGATAATTTTTGTCTTCCTAAGATGATTATTAATAAATAAATAGGGCCTCTTTGAAGGTTACATCTTCTGATGATGAGATCTCGACAAGGAAATGTCCTCTTTCAAGTAGTACTGCTCTTCAATTTTCCATTGTTTTCGTCAAGTGATTTGACGCAACGGCTCTCAAAAATGACCTTCAATCAGTTGTTAATTGGAGCAACAAATGGCTTGTAATTTTTAACGCTATCCTTTAATCATCATAGAGAACCATTTATATCCTCCATCAGTATAGATGATGCTAACACACAGGAGAGCAGCTCATTCCACCTTCTTTGCTCTCACGTTTTCTACTGACATAAAGTATTGCGAATATATTGAATCAATTGCCAGATTTACTTTTCAGAATGATGGTTCACTTTCTCGTACTAGACAATTTTTCTCTTCAGAATTCATCTTGTACATTTATAAATCTATCATTTGTCAGTGCATTGCTGTTAAATCTGGTCTGCTGCCCCGGCTCTATATCTCGAGATACTAGACAAAATTCAAAGAAAGACGTGTAATGTTATTGATTCTGACGATCTTGACTTCAGCCATTTTCTCACCAACATGACGCGGTTTCCCTCTGTAAATATAAATATTTTAATGGCAATTGTTCTAATGAGTTCTTGTTACCTCGACTGCGTAAATTTAAGCATAGTACTAGATTGTCAGCCGTCTCATAGTTTTACCGTTGAAATAAATAGATGGACCTGTAAATTCTGTTCTTCTAATCTCTTTCCCCGCACTTCTTACCTGTGGAATTCTCTTGCAATTTCCTGTTTCACTACCACCTACAACCTTCAAAAATGTCAAACTCCATCTTCTGTCTTCGTGAATCCTGTTCCTATAATATACTTTCTCCTCACGAAAGTCTTCTTGTTCTCTTCTACTCCCAATAACCCCATGCATCTTAGTGGCCTTATCGCCTTGTTTGGAGAGAAATGATTAAAAAAGGGCTTAATTACTTGTAATCTTTCGATTAGTGTATTTTTCCCTTCGTCACCCATTCTGTTCTGTTAACTGTTATGATTGTCTTTCCCTTAAAGCTGTGAATCTCTTGAAGCAGAATTGCATCGATTCCATTATGACATTGCGCTTACCAATTTGAAATTTTCCTTAGAATTATTTTGTTTATTTTAATTTCTTGTCGACCTTTAATATCTATCTATCTGCTATTCTTTTCTGTATTGCTCTAACCTATCCCAAATGTTATTTTTGATTTCTGTAGAACCAGGTTTTCATATGTTCTCTGCTTATTTTCTATTTCTTTGTAGAATTTGTTTTCTCAGTTCTTCCAAAACCTATTTTTGTCTACATTTTTACAATCGCTATCTCTAGCTGTTGTGTCTGCCTTACTAAGCTTAGAGCTTTTCGTTTATATCCTATCTTGTTGCTGCCGTTCGTCCTTATAAGAGACTATTTTTTCCCCAAATCTTCACGTATTTAGCCTTCATCTCCTCATCTTTCATGGAGTTCAAAATTTTGTGGGACGAGGTAATTATTTTCCATTCTGCGGCGTTTTTTTCACACAGGCGAAACGTCGCCAGCCTATCGCTACTGTATCACTATTTTCACGGCAAATGTTTAAATGAGGTCCGTTCTTTAGTTTTACCAGATCAGACCGTCTAAAGTATGAAACGGCATACTACTTCCACGGAATCGAATCATCCTCATTTTTCGCATATTCCAAATATAAGGAGTAATTTCTAGTTAGATATATTTTCCCAAGACCTGTTACTTCGTGAAAAAGACTCTTGCGTGGATGCTTCCTTGAACACGACAATATTAAATTCTTCTTTAAACCACCTTCTTTTTCATTCATATCACACATCATAACAATTTTAACAGCAACTACTAACTTGAGTTGCTCTTCAGCCTTGTGATGGGTGAAAATATCTTTGATATCAATTTCGTTTTTCTCGACAATGTTTTCAGTGGTTATTAAATAGATAGGAGTCTCTTCTCTTGTGCGATGGAGAAGGAGCTGAAGATTTCAGGCAGGAATTAGGATCACATATTGCTTGATTAAAAATCTTTGAATATTGATCTTTCGACGAAGTATAATTCTGATTTTAAATATAATGCGTCTTTTGAAGCAGAAAGATTTGGAAAATGACCTTTTGAAATGGAAAAGTGTTCATGGCTCAAAAAAGAAAAAAACAAGAAATAGCTGGGAACCACTGGTCTAGATCGATCTCTCATAACAGATTTTGTAATTGGCTTATTTTTTTCGACGTAGCTTTGCATTTATTTGCTTTCTTCATTTCAGTGTTATTCATTTGAACATATTGTACCGGCTTATTTAAATCTCACAACTTCAAACTTTACATTTTTACAGTGAACGTTCCTCAGAGTGGATAGAGTGTCTCTTTCTTTTCTGAAATGATTTTCTTCATATAATTTATTTTGTAGCCCCCACCCCCACTTTTTTTTGTGGGTTTGATTTTTCAGTCGAAATGTAGACTGTTCATCATTTTTACTGTCTTCGTGTGTGTTTGCATTACTAGTTCTTCATCTTGTCGATATTTTTCCTCTCAGCTTATCGACATCAATTTAAGCTAAAAACCCAACATCTCTTCAAAAATCTTTCTGCTTAGATTCTAGGTATAACAGTGGTTTAAAGGCTTTACATTTTTCCAATTTCAATTTCAAGATCTTCATAGTTACTTATATTGACATATTCTTTAGCATGTATATTTTTATCTGCTGGCACTGACGTATCTATGAGGAGCAATTCTATAATCTTTAATCATGATGCCTGGTCTATTAGCTTTTATATGTATGACTGGTACAATCACAATGAATGGTACAGGGTGATTTCTGTCTGACAGTCTGGGATGAGGTGTTATCACTGTTTACATTCGGATTAATGCCCTCATCTTTGTTGTTATTATCACAACATTTTTTTGTGCTCTCTGGCCTTTTTCTGTGTCTGTTAGTGAATTTCAAACTGAAAACTTTATTTAAGCTTCGGGGTTAGATTGTTCTCGTTCTGCTCGCCGTGACTAGTGAGAACTAGTCTTGCTCTTATTTAGTATTGATCGTCTAAGTCTGTACTACACAGCCTATGGATTAAACTCACAATTACCATGTCACTAAATTCGCAAACCAATGCATTAATCCATTAGGCATTCCTGAACCTAGAACTTAGAACCTTAAATATAACGTTCTTCAATCTAGCATGTTGCTGATACTGCTGTTATCACGCTTGAATGTATTCACCGCCGCTTCTCTTTTCTTACTGCTACTACTGTTGAAGCTTTTCTGTCATTTCTCTTATCTTTATTTATTAATAGTTCCCACGTGGTATTTAATACTATGCTCATAAGCTAGCATATACGCTGATTCATTCAGACATCTCATTCTCCAGTATTTCTCTGTCTAGTATTTCTAATTAATTTCACAGAGATTGTTGATCAGCCTTTTTCCTTCAAACATGATCGGCCATACCTGATTTCACTGTATAACCTTTAATTCCGGCTTTTTTAATGTCCTACCATCCTCACCCTTAGCTGGTTGCTGTTTTTACCTTTTTATTTTTGTCCACAACTTCAACTGATGGAATGCATACAATTCTTAGCCATATTTTTCTCTGTGTTAAGTTTGACACTGTAAAGATTTCCCGGTAAGGTCGAGCAGTTACTGAATATTTTTCTGATGCTGTATGTACCGCATATTTTCTTAAACCTTTCCTACAAGCTCTTGACATAAGGGGCACTGAGCATGGCAGTTTTCCTATCTTTCCCATCCACCATTCTGTTTCTCCTTGCAAAACCTGATATTATGTTTGCAGGATGATTGTTATTCTGAAGAATACGTTTGATGCTGATTATCTCCTGTTGCTATGACACCTGATGAAGGCTAGAAGAGATAACAGCAGAAAGCTTGGGATAATATCAACAAAGATGAGGATATTAATCCGAATGCAAATAGTGTAAATAACAGTTCCAAGTGATGTTCATAAATCTTTTCAGAATGTGATGCACTCTAATATTGACACGTCTTCCAATGAATATTCAGCTCAGAATTATCATGTCAATATTTTTAATCTCAGTGTCAAGATAAAACAACCAGACACTAAGTGGCCAATAGTGTCAACATGTTGTTCACATAATTTACATATTTGATTTGTATCGTTGTTTTATTATGTTTACTTCGTAATTCCTGATTAATAGGCTTTAGTCTTGAACAATAATTATAAATATTTTCTTATCTGGATTTTAACCTTGCACTTTTCATCCACTGACACGCTTTGGGTTTATCCACATCAGTATTGTTACTTCTGAGTGCGTATTGGCCATGTACATCTTTCTGTTCAAGATGTTTTTCATTGTTTAACCCTTGTATTTTATCATTATTGAGGATTTGAGCTACATTTTTTAAGAATAAAAGGTTAATAATAATAATAATAATAATAATAATAATAATACCAAAGTAGAATGTGCTTTTTTATTGACAAAGCAGTCCCTGCAGATTGTAATGTATCTTTAAAGATCTTCAAAAAACTATTAAAAAATTCTTAAAGTGGAAATCTCAAAAATGTGGCCCATGAGGACATCAATAATTCCAGTTGGAGCTCTCGGATTGATTGGAAAAGGTTCCGACAGATTCATTGAAGTGATTCCTGGTCGTCAATGCCTTAAAGAAATACCAAAAATTGTACTCACAAGTACACTTCACACATTACTAAGAGCTTTATCTATGGAAAATGTGTGTGATCTTAGTTTTTTTATTTTTATTTTTTTTACAAAAATGATCAGTAGAAAATATCATGAAGTAATTTCTGACCTTAGATCTCTGGTTAGGACCCGGAAGGAAATGTGTATACAACAGAAATCAAAGTCCTGAGTTTTCTCTATTTTCTCACTTTACTTCATGCTCACTTTGTTATCCGCTAGCCCAGCCACAATCACAATCTAGATAGTCCTTCGATTAATCAGGAAGTTCAGATGGAATTTTTTGCTCGTGCTAGAGTGGTCACGTGTTAAAAAGATAAAATATTTTGTGATTTTTCTTTTCCAGCGCTGTATTTGTTTTTTTCTGATAGCATTTGTCTACATAATCTAACGTAAGTTGTTTGCCCAATTCGTAGTGTATGACTATTGCTACCCTGACGTATCTTTTGTATTCTTTCGGGGGCCAGTGTTTTATGTCTTTCCTCGCATTAGTGATATTTGATGATTTTCTGGGCATTGTCTCTTCATTTTAATTCGTTTGTATAGATGCATATGTTCTGAAGTGTGATGATGGCAGGTTCGTTTTCTCAATTCAGATTTTCTCTGCACAGCCATGTCCAAAACCGCATTCATCCATTGATCACTCTATCCTTCCATCCTCGGTCGAAATCCTTTCTTAAGATATAGAATGCCTGTATGATTTAATGTTACTCAAAATGTGAATTTTTACGCTCTCATTTTTAATGCGATAATTATTATCCCCATTTTTTTAATTATTTATTTTGTTTTATTTTAGGGGAAACGGAAAATGAAACCATAGCAGAGAATGTGAATGATATTCAAGATAGGCCACCAGACGAGACAGACAAAACAAAGTAGAACAAACCAAAACAGAAAAGAAAATAACAAAAAACGCACAAAAAAAACAAACAAGAAAATGATAGATGAACAAATATCTTCAGAAATAAAAGTAGAAAAATTATTCTCCCACTTACGTGTGCCTTGATTCTTTTTTTGTTCAGAGATTCTTTGAATCATTGTAAGTAGTGTTTTCTGACCAATTTCCTTGTCTTTATTACATTTTCTTCACAAGATACAAGGCTTCAAACAGCCCGTCTAAAGAAAGAAGACTTTTTATTCGAATGAATCAATGTTTTCGAATTGCTATATCAATTCGTGTATGTGAGGTGCGTATTTGTTGTCATAATCGCTTGACTTATTTCAACTAAAGCATTAGGTATAGTTTAAAAGACGGAAACCCGACTGTATATGAAATAGTGGGATACTAACTTTCTTGAAATCTTTAATACAACACGTGCAATAAAAATGGAATTCAAATGTTCTTTAATTTCGTTTTTTCTTAAAATGTAGTTTAAATTTTCGAGAAATTCGTCTTCGTCGTGTATTGCTTTTTTCATTTCAAAAAGAAGGCTGACAAGCGACACAGGTTAAATCTCTGAAATAAATTCACATACTAACGTTTCTTTTATATCACTTTACCGTAAAACGTACTTACATTCACGTCATTCCCTTCAGAATGCATCATCATCATTATCATTATTATCATCATCCATGTTAATTGTTGAAACTTGACTAATGCATGGAATAATAATGCAACACAAAATGTACTTAGAACAAAATGTATTGAAACAAGAAAGTGTACACAATGTTTACATATAGTCTTTTGTATATTCCTGGGAAGACCGTTCCTGGAGAATGTGTTGACTGAGTCGCAGTCGGGCAGAGTCTCTGGTTGAATCTCTTGATTCGATCTCCTCTCTTCCCGGTACCAACCATATTTATATGGTCGGTACTCCACTATGCAAATTAGGTGGATCCTACCACAACATTAATAATATTTTCAAATCTTAAAAAAAATATTTTCAAATCGAAAGGCTACTTACTTGCTCACAGATTGAACAAAATGTAGTGCAATATTGTTATCATAGGTTCGCCTATCGTCCGGTTCACATTCCTCCCCGGTATTTTGAACAGGCCTAGATGTTTATCCATTGTTCCCTATTTAGGATTGGGTTTCCGGTTCCTTCTAAATTAATTTTCATTCTCTTTCACTCCCATGAGCTCCTTGTGTCTTGGTGGCATCATAGCCTTGCTTGGGGCTAATTGATTACAAAAATAGTAATCATTTCTTCGGGTTTATTGTCATCCGTGACCTCTCACAAGAAAAGGTTACAGTAAGTACTAGCTTCCACATCCAGAGAAACACATCTCACTTACCAACAGCACAGAAATATGCCAAAAGAGATATACACGCGAAACAATTCCAGTAACTCGTAAATTTCATGTTAATACAATAGCCACTCTATCCAGACAGAAGAAGTACACGTTATTGAGCATATGTACTTCATTTTTGAATACTTCAATATATATATAAAGGGTGTATCAAAAATAATTTTAGAAACGTTGGGGACAAGTTCCTCACATAAAAAAAGGACAAAAGTCCATAGAAGCATATGTTTGCAAATCCTTCGTTTTTGACTTATTATGTTTAAAGAAAATGTATGATAGTTGACGCATATATTGGCATATAGACTAGAGTACATTTGTCATTCGTGTACATTAGTGGCTAGTCTGTTTTCAACGTTTCACGTGTGTAGTAGTGAGTAGCGAAGCTGTACGGGTGTATCAGATTTCGTTTCCAGACCAAAAGCAGCCGAGTCATCCAAACTTTGCCTCCGTTTAGCGTCGCGTTGCTGAGACATGATCCGTGGCATCACAACGAAGAACGAGATCCGCTCGTACGCCTGACAACGAAGAACGCATTCTACAGGCTGTCGGAGAGCATCCAGGTATTTAAACGTAACTCAAAACAGGAGGATTTGCGGACATATGCTTATGTGGACTTTTGTCATTGTTTTGGTATGAGAAACCCGCCCCCAAAGTTCGTAAAAGTATTTTTGGAATGCCCTATATATATATATATATATATATATATATATATATATATATATATTTATATATATATATATATATATATATATATATATATCAGGTCATCCGAATTTTAAATAAAGAAAACAAGTGACCAAATGTTACATTTAATTACAGATTCAATCAACAATGTATTTTCCCTGATTATCTATGATTCCTTCCATCTATTAACAAGCTTACTAATTCCATTACTGTAAAATTCTTTTTGCTTTGATTCGAAGAACTCACAAATGTCAGTTTTAACCTCTTCCTGTGTTACAAAAGATGTTTCTTCCAAATGATTCTGTAAGCTACGAAACAAATGGTCGTCTGAAGGAGCAAGGTCAGGAGAATAAGGTGGATGAGGAATTTTCTCCCAACCAAGTTCTTCGATCTTTTGTGACGTGATTCTTGCTGTGTGTGGTCGCGCATTGTTCTGATGAAACATCATCCGTTTTCGATTCATTAGAGCAGGTCTTTTTTTCCTCAGAGCTTGGTTCAAAGGCTCTAATTGCTGACAGTATATTTGAGCATTAATTGTTGCATTAGGTGGTAAGAATTCAAAGTGGATTATACCTTGGCAATCCCACCAGATTGAAAGAAGAACCTTTTGCCCATGAAGTTCCCTTCTCGGCTGTGGCTAGGGTCCTTCCCCTTTATCAAGCCACTGTCTATGACGCTTAACATTTCGATAAAAGATCCATTTTTCGTCGCCAGTCACAAGTCTATCCAAAAAAGGTGAAACAAGTTGGCGCGAATGGAGAGAAGAGCAGATGTCAACTCCGTATTTGAGGTTGTTCATGAGGCACCCATTTTCCAAGTTTAGGAACTTTTCCAAGTTGTTGAAGATGACAATGAACAGTTGTATGGTTTGAACTGAGAACCACTGCCAATTCTTCAACTGATAAAGCAGGATTTTCTTCAAGGGCTGCTACAAGAAGCTTTTCATCAAACTCAACTGGACGTCCGGTTCGATTTTCATCTTCAAGGGTGAAATCTCCACCTCTGAATTTTGCAAACCATCTTTCATGCAAGTTCTTTCATTCACACATTCCTCTCCATAAACTGAGTGAATGTTTCTAGCCGCTTCGGCTTCTGAGTTTCCTTTCTTGAACTCATAAAGCATTATGTGCCTCAAATGATTCTTGGGTACTTCCATGTTAGCAGGGTTTTAATCAAACAAAATTTAATTTTATTGTTCTCTGAAATAAAATTTGATCAGTTTAAATGCATCTAAGCATAAAAAGAATGTTTAGCTCCATTAGACATTATAAAGTACTCTTTAAATTTCGTTCATTTTAACAAAAAGTTAAAATTCGGACAGAACTTATGGGATGACTTAATATATATATACATATACATACATACCCCCCATATATATATATATATATATATATATATATATATATACATACCACCCAACATATATATATATATATATATATATATATATATATATATATATATATATATATATATATATTACAGTAAGATTCACCATGTACAAGGCTCCGGGGCCACTCGACGTAAAGGCTAATATTAAGGAGTAGTTTATATTGATAGGAGGGTAAGATAAAGGTTGACTCTAGACCTGAACAGGTTAAGATTGTAGTGACCAGGGAAACATCCTCTTGGGAGTCTGTTCCATAGGGTAGTGGTATGCGGGAAGAAGTTTTTGATGGAATACGGAGAGAATGTGGGTGGTTTGCTACTATGTAAGTGGCATGACGGGTCCTAGCTGTGAGGATCAAACCTGGTGGAACCAGGGGATGCAGCTCGTCCGAGCACTTTCCATTGTAGTAGCGATAGAGCAGTGAGAGAATCGCCACATCCAGCCTTTGAAAGAGAGGTTGGGGTGTGGAAAATAATAATTCTCCCACAATGACAGGGAGACACTTTTGAATTCTATCGAGACTGGAAAGTGAGGTTTGGGCAGCTCCTGGACAAGTCTAGTAAAAGTACTCCATTTTCGGTCTGATCTGGCTCTTATAGAGGTAAAGGATCGTATGGGGAGTCAGGTACTTACTGGAACGGTATAGGGAACCGATCATTTTACCTGCATTTTTAGCGATGGATCGCATATAACAGTTCCACTTGAGGTCGAATGTGAGTTTGAGGGCCGATATCCTCTCAAGGTACGTGCCTCCTCGAAGGGACATCCGCTCATCGTGACTGGCGGTAGTTCGGGGTCTGTTCGGAGGTGATGGAATGTAACCAGTTTCGTTTTAGAAGCATTGAATGCAACCAACCAGTATTTTTCCCACTAGGAATTTAGTGTTAGGTCAGAAGAGAGGTCAGCTGCCAATCTGATCGCCATGAGTTTTAGAGGTGCGCCTGTGTATCGTTGTATCATCGGTATAAACGTTTGCAAAATATATTAATAGATAGATCATTTATGTAAGTCAGAAATTTGGTTGGTCCGAGAAGTGAGCCGTGTGGGACATCTTTCTTGATGCCAGGGCCTCGGGGTATTGGCCTGTAACTACCTTCAGGGATCTACTTGTTAGGAAGAATTTTATAATAAAGAAAACCCTTCCAGTGATTTCATAGCTGGAGAGCTTGTATAGCAAACCTTTGTGTCACACCTTGTTGAAGGCCTTTGAGATATCTAATCCAATGGTTCTTGCGATATGTGTGTCGTCAAGGGCCTCAGAGAGGTTGTTCAAATCCAGATGCTCGACGACCTTCTTGATGATTAAGGCCACAAAAAGTTTACTGATGATAGTGAAAAGACTATTGGTTCTATGCTGGGAGGATCAGAATCACTTGCTCACGTTCTTGAAGGCCAGGCATGCGCTTGCCACCTTCCACATGCTTGGGAAAGATTTCTCCTTCAAGCAGCGGTTAAATAATTTTGCTAGAATCAGGGATAAATCTGGGTTGATATTCTTAAGGATGACCACTGGAATTTTTGTCTGGGCCAGTGGCATTTTGCGGGTCGAAGCTTTTGATGTGTAGAACTAAACTTCTCTTGTTGAAATTAGTATTTTACGGAGATTGTGCTCAGTGAGATGTGGAAAGTTGGGGCGGGGATGGCTTTTGTCATCTAACGTTGAGTTTGAGGCACAGACCGAGGCGAAAAGCGTCGCCTTGTCTGTCGAGGAGGATATGGCCGTGGAGCCATTTATAATAGTGGCACAACAGCTCTGCATCTGTTCATGATTTGGTTAGTGATCTTCCAGAATTCGGAGAGATTCGATTTGTTTATTTTCAACCTTGGCCAGGAGAGATCGGGCCTATATGCACTTTCTTACAGTGATTGCGGGCAGTTCTGAAAGAAGAAAGGGCGAAACTACATCGCCCCTTGTGATAGATTCTGAAGTAGTATTTCTGGTGAGCTATGGCTGCAGTGCATTGATGGGTGGACCAGAGCTGATTGTTTGTTTTTTGTTGGCATTACTTTTTGGGTATAAAATACACCAGAAAAGATCCATTCGGTGATTAGGGCAGTAGTTTCTGGGGCAGAAAGTTTGAAGAAGTTTCGGAGAGGTGCTTCTGCCATATAGGACCGAAAGCTGTCCCAGTAGGCCTTCGTATAACGACAAATCATTCTATGGAACGATAAATCAGAGGATATGACTGGTTTTGAGTCAATCTGGACATTGACTAGGGAATGATCTGATGTGCCAATGAGAGTTAAAAAATTTGCTAAGCATTTGTCATGGTAGAATGTTAGAAAAAGGTCGAGTAAGTTCGCCTGCTGTCCCGTCGGATCGACTCGGCTGGGTTCTTCAATGATCTGGGTTAGTTCGTATGCAATGGAGAAGTTTCTGCAATATCTGCCTTCCTCATCGGTTTTCTTAGAGTGGGCTAACCACACTTTGTGGTGAACGTTGAAGTCATCGCATATGTTAAAGTTGGCTGAGGGAAATTTTGTGATGATATTGTCAATCCTCTCTGATATTCGATCGAAGGTTACCGACCTTTCACCCTGAGGACGATACAAGGCAATGACCAATGTGGTACTATGGATAAGTGCCACGTGAAAACATATATATGGGAGATCATGGTCCTCATTTTTTGCGTCCCTGCCACAGAGAAACCCGCCCTTGATGTAGGCACCGAGCCCGTGACTGTGGCGATTTAGGTCGCCGTATTTTGTTATAATGGACGAGTAGCCCGGGATTGTGAGCTCCTGCAATGGGATTGAGGCATTGTTACCCGTTTCAGACAGGTTGAGACTGAAGAAGTTCCACTTCTGGAAAGTTGCAACGTAGACTCCTTACATTTGGTGTAAGAGATGATATAAAAGTGGGGTCTGCTTTTTTAAATGTTGGGTTTGCTAGTTTTTTTTTTCAGTTTAATTGCTTTCATGTTTGTTTTGGAAGGTTTGGTGGATGATTACTAGGCAGTGAAACAGACACACATTGGAGATGCACACATAAATAACCTGGGTTAACTCGCCCGTTGATATTGCTTCGACAGTGGCAATCATCATGACATCGAGAGGTCTCACCAGAGACTACTGCACGGTCCAGAAATCAGTCACACAATGGTAGGACAATAGAACCGATATTATACACCTGCTGATGGATAGCCTCTTTCGAAATTACTTGAAGATTCCGATCCAACGCCATACCCCAGAAAACTTTTACCTCCAACACCCTTAATGAGGGGACAAATAACCCAGGAAAGATTTAGGCGTGATACTCCGAGTGTACATATCTCGTCTGCTTAAAGGTCAGGGGCAACTGAACTCCTCCTTGTGTCAGAAACATCGTACCGGTCAGAGACCTAGGGTACCAAGGCAAGCTCGCGCATATACATTAAGACTAAAAGACCTACTGGAAAAAGTGGGTGAAGAAAGTTGCCCGAGGCTGCATGTGCATCCCCTACCCCCATTTGAGTTAGTATCAGAAGCATACTCATTAGTCTGAGCGCATATTTGGGAGGGAGAGAAGAAAAAAATAAAAACGTTTAGAATAAAGATGTAATTACCCCTGTTACAGACACACGGCGGGAATTGACAGTTGTTCTGAGAATTCATTAGAATCGAATGGCCAAGGAGGCAGGGGAAAGATTAGGGATAAGTGATTAAGTCCCAAGATCCCCTCTTTCAAAAGCATAAATATTTGCTCACGAGCCAGTTTACCACGCAAAAAAAAAATTGCATTAAATCTGATGTGTTAGGGCTTGGTGGGGGCAAATAAGGAGTTTGATAATTAATGAAAATTGAGAGAACAATATTCACGTCAGAAGGAGGAGGAAGGTGAAAACATCAGAAACAAATACAAGAAAAAGAAATATAAAAATTCGAAATAAAAAAAAATTAACACTGATGTTTAAAACAACAAAATGGCATAAAGCTATGTAAATTACACTGCTTCATTCATTCCAATCTTTAAATTAGACTTTTTCGTTTTTTTCTTTTTATGGACAGGGCAAACAGACTTATTTTCAATGGTGGTTTGGTAAAAAGTTAAGGCGACTCTGAAATGGGTTTACACAGCAAAAGTATATATATATATATATATATATATATATATATATATATATATATATATATATATATATATATCTGAAGGAATATAGTTTTAAGGTGTGCTATATTTATGGGATAAAGTGCTCAATATCAATAAAATATAAATATAAAAGTGAACATTGTAGTCAACTCTCAGAGGCGACAGGCTGTTTCATGCTGGACGCAATCGTCAGGCCGCCTGACGATTGCGTCCAGCATAAAACAGCCTGTCGCCTCTGAGAGTTGACTACAATGTTCACTTTTATATATATATATATATATATATATATATATATATATATATATATATATATATATATATATGTATATATATATATAATGAACTCTCCCGTCGGTTTCAAAGTATGAGGATCTGACAGCTTAATTGTGTCAATTATGAAATTTTGTCCGATAATCTTAAGTGGCATTTAAGACCCGCTAGTGATTTACAAAGGAGGCCACATATGGAGCAAGAGTGAGGATTGTGAGATGAGATCACTCTTAGATTGACTGACCTTTTAGTTCTTGCTCTAGCTTCTTGAAGATGATTCAGACAAGCAGATTAAAAACTTCTGAGTCCACTAAAACACGTTGATCTCCATTCTACCCGCTCCAAGGCTAAGCGCTCAACGGTGTTATATGATATATTGACAGAAGACAGGTTTCTTTTCAGCTTATCTTTGTATCTCAGCCATGGGCGTCCTACGTTCCTGTAGCCCTGATCTAACTGGCTGTATATTAGGATCTTGGGTATCCTGTCATCAGACATTCTTAAGACATGACCAGTCCACCGTAATTCAAACTGTATGAGAAAAGTCTCGATTCATCCAATATTACACCTGTTAAACAGGTCTACGTTAGATGTCCTATCTTGAAGGTTAACTCCACAGATTGCACGCAGACAGCTTTTATGGAAAACATCCAGCTGGCGTATATGGTACCTGTATGGAGTCCACGACTCTGAGCCATACAAAAGGATGGCAAGTACAACAGCTCAGTAAACCTGAATTTTCGTATCCAGTCGAATACCCCGCTCATTCCACAAGCGGTGGCGAAGTTTGCCGAAAGCACTGGTAGCCTTAGCAATCCGATGCATGATTTCATCATCTAAAGTTCCACTGTAATTGACTTTGCTACCAAGATCCACTTGACTTTGCTACCAAGATAGGTGAAAGACTTTACATAGTTCTGGGCTTTGTCTTCTAGTTTCAGTGGTCTTTCTGGAAATTTGTAGACTGGTGACTTTTGTTTCTCACCACAGAATTGCTTCGGAGTAGGACAAAGTTGGTGCACTACTCCAGTTTTCTTTATGCTAAGTGTAAGACCAAAGGCTTTACATGCAGTAGAGAAACGATTTATTAGATGTTGGGCCTCCTCAAAGGATGTCGCTGCAAGAGCAGCATCATCAGCAAACAACAAACCACGAATAATTGTTGTACGAAGGTGGGTCTTGGCTTTGAAACGCTGATGATTGAAGAAACCACCAGTTCTAAACTGAAACTCAACACCGCTCTCTGTGTCTGCAAATGCATATTTCAGCATCACCGAGAAGAAAAGGACAAAAAGGACAGGGGCCATGGCATAACCTTGCTTGGTGCCATTTATGACATCAAAGGATTCTGACATCATACAATCAGACACGATATTAGCTTTCATTCCTTCATATATATATATATTCTCGAGGCCCTCTATATGAAAAACAACCAATCAACATTGAACAAAATTTATTACGGGCGTAGTAGCAATGTTTTAAATGCCATTTTGCATTTTTACCATCTCTGATTAGCTCCCTTATGTTGAAACGCGTGAAAAAACACCTTACCTACAACATAATACATTTAAAATTTTGAAACGGCCTGTCGCCTCTAAGTGTTGACTTCAATGTTCACATTTATATTTACACACGCTCTATCTCTGATATTGAGCACTTTATCCCATAAATATAGCACACCTTAAGAGTATATTTCTTCATATATATATATATGATCGACTCTCCCGTCGAATTCGACGTATGAGGGTCAGGCATATCAGTTCCTAGAAACTGAGAGCCCGACGCCGACACATGAGATTTGATTATAGTGGTGAAGGCTTTGTGCAGGGCCATCCACACTTTTTGGAGGGACGAATACAGGGACCTGGTGCAGCGAATGCCACAAGGTCCCCAAACGACCCTCCGCAGGTTTTGAATTCAGAGTTGTCCTTCTACTAGACCAGTTGCCATCCAAGGTTATAGAACCCAGTCTGTCCTGCTATTTACCCATAGTTGGAGGGAGAAGAAGAGGATTCACACATTTCCCAAGGGTATTAGGACGTAAGTGAATGTAATGGATTCGACTGGAATTCGAACTCGGCTCTCCGATTCCTCAATCCAAGCCGTTATCCATTACCGTGCCTCCTCTCTCTCTATATATGAAGTAATCGAAACGTTGAAACAAGAAATAAGTCAATGCAAAAAGACGCATACCTATGTTTTATCGATTATCCAAAACATTTGATATGACCCCAAAAAGGCTGTGCTGAGAGGCAAGCTCAACTTATATGGAAAAAACACGAGAATAATTCGCAACATTTACCAGGAACGAACCACATGCAAACAAAAAACGAGTTTAGTAAATATATAAAAATAAGAAGACGAGTAATCTAAGGATGTGTTTTCTCACGCGTATTTAACTTTTTACAACGAGACGTTCATTAGAGAAGACTTACCAAGGTTTATTGTCGGCGTCGGTATTCTTAACAGCACAATATATTCAGCTTTAGATGAGAATAGGGTTTTGAATGCTGGTCTCCTCTAAATGCTCAAGGGCTACGGTGTCATGGGACGAATATTTGGCTTTATCTAATCGTTGCCAACAATTCGGGCAATGAAGGTCATGTTGAACTTCCAGATTATTTCATATTAATGCAGGTGTTCAAAGGTGCTCAATCCTTAGACCTATATTGTTTCTTATCTTCATCAACGACCCTCCCAATAGTTCCAGTTCCCAACTGGGAATTTATGCTAATGACGCAGCTATTAGCATTTACTCCTATTTTAGAAAGTCAGACAGATTCGATAAAGTAAAACTGGCAAGTACTCTACAAAATCTCTTCAGTAATCAACAGCTTCGCTGATTGTAAAATTTAAATCACTTTACTAATATTTAATTACATCTTTCATTATTTTTTATTATCCCTATATGCTTTTTTTTGTTTATTATAAAAAAATCAAAGTATCATTACGGTTTCCACATGTTATATAGATATTTCCCAAAGGTTAGTCTTAGTATCTGTCTATTTTTAAGAGATATTTTAATTATTTACAGTATTCGGACTTTTGTACTCATCTTTGTTGTCATATTCAAGACGTTTCAGCTGTTGTACGCTCCGGCCTTCTTCGAGTGATTGGAATTTCGAACGGAACTGGTTCTGGTTCCACGTGTCATGCCTCTTGTGATATCTCAGTTTCAGTTATTTCCCTTTAACACAACTCTCCATGTTTTTTGTTCACCTCTGCTGTGGCCAGGTATTGAACTCACAACTCTTCAAGTCACTGGATTACCAATACTTTTATCCATTGGGCCATGTGTCCTTGAAGCTTAGTTTGGAGACAAGCCCACATGTATGTGTCACAACGTGAGGATCGAACTCACTATTCAGTTGTAATAATATTCTAGAAATCCTTGCTAGTCGCAATAGCCTATCAATATATCCTTACCTTAATTTAGTCAGGCATTAGACTATTATATTTAAACACTAGCCAAGAACTGAATTCATAGCACTAGCGAATTAAGGGTTTGGTAGTTGAACTAGGGCTGACAAGATAGGCGTTTAATTGGGCGTTGACATTTTTGGCAACTACCTGTCTCTGATATATGGCCTTATATCTGATATATGGCCATATCCCTAACTCTGATATACGGCCATATACCTGTCTCTGATATATGGTTTTATACTGATCTCTAATATATGGCTATATACCTGACTGATATTTGGCCATATACTTGACTGATATTTGCCCATATAACTGACTCTGATATATGGCCATATACCTGTCTCTGATATATGGCCATATACCTGTCTCTGATATATGGTCATATACATTAGAGTTGTGTTTATAATCATTTGAACACTGATAACTGTTAAGAATTCATTGCAAACCTGATACAGAAATTGCAGATAAAAGAGAAACTGTGTAAACTCTATTTCCAAGTGTATTTGACAGATTGTGGTGAATGCAGGTGCGCTGGGAACCTGAAATGAAGCATTCATTATTAAGGTGGAGAGAAATATTAGATTTTGATTAATCCCTTCGTGGTAAACACGTCAACATAGAGGATATCACACACTCTGCTGCAGCTGTTGCTTTTGTTGAAAGTTCTCGTTCTGTGCTGATGTAGAAAATCATTATTTGAAGAAAAGCTGATGTTTCTCCAATAAGTCATTTCATCTGTCCACTTCCGGTCGAATTGAAAACTGAGAATGTTTACCACTTTCTCTCTATTACTTACTGTTGCCGCACCTATTGTAACTTAGCTGTGTATAGAGTGTTGTTCTTTTTGTTATTAGTTTTATAGGTAAAGTTTCTTATAGACTTTACATATCTATAAGTCTACCATTCGTCCATGCTTAGAATATTGCTACCATATATAATCAGTTGTCCCTGCTATTTACTTTGAGCTCTTTGATAAAATCCAAAGAAGAATCAGCAATATTATTGATCTTGATCTGGCGACTCGGCTTCACTCACTTTCTCACCGCCGTAAAGTTGCCTTCCTTTGTCTTCTTCTGTAACCATATATCTTGAGATCCGTGATAAATCTAAAGAAGAATCAGCAATATTATTGGTCTTGATCTGGCTGCTCGGCTTCACTCACTTTCCCACCGCCGTAAAGTTGCCTTTCTTTGTCTTCTTCTATAACCATATATCTTGAGATCCGTGATAAAATCTAAAGAAGAATCAGCAATATTATTGGTCTTGATCTGGCTGCTCGGCTTCACTCACTTTCCCACCGCCAATATCTGTGTATTTTCTATAAATACTTTCATTGTAATTCTTCGGATGAGCACTTCTCTTTGGTACCTAGACTTTATGAATTTAAGTGCAGTACCACACTGGTGTCGAGATATCATCAGTTCACAGTTGAGTTGGCGAGACGTAACCGTAAATTCTATGCTAACTGTTTCTTTTCTCGCACATCTCGCTTTCCAGCCAACTTGAATCTGCAAAAATTTAAATGCAATGTCAATCGCTTTCTGCTGTCATGTTTCTGTTTCTAATTCTCCCACGCCCTGCAACATCTTGTGTCTTAGTGTCAATACTTCCTTGTATGGGATGATACCAATTAGAAAAACAAAAACAGCACAATCTTTTAATCACGTATACCTAAATCACATGATTAGACGACTTATTTTGTTCCTTACTCAACTACGTGCAATATCTAATTATCCTTTTAAACATATGATATGGCACTCTGTGATCATGACTGGCTGATGGGGGTTTTATGTCATTTAAATTCAACAAAGTTTAGATATTTTGCAATGGTTCCTCAAGGCTCCATCCTAGGCCCTACTCTGTTCCTCATATTTATAAACGACCTTCCTGACGCCATAGACTCCCAAGTCGGCATCTACGCTGATGACACCACAATTTACTCCTGCCTCAAACACAAATCTAGTGATGCTGACAAAGTTAACCTGGCAGCTCAAATTGAAAAGGACCTCCAATCGGTTGTGAACTGGGGCGAGAAATGGATGGTTAACTTTAACGCCTCTAAAACAAAACTGCTCTCTACTAACCATCACAAGGATCCATCCCTGCATCCCATTAGAATGTCTGAAGACCAACTTCTCGAGAGCTCCTCTCTGCGGCTGCTCGGTCTCACGCTGTCTGCTGATTTGAGATGGAACAAATACATCGAGTCAGTTGTATCATCCACCGCAAGAAAAGTTGGTTCCCTGTGCCGAGCCAGGAAATTTTTCTCCCCGGAATCGATCCTCCAAGTCTATAAATCGACCATTCGCCCTTGCATGGAGTATTGCTGCCATATATGGTCTGGGGCCCATGCTGTTTGCCTCAGGGTTCTTGATAAGATCCAGAGACGGATATGCAATGTGATTGGCCCTGATCTGTCATCTCGTCTGCAGTCGCTCTCTCACAGACGCGATGTTGCCTCGCTCTGCCTTTTTTACAAGTACTTTCACGGTAATTGCTCCGAGGAGCTGCTTTCGTTTGTCCCTAGGCGTCGTGAATTTAAACGTCCTCCGAGGCTGGCATCCCGTTCCCACCCCTTCACCGTTGAAACTGTTAGATGTAGACGTCCCTTTTACTCCCATAGCTTCATGTCTCGCACATTTCGCCTATGGAACTGCCTTCCCTATTACTGTTTCCCTGACAAATACAATCTCCAACGGTTTAAGTGTAGCGTCAATCGACATCTCCAGTTGCCTTGATCTATCCACTTCCCTTCTCCACATCCTTTCAGCTTTCATTCCTATCTGCTCTCGCTCCAAATCTTCTGTAACCCCCTTGCCTTGATCGATCCACTGTCTTTCTCTTTCTCCACATCCTCTCCTTTACCACTCCTATTTGCTCTTCCTCCAACCCTTCTGTAACCCCATGCGTGACAGTGGCCTCCAGCCTTGCTTGGGGTGATACGCTTAAAAAAAAAAATTGTATACAAGACATACTTCTCTTCGTGACGGTCGCCTGCAGTAAAATAGCAGCTGAACGTTAGCTTTATTGATGCATTTTTACAACGCATATCGAGTAAACTTTTGCTGTATTTACAGTTTGTCGTAGTCATAGTAACCCAGCCAAGGAACTTATGATAACATTATCACAAAAGGCAGAAACGACAATATGGTTAAAAAAAATTATTTTCGCTATTTTTTAATGAAAAGTGCTACATAAGTAGAGGAAATGTTCAAATGAATAAGTGGATAATTTTATTCTGTATTTTCTCCAGTGAGTCAGTTGGTGATAATGTCTGCTGTTAAATCTCAACGGAATCATATTCTAAACAACCTGATACAAACCTTCTCCCACTTTACTGAATTCTACTGAAGAATCACTTTTTGATGCGAAAGTAAGAGACAAATCTCATTACAGAACATTACGGTAAAGAATGAAAAATAATTTTTGAGATTTGTAAAATTAATTAAATAAAAACGAAATAAGAGAAGAAGTAATTAATAACACATTCGATTCAAATATATATTTGAAATTTTTGTTTGGTATATTTTTCGAAAAAATACAAACATTTGATCCAATCGCTAAACACGAATTGTCGTATTTGATAGAATATATAATTGTTCACTTTGCAAATATTGGTTTTTGTTCCTGAAGAATACTTGCAGAGAATCGGATCGAAGCCTCACCAAATGATGGATATACTATGGAATTAGACAACGTAATGTTAGTCTACAAAGTTTGGGTAAACAGTCGATCAGATACTTCGCATATAACAGCAGAGAGCATGTTAAAAGTTATATATATATATATATATATATATATATATGTTGCTTTCAATCTGGTTAGGAATGATTGCGATACACTCTCCCCTCCCCTTTTATGGACAAAAGCACACGAATGCATCCTGGTATTTTTTTAGACAATAAAAGGCCGGTTCTCGGTTTCATCTGACACAGTCCCGGTCTGTCTGGTCTTGAATTCAGAACGCTACGTTCGTTTGTCCGAACTGGATTTTGTGTGTCAACGCCAATTTTTATTTGTGAACTTTTTAGCCATTTTACTGTTGCTTTGCCTTATTACAGTTAATTTGCCTTGCATATATTTTTTGCGTGCTTTACTGGGTGTAACAGCAAAATTGTCAAAATCATGTAACAGCAAAATTGTCCATTTGTTATATCAAGAACTGTTGCATCTTAGAAATGATTAAATATATCTTACTGGAATTCTCCGTGGTTTTTATAACACTATTGGACTCTAGTTTGAACAATAAGAATGTATTTAGCTTTAAGTTGAAATGATGATTCCTGTTGCTGTTGGGAACTCCTGATCCAGTTTTCTTTCTACTGTTCCCTCTTTTTTTTAAACATATTCCCAATTCTCTTGATGGCTCTTGAATGGACTTTGAATATGGAAGCCAGAGTATAAATATTGATACCATTACTGAAAGCCTGAATGATCTTTTGCCTTTCACCATTGCTCAGTTGGGAAGACAGTGGAGCTGACACAAACCGATTTTAACCTGTTCTCTTTTTAACTGAATAACTGAAAGATTTTTTTCGGTGAATCTTACGACAAATGGTGTCAAGATGGCTAAAAAAAACAAAAAAAAAATAAACTAATTGAGTTTCTTTTTAATAAATAGAATATAAATAATAAATAGATATTAAACATTTTGTGGAATGGACAATTATCTCATACTGTTACACTATTTCGACAATTTTGCTGTTACAACCGGTATATTATTTTTTGCCCTGTTCTTTTCTTTTTCTTGTTATTGCTTATGGCAAACTTTGTCAATTCTGATTGTTGGCCAATTCTGTTACTTATTTTGCATTTAACCACGGCTACTTACTCCACAATATATATATATATATATATATATATATATATATATATATATATATATATTAACGGCATATCAACACCTTATGGGTCATTTAATGCTGAAATTTAATTTCCTCGGGTGTTTTAATAAAAAATGCGATATATGTTGGTCTGTAATAAAAATGCGATATATGTTATTCTGTAATAAAAATGCGATATATGTTATTCTGCTTTCACAATTGAATACATGGTAATTGTTCTCATCTTTTGTGCATATACATGTTTACGTGAATATAATTCCTAGAGGCAGTGATATGTGTGTTTTATGTTGTAGTTCTCTTGAATATTTTGGAACACAGTTTGATTAATGTCATGGAAGAGTTCTTTCATGTTGATTGATGTATTGTTGGTAATTTTACTATAAATAGTTATTGCAGTTATTTTCTATATGAAAATGAATTGCTGGTATTTCTATTATAAAATATATTTTTATATTTTCATAGTGTTTCTTTTTCTTTTTCATAGCTAGTACTCTAACAGGTGCTACCACCCCGGGGTATGGTAGGCCTGCGAACAACAGCAATTAAGAGGGGGTTCCACGCTCCACAATACTTCCAATCTCCCGATCAAAGGCCTTGCTGCCGGATATAGTTTATCGTCATGCCTAGAACTATTTATATATAATAAAATACAGTAAATATTAGACAAGTTTACATCAGGAATGTTCTGAGAGATTCTTTCTGTGTGCATCATGATCGTCATTATTATCCGCCAACAAATATTTGAGAGAATTTTCACAGGTTCGAAAGTTGTTTATGAGGATTATAATGGAGAGATTTTTTTTTGGGGGGGGGGGACAAGTATTTGGGCGTGTCTTTCATAATTGAGTAGGTTTATTTGGGAAAATTATACAGCAGTACCCTGATTTTCCACGACGGCGGGAATATTTGTGGTCGTCAGCGTAAACTTCAGTTTGGCAATCATCTATCATTTCTTTCTTTTTCTACAGCATGATGTGGACTTTATTAGAAGTTCATCTAGAACTAGTGACTAATTGGAATGAAAATTCCTGTGGTTGTAGTTTATTAAGTAAATTAAGTTGACAGAGACGCGAAACAGGCATCATCATCTTAGAAAAAAACAAAAGAACTCAAATATCAAATAAATATGGTGACAAAGATGAGGACAATAGTCTGAATAATGTAAATAGTGTACATAATACCAGAAATATAGACAGATACTGAAGGGCCGAAACGCTGTAATAAATATGGCGACAAAAATGAGGACAATAGTCCGAATAATGTAAATAGTGTACATAATACCTCATCTCAGAAATATAGACAGACACTGAAAGGCCGAAACGTTGTAATAAATATGGCAACAAAAATGAGGACAATAGTCCGAATAATGTAAATAGTGTACATAATACCTCATCTCAGAAATATAAACAGATACTGAAGGGCCGAAACGTTGTAATAAATATGGCGACAAAGATGAGGACAACAGTCTGAATAATGTAAATAATGTACTGCGAAATCTGTCAATCGGATACGAAACCGAAGAAATTCAGTTGATATAATGGTTAATATCTACGACTCAAACATGAGTACACACATTCATAGAACGGCCATATTGAATTTTGCTACATTCTCGCTGTTTTCGAAACTTCACTTAATATGGCATATATTAAATAAGTGAAATGTGGTAGAGAAATGATGCGTTACATTTGTCTTGCAAATGGAGTGAGCTTATCTTTCTAGAAAATCAACATTCGAAATCCCGCTTTTGTAACTTGTCTTGAACACTGACCTCATTTGTTTGTGCAAAAGAGGATCGCAGTTTGAGGAAATTTTGATTTTTCTTTCGTACATTATCTAATCAAGAGAAATGCTAAAGTTTCCATCCGAAAAAAAGGTCATCGAGTTAAAAGTAAAAGTCAATCGTAAATGCCTTTCAACTCGTAATTCTGTTATCGATTTAAAAAAAATGCGAATAAAATATTGCATTAATATTTTTCAATTAGAGTTCTAATTGAGAAATTATTCTCAGTCAAATTTAATCTTTGAATCATCAACTTCTTATAAATAGCCAAAATCAATTAGAGTAAATCAGAAGCCGGTTTGATTCTCTTTTGAGATTTTACCTTATGTCTCATTAAATCGATTATATTTCTCATCTACAGATGTAAATGTTATAATTAGAAAAGAACATTTATTTAAACAATATTTCTTAAAGATGTTTTCTACTAAATATCAATGCTTACTGTTTTTATTTTACGGTTTCGTCTGCTTTCAATCAATTTCTCTTGAGCTATGGCTGACTGAACGGTAGTTTTTGGCAAAACCTATTTGTAGTGGATTAACTTTTGCTACTTGATACACATGCACACGCACAATGCAAAGGGAAATTTATTGATATACAGAAACTAACCCCATAAATTCTTTGTATCTCATTGTGGACTAACTTTTCAGACTTTCTCAATACAATATTGTAAAACAAAATCCTATAAAGGATGATTTGATTTTTGAGTTCGTTTTCTTACGCAGATATCAGTGACGTAAATAGTTACAAAACTAACATTGCTAAGTTGCGATAACGCTGTAAAGTGAGGGATCGATTTTGTAGCGGACCGTGCGGGTGAAGATTTGAAGAGATATCAGAAGGTTAAACTTTCCTGCTGGCGGGTCCAGCTACAGGAGAATGTTGGACTTTAATTAAGTCCAAAGAAGACAAAGAAAACAAACAAGACCGATATACATGGGTAAACAAATATATATTAATAACAAAACAAGTTAAACAAAGACATGGACTGTTACATAGAGTTTGTATGGAGAAATTATGTGTGTGTGTTGTAGTGTTCGTACGTACGTGTATTGTTCTTAGCGCGTTGCCAGAAATTTGGGAAACGCTGTATCTGTGAGAGGTCACATATTGGTGTAAGTGGAAAAAGAGAGATTTTACCTCGCCTCCGCGCTAGGTAGCGGCCCAAGACCAAAGACGAAAAAGAGAGAGAGAGAAGGGTCAACCAGTATTTATAGTCAGGGGAGAGAGACCCCTGTTGAAGTGTTAAAGAACTGAGGAGGAGCTAACTGCGACAATTTTACACTGTATTAATATTATAAAAAGTACCGCCCATTTCTAAAGTGATAAAAATTAATATTTTCTATTCTGATAATTGCATTGACCCGGGGAATCTCTAAAGAATGCTAATATATAGAAATATTATTACCTGGAATATTTTCTCTTATTTTTTATGAATATATCCGTTTATAATGCCAAATTCTAGCGAAAGAAATAATTATATATGACTAGGATTTTTTGGGAATACACGTCAGCGTGTTGAAATTCTCACATTATTTAGTAGTGTTGAAGTTATCGCAAACATTCTTTGTCGAGATTTTAAAACTCTAGGTTTCGTTCAATAAAAAATACTTTTAATTTTACCAAAAACATGAATGAAAATTTATTGTACTATGCTATGCAACTTAGTAAAACCAACTGTACTTTGTACCCCTTACCTGTTCGAACTTCTCCCCCAAATTTGGTTTCGATCGGTCAATGTATGGGTATTTTACAGAGTGTGACAGACGGACGTAAGAACTAAAGGAAGACACAGAATTTTATATATAGATTTGATTATTTCGAAACCAAATCTACTTAAAGCATTAACATAACAATTGATATCTTCGACGTGATTCGAACATGCGGCCTTCTTTTAACCCCATAATGAAACCACACCAAAGAAAGGATGCTATGGAAACTTCAGAATTAAATTTACATCGGGAACTCTTTGCGACAGGTTTATTATTCAGGTATACAGCAATACGATCGAAATCCCTGGACAGAAGATACCGACAGGAAAATAAAATTAATCGAAATCGATCATCATCCAAATCCAGTTTCTCCTTGTATCACAGGAATTTTGAAAGGAAAAAAAAAATGCATACAACCTTGCACTCTCAGTAGCAATCGAGACAAAGTAATTGATCAAACCGGACATAGAGGCGTATACTGAAGTTGGTTAACAATCTACTTGTCGCCTCTTTTTCATTTCAGATAAAAGCACCGGTTTTCGATTTCTCATAGATACAGGAGCAAATATAAGCTTAAAGTCGCCGATCACACAACAGTGATACTGACAAGGAGGTCAATATACACTTTGGCCAGAGCAGTTTCCCTTCACACTCAATTTAGACATACGACCACCTTTTCCAGGATTATTTCTGATTGAAGACATAAAGAAAAAAAAATGATAACTGGTATACGCTTTCTCTTACACGTTAATTTCTCTGTTTTTGAAACAACATTGCCTAAATAGAAATACAACTTTTTTTTCTGTTGCTGGAATTGTTTCTGATTGCCACTTAACAACTGGCACCGGTTCTGTTGTACTCAACATATTCAAACATTTTATATAAAATTCCACAGTTGAATCAATTTCGCATAGCAAATAAGTTAATCATTATACAAGGTATTATATCACTGGGTCAACCTGTGCATACGACATACCGTTACCTATATCTTGATAAATCATAGTTCGAACACATGTTGAGACACAATTGTCCAATCTTTGGGTGTCCGTCGTTATCTCTATTACATATAGCACCTAAAAAAACTGAAAGACCAACAACAACAACAACAACAACAACAACAACAACAAATTAAGTGATGATTAGAGACCATGTTGTGATTATAGAGCCTTAAAGTTTGTTATTATCACTGATAGATATCCCGTTCCACATATACACGATCTTTTATATGTTGCATGCGTATTTATCGTGTTGGCCTGGTGGAATTCTATTGCCAAAGACCCGTTGTTGAAGAAGACATTCCTATAAGTGCAATTACTACTTCACTTGAAATTTTCAACTTTACTCCAATGCCATTTGGTTGGTGAAATGCTGCAAAAACATTTCAAAGATTTATAAACGAAGTTTCATGTGCCTTTTCTTTCATTTATGTATATAGTGTCGATGTCTTTGCTTCCAGTAACTCACAAGTGGAACATCATTTATATCTTGCACAAGTGTGACAACGTCTTGACTATTACGATCTGAAAATGCCTTGAAAAACACTAAGGGTCTTTCTTCTCTAGATTTTCTAGGATATTGCATAACTCGTCTACCTTTCAAGATCGAAGATATCACTAATAATGTTTCATTCTAAAATGTTTTGCATTATTGGCACTATTAATCGAATTGCTTAAGAGAAATTCTAAAATATTACCTTTCCTGAAGATATTCTAAAAGCATTCACAGCAGTGACAAAAATGGTGGTCACAGATTTCACTACTAAAGTACGACGGTCATTCAACATATAAGGTGAATTTTTTGGTATAAGGACTTCTAATACAGATAGAAGCTTACTTTTTTTTCTTTTTCAGCCCTCGTATATATATATATATATATATATATATATATATATATATATATATATATATATATATACACGAGGGTCATTCAATAAATAAGGTGAATTTTTCGGTATAAGGACTTCTAATACAGATAGAAGCTTACATTTTTTTCAACGTAGTCTCCCAGCACTGTCACACACTTTTCCCATCTGTGCACAAGCTTCCGTATTCCCCCAGCGTAAAAATCTTTGGACTGATGTCTCAGCCAGTCGCTCACAACACCTTTGACTTCATCGTCACTTTTAAACTTCGTGCCTCTCGTGAACGCTTTCAAGGGACCAAACAGGTGAAAGTCTGAAGGGGCAAGGTCTGGGCTGTAAGGGGTATGAGGGAGCAGTTCCCAGGCCAGCTCGTTGATGGTCTGCACCGTTTGGGCTGCTGTGTGAGGCGTTGCGTTGTCATGATGCAAGATGACTCCTTCTGACTGATGACCCCTGCATTTGTCCTGACAGATAAGCTCAAAGTCCTTGCAATATCGTCCACTGTCACCCTTCTGTCAGACTGAATGAGGTCATTGACTGATTCGATCACCTCAGGAAACCTCACTTCTGTAGGCCTCCCAGGCCTGTCTTCATCCTCAACACTGCTCCGTCCTTCTTTAAACAATTTAGTAGACATTTTTTGGCTGAAACATGTGGCACCATACACAGTTGACATTCTCCTATGAATTTCAACTGGTTTGCACCCTTCAGCAACCAAAAACTTGATAACTGACCGCTGTTCAATCCTGGAGCATGCTTCTTGGCCGGCCATCTTTGTTAATCGCCAAAACATTCAAAGTTTTTTTTTAATCTGCAAAAAAATTAAATCCATGTGAAAAAGAAGTAAAAGAAAAAAAAAAGAAAAAAAGTAAGCTTCTATCTGTATTAGAAGTCCTTATACCGAAAAATTCACCTTATTTATTGAATGACCCTCGTATATTCGTAACGATTAATCTTCCTGTTATATCCTTCCGACAAACACTTCTAATACTGCTGTTGGTGGGTTTTAAATGAAGCAAATGCTAATAGTAAGATTAGGCTTCCTTCCTAACCTTTTATTCGAAGTAGTGTGGAACGTCAACATCTTATGTAGGTACCTCCACTGAATTTTCGATACCTAAGTTTTAAAATTAGATTTTAAAAATGAAAAAGCATTCTTGAAGATTTTATTCTAGGTTTAATTGAAAGCTAAATGATTAAATTTATTATTTCTAGTAAGTAAAATATTCTGGTGTATTTCAGATAGAAATGATATAGATTGGAATGTCAAATAATTGCTCGATTTTTTAAAATTTTCTTAAAAGCGGCCATTTTCTTAAATTTTAATAAATTTGTAATCAAACAAATTTATCAGGTTTAAAATTCTTTCAAAATTAAATTATAGATTTGTGACACGTTGAGTAAAATTAGAAAATTTAAAGTTAAATTAATCTGATTCAAAATAAATCTTACTTGCTTATAGCATAATAAAACCAATATCCAAGCATTTCATAACGATGGGTTACTCTTTCTTTGATCTTTATTGATCTCTACTGATTTATTGAGAAGCTCTTAAGGATGACCAGAAATGACATATTTACGAAAAACTAAGTGAACACATTTTTGTTTAGTTTTTAACTACCGCGTAATTTTTACAAATTAAATTAATTAATATTTTATTGATTTTAGTTAGGTTTTTAAGAAGCTTTACGAAATTTTCTATTTCGTCTCTCAGTTCTTAAGTTTACTACCTTAAACAAAAATTAATTAATCGAAGTATGACCCAAACTAAAATAAATGCATAAAATAAAAATATTTAATGAAATAGCAATTAAGAAAAGTAAAACTTAAAAAAAAATATTTTGAAAGGATGATTTGCAAAGACGTTAATGATGAAACAGAATTGAATTAGAAGTGAAATAATTGCAGACGACACTTAAATCACTGACCTTTTAAGGATTATGTCATGTATAGATTTCCATGGGTAGAAATTAGGAACTTTTTTACACTAAAAATTATTTTAAATATTATTTTAAAAATATTCGGGTACAAACGACTGTTATGAGCTTTTCAAATTCTGATTCGTAAATTTACTTTTCACTTAACGATATCCCCAAATTGCATTCTTAAAAGCAATGAAGAATTTTAAACGATTTTTGAACTATTATATTATTATAATTAAAATTTAAAATATATGAAAAAATTCTTGTAAAAATTCATTATTTATCGAATTTTTTTATTTCTTCAGACAATGGTGTCCTTAATATAACTTATTTACCAAAGCAATTAAAATCTTTTCTAATTAAGTAATGTCATAGTTTTATTGCATTTTTCATTTTACAATTCACAGCAGATTTTCGATGAAACGGGTAACTCTTTTACAAAAACAAATTGATGATTTACTTTCTCCAAAGGGTCATGTTTTTAACTAATAAAAACATCCACCACTTAAAAATTTAATTTTTCGAAATTTCATGAAATTATGTATGTGGGTGATAACATATGTAAAAAACAAATATTTTTACCTAGATTTTCTAAAAAGAAAAATTTCAAAAATAATTTCATACATTTCTGAATATGTCCTAAAAGTTTCATTAAAATCCGACAATTATTTGATTTCTGTAAGAATTTCCAAATCAATGGGTGTTTTCCTCGGGAAAAGCGCAAAATAAAACAAACCTTTTTTTTTCTCTAGTTCGCCGCTGTCGTAAAAACAAGATCTTTAACCAAAATTTCAAACGTGCTAGAAAGGAGTAAAAATTTCAAGAAATTATAAAAAATACTTTGTTTTTTCTCTTAATAATAACATAAACATTTTGATGACAAAAATCATGCTATGCTGTTTTTTATACGACTTTTGCGGAAAAACCACATAGAAGGATTCATTTCAAACCTTAGGTATCGAAAATTCAGTGGAGGTACCTAATTAAATGTAAATTTTAAAACATGCAGACACTTTTATAGAATTTCTTTAAAAAACACATTAACTACAGTATTTACATTAGTCGGACTATTGTCCTCATCTTTGTCGCCATATTTATCACAACGTTTCGGCCGTTGTACGCTCCGGCCTTCTTCAGGTGGTTTCGAACCGAACCCTTTATTTCGATCACTGGGGTAGACTGTTCTAGTTCCACGAGCCATGTTTGATGGATGTCAGTTATCAGTTATCTCCTGGTAATTTTCTCTCTGAAAGTTCTCCACTGCCTGAACCGGGTATTGAACTCACACTCTTTGGGTCTGTCACTGGATCTAACCAACGCCTTTACCCACTGTACCATGTGTCCTTGAAGACATCTGGGTATGAATTTCTGAGTATAATAAACCTAATTTTTCAGCAACCATTTTTTACCAGTACTCATATTGCAATTTTGCTGTTATCATTTCATGTTTTTACCAGATCTCGTATTGCAACTTTTTGTTATCATTGCTGTTCTCTGGCACTCCTTATTACTGGTTTCCATATTGTATTTATTTCTATGCTTGGCCGACTCAGGAGATTTTTGTGGCCTAGCATATGTGCTGATTCCTTAAGTTTACGAATTTTCCAATGGTGTTCCCTGTCTATGATCTCAACCTGATCCCACAGGGGACGGTGATTTCCCTTCTCTCTCCATATGTGGTCAGCCACGCCTGATTTTTCTACTTCCTCTCGCATTACAGCTTTCTGGTGTTCTTGAAGCCTTACCTTGAGGGGGCGGCCTGTTTCTCCTTTATATTCCTTTCCGCAGCTGCACGGGATAGCGTACACACAGTCTTTAGTCCTGTTCTCCTCTAGGGGGGGGTCTCACTCGAGAGAGATATCTGCGAAGTGTTGTTACGCTTTTGAAGGTTGTCCTGATGTTATATGGACCGCAGATCCTTTGTACTTTCTCTGATAACCCCTTCACATAAGGCAGTGAATAAAGGCGTTGGTTAGATCCAGTGACAGACCCAAAGAGTGTGAGTTCAATACCCGGTTCAGGCAGTGGAGAACTTTCAGAGGGAAAATTACCAGGAGATAACTGATAACTGACATCCATCAAACATGGTTCGTGGAACTAGAACAGTCTACCCCAGTGATCGAAATAAAGGGTTCGGTTCGAAATTCCAACCACCTGAAGAAGGCCGGAGCGTACAACGGCCGAAACGTTGTGACAAATATGGCGACAAAGATGAGGACAATAGTCCGACTAATGTAAATACTGTACATAATACCTCATCTCAGAAATATAGACAAACACATTAACTATTATAAATTGAAAGAAACTGACACCTCAAGATTAATGGTTTCTTAGCTCGTCTTGTAAAATATTTCTGCCAAACATTAAGTTTAATTCTCAATAACTTCTTGTAGCCTTTGGGCAAAAAAACAGACTCAAAATCTTTTTACTGATTTAAGATTCTCTAAGTATATTTATGTATGGTGTAGGAAAACGCGAAAAAAGGACCCACCGTGTATGGCTGATAGAAAACGAAGAAGCCTAACTTAGGAGCTATAAATTGGAGATTCCAACATCAAGCAAGTATAGAATTTTAAGTATCTAGGTAATGTTATTTTTTTTAATCAGTTCACTCCAAGCAAATCAATAATGCCACTAAGACATAAGGAGCTACTGACAGTGAAGGAGAACAAGGAGACTTTAGAAGGAACTGGAACCCAATCCTAAACAGGAAGCAAGACATAATCCTCTACTTCTTTTCAAAAGAGTGTGAACTGGTCGATCAACATCATGGCTTAATCTTGCAAAAAAAGATTGTGGAGGAGACTCCATATTCACAATAGGAATGTGAGCAGCTGGCAAGGCCCTACACAAGACTGGCAGTGTTTTTTTTCTTTATTTTTGCACGAGAAAGACAGCAAAATTACAAATCCTGCCAACAAAATCTACTTCACATTTTTAGTGGGAAATTCTACAAATGATGAGGATCCTTTTTCACAATTAGGAATTAGTAGCGTTCAATTAACTCAGCTTATTTTGTAAGTAAACGCATAAAAGTAGCAAATACCAAAATTAAAAATTTATTTATTTTTTATTATTCGCCCTATACCAATCCCAAGAGCCGCTCAAGATAGAGAGTTACTAAATGACATACTTTGTATTTCATGAGAATTGCTTGCTTTTTGTTGCTGTGTATCTAATGAGTTTGTATCTGTGAAGTTTTGTCCAACCCTTGTTCAATATAAGCTGCCTTAAGACGGTCAGCGAAAATTATTTCTTTGCGATTAAATTTATTTATTTCAAAGTCTTTCTCCGCTTTTTGTAAAACACTGGAAAATAAATGTTGGAAGGGTCGTCTGGCTGCATCACGACGTACAAAAATAAAATTACTGCCAGATAAATCAGTTATGTTTTGCGTAAATGTATCCGAATTATACGTAAACGAAATCTTTGATAGTTTCACTTTCAAATATATTCCGTAGATGTAATAGTTTAGTCTCGCTTGCGAGTAAAAAGATATGTTGGTAGATGCAATGTCGTACCTTAAACCAGTTCAGAAAGAATACAACCAATTTCTTCTTTAATTGTTTAAATTGTTTTTTAAAGGGTATACATTTAAATGTTATGGATTTAAAAATAAATACACAACCAAGTAATGGACTTACCTTATTTAAATTTGTCTGTTTGTTTAGTAGGAAACATGACTGATGCTTTTTCGCGATTTCTCAATGTTGGGACGAATGTGCGATAAGCAGACTCTCATTTCTTCTTCAGTTGAGTGTATTCTTTCTTTTTTGATGTTATTTAGGGTTGAGAAGGATAATTCACATAAATAAGAAGTAGAAAATTGCAATAAAACTAATAAAGTCTTTTAAGCTAATGTTCTTTTTGTATTGAAATCAAAAATGTATCAATGGGTACCGTTGAATGTTTTATTTTGAGCCCTTGACCACTAGAAATGGTGAGCAATTCTCCTTCTTCACATAACTGAAGTCCAATATTAGAAGAAACATGAGGGGATTTCGGATCCAATCCTACTTTCGCGCGGCACACTTAAGACGATTACGCGGCACACGAGTGAGCCGCGGCACGGCCGGTGAGAATCATGGGACTAGAAAAATTTAATATAATCTTTTATAAGAGCACACGTGAAATGGTGTCGACCATAAAATTTCCATTCTACAAAATGTTTCAAATGACAGTCGAAAATGGGAAATATAGTCTAGATAAGGGGTTTTCAACCAGGGGTGGGGAATTCTTCGCAGGGAGTAATTTCAGGGTTTCGTGCAGGGATGGAAAATCTTTTACTTTCTTGTTTTTTTTATTTACAGAATACAGAGTCTATCAGTGTAAAAAATAAAATCTCCTGTATAAAAATAATCCATGTAAATGTATGTGTAATAATATGGAAAAGAATGAAGATTTTCAATAATATATTCGTATTATTTGGAAAGTAGCTTTTGAGCCAGATATTCTGACATAAGTTGAAATGGAAACATTGGGCCAAATCGATTGCGAACCAATGGTGTAGATAATGAAATTCTCACGGAGAATATTTATCAGATTTGCATGAGATACGTACGTCAACAACTTAAGGTCAAAAAAGTAAAGAGAATTTTCTACCTTCTGAAAGATGAAGATGACTTTTGATAGAGAACTGACAAATAAGAACCGAAAAAGATTTCATTTTTATGGATAGAAAGCATCTTCGAAAAGAAGAAAGGAATACATTGGTATATGAATCAATTATGAGACATTGAATTTATTGGAGATAAAGGAATTAAAAATAGAATAGGTTGTGTTAGGGATAGTTTCATACAACACCGCCAATTACTACAAATCTAAAACAAAATCGAAATATGATCTTAAATAGCCGCGTCAAATCGAGATTTTCATATGGATGTCAAGCCTGGCACTGAACTTGTTTAGAAATATTTACACTGCCACCCACAACTGGAGACCACGTTGTGATTATAGAGCCTTAAAGTTTGTTAATATCACAAGTAGATTGTCAACCAACTGCTTTCTCGGATAAAATGACTACGAAGGAATGATGCCTTTATGTTTTAGCAAGGACCATCCTTCTTCGAACCTTGTGGACTGGCGCTACACAATCACAAACAAAGTGCTGTACCAAATAAGAGAAACCACATCACTTGAAGACTTTCAGCAACAACAATTAAAATGCATAGCACATGTAACTAGAAGTAAAAGTAATGACATAATAGCACTATTGCGATTTCTTGATATTTTTCGCAATATCTATGAAGCCTTATTGTTGAGGATTCCGGGATGAAATCCGATATCAATGAATAACAAACGCCAGGAATGGATAAGGAAAATAAATGTATTAACGTAATAATACAAACTGGTAATACGGGTTAGTAGATCCAGGAATGCCGGTTAGTAGCACTAATATATATACAGTCTTGGTATTGAAGTATCGCGGTATGACTCCTTACTGAGTCTACGTGCTCGCTAATTGTGACGCCTGCCGCCGTCTCTGTGTGTGACTTACTCTAATACTACTGAACTCTACTACTCTTCTGTTGTTCCGTCTTGACTCCTACTTGACTGTTCGGGTATTCACTGGTAGTAGTATATGTATACACTGGGTGAGTCCATTTGTGTAAAAAGGGGAGACCACTTAACACCCCCTCCTTAGATAGAGAGTTAGTATTTTTTCTCTTATGGTTGATGATCAGAGGTTCAGCAAATTTTCTCTTCCTTTTTTGACCTTCTAAATTCTGTATCTTCCTGTGGCCTTTGAATCTCAAAAGCTTCAAAGATTGCATCCATTGAATCGTCATTTTCTGCGGGTGACGAGCTTGGCTCCTCAACCCGTCTTTTTTGTATTTGGTCAATATGTCTTCTATGGGTTAACTTTCCGCCTTGTACTGTGTACATCACATTTCCCAGTCTATTAATTATTGTGCTAGGCTCCCAGTAAGCCATATTGTTTCTGAACATCCTAAAGTAAACTCGTTCTACTGGTTTAAATGATCTCTTTGGTACAATAGGTCTATACTGGCTTTTGTTCTTGTTTGGCAATAATTTATCAAACACAGACCGTATTCTCCGGGCAAACATCAATTCCGCTGGTGAAAGACCAGATGGTGTTTTCCCGTTAGGTGTTATTCTGTATACTTGGAGGAACTGCTGTATCGCTTTTTCCGTCGGTACATCTTCGGCTTTTTTAAAGCTCTTTTTGGTGTGTCTACGAATCTTTCGGCTTGTCCGTTCGACCTCGGGTTGTACGGAGCTATCTTGATATGCTTTACTTGGTATGTCTCACAAAATTCTTTGAAGTCACTAGAGGTAAATTGTGTACCGTTATCAGTTACCAAGCAGTCCACGACGCCGAATCTGGCGAATAATTCGTGTATACAGTTTATGGTATTTTCTGTCGTCGGGTGTTTGAATCTGGAAACCTCAGGCCATTTACTGAAACTATCTACTGTTATTAAGTAGTAGTAATTCTCTATGGGTGCTGCGTAATCCACGTGGATTCTGGGCCACGGTCTGTCAACTTTAGGCCATGGCTTTTGTATAGAGGGTGGTGCTTTCGCCGCAGCAGCACAGCCTTTACAACTTTCCACCATTTGCGTAATATCATCGTCCATGTTAGGCCAGTAGACAAAACTTCTCATAAGTGCCTTCATCCGGTTTTTTCCCGGATGCCCTAAATTAAAATCTTTCAAGATTCGCCTTCGTAGCGACTTCGGTATTACCACTCTCTCGTTATACAATAATATGTAGTCACAGATTGAGAAGCTGTTTGCTAAATTTCTTTCCTTCTCTTCTATTTTTTTCTTGGCATTCTGAATAAGTTCATCCTTTTCCGCTTCTCTTCTTATCTCTAGCAAAGTCACAGGTAGTTCCTTTATTGTATTGTATAACACTTTACTGATTTCATCTTCAGCTTGTAATGCCGCTATTACCGAGTCTTCCAACGGTTCGCTTTTCGCCGGTATTAATCGCGATAGTCCATCAGCGTGCCCAATTTTCTTTGATGGTAAGAACTCAAGTTTGAAATTGTAGTTTAGTAACACAGTTCCCCATCTTAAAGGTCTGTTCGCTGTATAGACTGGTAGACTTTTTTTGAACCGAAAATCGTAAGAAGGGGTTTGTGGTCCGTTTGGAGCGTGAACTCTCTCCCATAAATATATCTGTGAAAACGAGTTATTGCAAATATTATGCCAAATGCCACCTTTTTGATCTGTGAATAGTTTTTCTCCGCCGGTAATAATGATCTATATGCGTGCGCAACGGGTTTCTTTGTACCGTCCCGCATCGTGTGTAGAATAAACGCACCTACCCCATGTGAGCTTGCGTCACTTGCAATAATGATTTCTAATTCGGGATCGAAATGTGTCAGTGCTAACTCCGAAGTTAATTTTTGTATTATTTCCTTAAACGCTTTTTTACAGTCTTCTGTCCAATTCCAATTATTCTCCTTTTTTAATAACTCATTTAGTGGGGCCCTCAATTTATGCATATTATTAATAAATTCGCCATAGTAGTTAGCCAGGAAACTTTGTAATTCTACAACATTTTTTGGTTCAGGCATGTTTTTAATTGTCGATGCCCTCTCTGGGTCTGATTTCCTGCCACTTTCATTAATTATATGGCCTAAGTATTTAATTTCATTTAGGAAAAAATCACACTTTTTTCCTTTTACTTTAAACCCAAAGTCCTGAAGTCTTCTGAAAACTTCCTTTATGTGTGATGTGTGCTCTTCAACATTGTCGCTCTTAATTAGAATGCCATCCAGATAAGCGGTCGCAAACTTCTGGCCAGTGAGCATTGTGTTCATCGTCTGCTGAAAAATTGCTGGTGCAACTTTTACCCCGAACGGTAGTCTGTTGAATTTGTACAACCCTTTGTGCGTATTAATACATAGAATTTTCGTATTCTCTTCTTCTACTGGGATTTGCAGATAAGCCTCACTTAGATCTATTTTGGAAAATATCTTACCACCGTTGAGCTTTGTAAATATTTCCTCTGTGCTCGGAAACGGGTAATGATAGTGCTTTATAGCCTTATTTAGCCCCGTCGAAAAATCTGCGCATACACGGATTTCTCCTGATTTCTTTTTTACATAGACTACCGGTGCTGCCCATTCACTAAACTCTATTTTTGAAAGGATCCCAGTATGTTCAAGTCTCTCTAATTCTTTGTCGATTTTTTCTATAGTAGCAAACTGTACGTTCCGCTTCTTTTTAAATAATGGTTGGACGTTTTCTTTTAATTCAATTCTAGCTGTAAATTTGTTGCATCGTCCCAACCCGCTCGCAAATACCTTGGGAAATTGATTATGTAATTCTTCCTTTAACTTTTTGCAAAATGAGCTGATAGGTAGGTCCCAAACGTCGATTTTTTGCATCCAGTCTGTACCCACTAGATTTTCTGTATCTTTCATTACGTATATCTTGAGTTTTTCGTTTTCCCGTGAAATTTAACATTTACGAGTATTTCTCCTACGAATTTTATACGCTTTCCTGTCACCGACTTAGCAATTTTTTGTGTATGTAACATGGTTGGTCTGTTAAGCTTTTTCCATGTTTGTAGGTTAATTATCGTTAGATCGGAACCCGAGTCTAGTTGCAATTTTATCTTTTTATTTAAGATTTCAAGTTCCACATATTTCCTTATGTTGGTATTGTCTTCGTCATGCATCCTAGTAGCTCTTATCCTACTAGTAGCTTTTCTGTTCCTACATTGGGATGCCTTGTGCCCCATTTTCCCACACGCAAGACAGTTTTTATATTTAAAACGGCAATTCTTATTCCAGTGTAGTCCTCCACATCGATAACATGCAGATGGGGGGGGGGGGGCTTATATTTGCTTCGATTTTTGTCATAATTTGTCCTATATGTTGTACTTTTTCCCTTATTATAGAATTTTTGTTTTCTTTCTGGGGAGGGTGAAAAACGTAAATTTTTGTTTAACTTATGTATATGTGATACTCCTGACTCCTCAATATTCTTCGAGTCTTTCTTTATACTCAGGCATTTTTGGCAATCTTCTGATAATTGTTGTAGTGTTAGTCCAGGTTCATTTTGTAGTTTTGAAAGCATTCTTTTGCGCATTTCACTATCTTTTGCTGAGACTAACCCTTGAACAAAGATGAGACACTTGAAACTGTCCGGTGTTAATTCTGCCAACTTGAAGTCGTCGCAATGTTTATTCACGATTGCGGCAAACGTGGAATAGTCCTAATTTTCGCCCTTTACCAGTTCAACCTCTTGTGAAAGAGTGACGTTTTTGGACTGAAAAGCTCTGTAAGACATGTAACTGCTTCGTCAAACGTTAATTCGTTCGTCTTTTTTGGCAAAATGTAATCCACAAATTTTGTGTATTCTTCTGTTCCTAATTTACTGAGTAACAAACGTAGCTTCTTTGCTTCTGTCCAGTTTTGACAATCGATGCTGTAGATGTCTTCATAACGTCTGAAATAATCCCCGAAATTTTTATCCTCTTTTAGGGAGTATTTGAAAGTTTCGTATTCCACACTGCGTCTTGGGAAAAAGTCGCCTCTTTTTCGATATTTCGTTGTTTGTTATCCGCTACCTTTAATATTAGTTCCTGCGTTTGTAGTAATTGTTTTTGCCATTTTTCTTCCGTTCTTTCCCGGAGTTGTAATTGCTGTTCATTTTGGTATTTTACAAGTTCTACTAAAATATTTTTTAAATCCTCCATGATAAAAGTCTTACGAAAAACTCGCTTTTCCGTATTTTAGTCCTCGTAAATCTTTTGTCGCAAAGTTGTTGTGAACACTGGCGAAAAAGGGCAAAGGAGACTTTGGGGGGCTTTTGTTCTGTGTGAGTTTGAATACCTCGTCGTTAATTTGTTGTGGACAACGAGGGAGAATTTTGTTTCGATTTCCTTCCCGTGTGAGTTCGAATTCCTCGTCGCCAATTTGTTGTGGACAAAGAGGATGAATTTTGTTTCGATTTCCTTCCCGTGTGAGTTCGAATTCCTCGTCGCCAATTTGTTGTGGACAACGAGGGACAATTTTGTTTCGATTTCCTTCCCGTGTGAGTTCGAATTTCTCGTTGCCAATTTGTTGTGGATTCCGGAATGAATCCGATATCAATGAATAACAAACGCCAGGAATATAAGGAAAATAAGTGTCTTAACGTAATAATACAAACTGGTAATCTAATTAACTAATATATATACAGTCTTGGTATTGAAGTATCGCGGATGACTCCTTACTGAGTCTAATTGTGACGCCTGCCGCCGTCTCTGTGTGTGACTTACTCTACTACTACTGAACTCTACTACTCTTCTGTCGTTCCATTTCGACTCCTACTTGACTGTTCGGGTATTCACTGGTAGTAGCATGTGTATACACTGGGTGAGTCCATTTGTGTAAATGGGTGACCCCTTAACACTTATGAAGGGAGATATTTGTGACATCTGAATGCTTTTTTTGCAAAATGTGAATCGCAGACCATTTGAATTTGAACCTTCCCTTTTATATTTTCTGACCAACAGAAACACTCGTAACGAGCGCTAAACCTTTCGTTCGATGTCATTGAGTTAAAACTAAATTGGATCACGAATGACTTTCAACTGAGAATTCTGTCGTCTACATCTAAAGTATGTTATGCACTAATAATATGCACAGCAAATTGCATTAAGATTTCTCATCTAATTAGAGTTCTAATTAGGAAATTATTCTCAGTAAAAAGTAATCTTTGAATCATCAACATTTTATAAATAGCCAAAATCAATTACAGCAAATCAAAAGCGGGTTGATTCTCTTTCGAGATTAAACCGTATGTCCCATTAAATCGATTATATTTCTCATCTATAGATTTAAATGCTATGATTTATTTAGACAAGATTTCTTAAATTTTCTTTTTACCAAATATCGATGTCATATAGTTTCATGCTTATTGTTTTTATCTCTCAATTTCGTCTGCTTTCAATCAATTTCTGTTGACTTAACGCTCATAGAACATTAGTGTTTGACAAAAGCCTTTCGTAGCTGATTAACTTCTGCTACATCACACACATAAACGTACACACATATAATACAATGGGAAATTGACTTCCACCCACAAACTGGCTAGATCCATCCCGTGTACATCATTGTGAATGTGATTTGATTACTTCTAAACTAGTATTAACTTATACAACACGGAAAAGAAATTTCTAATGGAAATAGGAAATTTGTGCACATCCGTATAGGTATCTTTGTATTTGATTTCAGCAGCCATTTTCTAAACCCCTCCCCTATTTGCAAAAAGAAAAGTTCAACTGCTTGTTTGAGTTTCAATCATCTGTTTCTTTTTGCTTTTGGACAATGGAATGAGAGTTTTCGATTCGAAAAAGAAATGATTAAAAAAACCAATGTCCCAGTAGAAAAGCCAATGTAAACGTATTTTATGAGGCTGTATAAGAAACAAATTACATGTTGGGGTGGGATGAGAAAATAAAGAAATGAAAACAAATCTGTAAGTTAATGGGAAATTGCAAGAAGAATTTACGAGGCAAAGGTTATAGAAAAAATCAAACGTAAACTATGTTAGTGGCAGGAACATTACAACTTTCACAAAATCGTAGAGAGTAAAGAAAATCAAAAGCAATTCAAGAGAGAAAGAAGGAGAGAGAGAGAGAGAAAGAGAGAGAGAGAGATGGTGTAAAACGGAAAGGAAAGGTAAGAAGCAGAAAGCGGGAAAAAAATAAAAACTGAAGCTAATTTAATAATTTAAAAATACAAGTTTAAAAAAAAACCCGAAAGATCTTCAAGTCAAAAGAAGGAAACATGAAAATCAAATGAAGGAGATTTTTTTATAAAAATTGTATTTCTTCGGGTATAACACGAATGTTTGATTTCCAAATCTGAGACAGGCGCTGTTGTGTTTTACGGCAGAAAGGTTATGATGCTACCAAAAATGAAAACTTTTAAGCATAATTTTAATTCTTTCAGAGCTGAGCGTTATTTTTATTTTCATCAGAATTTTTCAAATTAAGAAGCGCGCGCCCATCGAAGAAATCCACAAAAGGAATATCATTTTGAAAAAGATAACATGAAAAAATAATCAAGACATTAATTATGAATTCTTACCTACCTGAAAAGCCTATTAAAATACTTTTTTTCTCGAAGGTCACGAAGTATAATTTTCTGTAGACAGAACAATAAAAACTAATTATCATAATTAATACTGATTTTTGACTTCAAGGAGATTTTGCTTTTAAATTTCTCCTCCCAAATGTCATTGGCCTTTGATCTGGCATCTTGTCTGCAGTCGCTCCCTCACAGACGTGCCGTCGCCTCTCTCTGTCTTTTTTACAAATACTTTCATGGTAATTGCTCCGATGAGCTGCTTTCGCTGGTTCCCAGACTTCATGAATTCAAGCGTCCTACGAGGCTGGCATTCCGCTCTCACACTTTCACTGTTGAAACTGTTAAATGTAGCCGTCTCTTCTACTCCAATAGCTTCATATCTCGCACCTCTCGCCTGTGGAACTCCCTCCCCTCTTCCCGTTTCCCTGATAGCTATAATCTCCAACTATTCAAATGTAATGTCACTCGACATCTCCAGTTGCTTTGATCTATCTACTATCCTTCTCCTCATCCTTTCCTCTATCACTCCTATCTGCTCTCGCTCCGAATCCTCTGTAACTCCTTGTGTGCTAGTGGATTCCCGCCTTGCTTGGGGTGAAATGCTGAAAAAAAATATTTGACTTTCAAACCGACTATAAAAGAGAAGTGAATTTGAGACAATTCAATCGACAATAACATTTTTTTTCAGTGATATGTTAAATTGCATCAGAGATATTCACAAAACGTTTATTAACGAGACGTTGTTTACTATTCTTTATATATTCCCCTTCGTGTATGCAAATTAGGAAACTTCTCACATGCAAATATATCACGACATCTTTCAGAAACGTACGGGTCTTATATCTTTTATAGACAGCGTGTTTCTTCTATATATTGTTTTGTTTTTAGGATTTCTTTGCTTTCCAACTCTCCCTATCTCCGGGGATCTTGATGTATTTCCTTGTCGTGAAGATCTTGATATTGTTCGTCTATGTTGTACCTACGGGTATTCTTCTTCCGTTGTTACGTCGGAATCCTTTTGGTTTAACATTTACAACAATGTCTTCATTTGTATCAAAATATGTCGGGTCATGTTTCATTGTTGGTCTTGGAATGCCTATGGAAAGCTTTAAGTTCTTCTCTTCCTCATAATCTTTTCGAAACCTTATTATGGGCTACTATCCTTTTCATTTACAATAAGGTTCACCCTGTACAAGGCCCGGGGGGTCATTCGTTAATGGGTAGTTTATATGGATAGGAGGGGAGATAACAGTTAACTCTAGACTTGAACAGGTTAAGATTGTAGTGATCGGGGAAACATCATCCGTTCCACAGGGAAGTAGTTCGCGGGAAGAAGCTGTTTGAGTGGAACTTACTTCGCGCCGATGGTATACGGGGGGAATGTGGGTGGTTTGCTACTATGTAAGTGGCATGCCGGGTCCTATCCGTAAAAGTTAGATTCTATTGCCACATTTTGCTTTAATTGTCGTCATATTGCCTTTGTGCATTATAAAATTGACCATTTCCACGCCAGACTGTCTAAGGAAGCAGTCTATCACACACAGCAGACGGAGAATGTAATGTCCACTCATTTGACGAGAGGCGTCCGGGTCCGCTCGCATACCAATGGTCGGCCGAGAGTAACTGACAAAATATTGAAGTGAATAAAATGTTAAGTAGCGAATATTGAAGTCTTGTGTCATCTTTTAACCTGTACTTACGCTTCATTATATGAGGTGGGGTGGAGGAAGGGTTTCCTGCAATTTTGGAGTGACACAATAATTTTCCCTTTGTAACGACCAAATTCAGGATAAAGAAACGCTACTCATGCTTTTGCAGTCAAATTAGGAGTTTTATATTACGCAGGATATTTTCAGAACTAATTAATTAAGGATTTAGAACTAATTAAAGACAGAAGCTTTAAATTAACCACCCCTCACTCCGATAAAATACGTGCAATATAAGCAGGAAATAATTCAAATAAATTAAACTAATTAAATTAAAAGTAACTTAATTTCTAAACAATAGCTGCAAATTTTAAGCAAAGAAGGACAATAATGTTCAGATTTAATAATCAAAATAGCGTTGTAAAGATTTTAGAAGTATGTTAAAAAGACCTCATAAAAGTCGATCAACATAAGCGACCGGCTTCAGGAAAACGGCACAAAAAATAAAATCTAAAATAAGATTAGAAATTTGTAAAAGTCGAGAAAACAGATCAAGATGCATTTTAAAAATTCAACCAATCACTGTTGGTTTGTATATATTCAAATCTATCGATATTGAATTGCGTAAAAAATGATAACTGAAGCAACTAGGGATCGAAATACTCATCGACAACTGCCAGTTGCACCCAGTCAATTCACTTGTACATCATTGTGTCCTGTAAACTACGAGTAATACCATTTGCTCAATGTACGAAATGTCTTTATATCACACACGTATTTATTTCTATGAACATTTCAAGTAATGAGGCTGTTTACAAATGAAAAGATCCACACCCTCACTGTAAAGAAAACCGAAACGCCTTTAAAGCTTGTAATGAAGCTTTATTCAAAGCAGTTCGACCACTGCACATATGCGAGATTCGACCATTATTTTTTTTATAGAAGAGGAGTTTGAAGGGGAGACAACTTTACCACAACCAGAAGATCAACTAAAAAAAAAGAAGACGCCTTTATAAACCTTGTAAAAATGGGAATTACTACAATTAAAGATAGTTTCTTTTTAAGTGAAGCCAACTTACCAAAAAGCCAAGAGTCGAGTGGCTTTGAATACATGCCTGTCCCCTGCGTCTTCCCTTATCTGTTTGGTTTCTTCTTCTCTTTTGGGACCTATACCGAATTGTCCCGGTGGGGCCCACTAATTTGCTTAGGGAAAAATCTTTATGCTGTAATAAGGTTAATTTAATTTTCCGCTTGATTTTAGTTTGATAAGAGATATCGCAAATTTTACTCTGTTTTACTAAAACTTAATACTTAACGATGTACTAACAGTTCCCTAACTAACCTTACCTAAATACGAGTATTCAAGGTTAATCCTATATTTTGGTCCCCCGCCATAGCTCTCTCTCTCTCTCTCAGACCTTTTTTTAGTTGAAGGTGGGTAAAGAGATCGGGTGAAATGTAAGCGGAAAGAGGAGAAATTATGGGTGCTAATATAGCGTGAGGTCTACCTTCCGTTTTACGTCTTTAGAAAATGTGAGACAGATATAAATATCATGTTAGACCTGACCTGACCTGATGGCCACATGAGGGGAGGACACGATATATTGAGGTAGACCTCACGCTATAGTAACACGAAATGTTAACACGAGCAGCAAGACAGCTAGTCAAACTCAACATAGTTAAAGTTCTGAATATTTTCTCTGGGATCACGCCCCACAAGTAGCTGTTAGTTCTTGAATGGGTGAGCCTTGTTGAAATTCATGCTTCAGGTTTTCTGTCCTAATTCTCACACACCTATCCAAAAGTGCCTGTAAGTGACCTCCAAAATTAATATGTAATATTATATGTATATAAGGTTGCTCTTTTTGTTTTTTCTATGAGACAACATAACTTATAAAGATAAAACCTAATTCTTAAGTTTACATACTGAGCTGAATATACTTACCTGAGCACACTCATTTAAATCGCGCATTAGGTTAACTGTAAACTTCTAACATCTCCGCTTACTCGCCGAGATTTTATTTACTTATCTATTTATATATTTACATTTTATTTATTTTTTACTTTTGGGTTTATTTATTTTCTTTTTTCTCTCGATACTCCTTCCTAATCTTCCGAACGGGAAGTTTATCCCTTGTTTCCTGTTTAGGATGGGGCTTCCAGTTACTTCTTCTGAGGCCTGTGAAACTAATCTGAATTCTTCAATCTTTACGGGTTTCTGGCCATCTTCCTCTTTTCCGAAGCACTCTTAATATCCACATGGTGTCTATGTTCCCACAGGTAAGGAAACTCTCTCTTGAGTCTCCGTATTTTTCTTATATGTCCTTCCGACTTTCATTATTAAACTCGGTTAGTTATGTCTTTTTCATTCCCTTTCTTCTCAGGGTTTGAATTTTCTTATTTTATAAATCCTGGCAATGTCAACTGTTGGAAAACAGGAGGACAACTTGCACGTGTTTTTCCTTATATGTGCGTGTGTTTGCCCCCCCCCCCGAAAAAAACTGTGTGCGTGTATAATGGGGCACATGTTAGTAATTGATTTGTACTTTACCTTTAGGATCAACGTGCAACATCACAAACAACGTCTCAGAGGTTTAGTCTTCAGATGGAGACTATTTGGGGTGGGGATAAAGCCGATAGGCATAACCTTGATGAGGGTAATGGATCCATGAAAGCGACAGAAGTAACTGGAGAGTAAGCCCCGAACGAGAGTGACGATGTTTGTCGGGTAAAGTTGGTAGAACACAAAGGCATTAGAGGACTAAAGAAGTCCTTCCTAGGAGATGGAAACAGTTAATAATGTTAGATTCGCCTTTTAAGTAGTCGTTCATTTATCGCAACGTGTTGAAAGTGAGACGGAAGAAGCCAAACAAAAGCCAGGATCAGAATATCGTGGATACAGAGACAAAACCGAAATCAGATGAGAAATTGATTCGATTTTTAAAAGAACGAAAATGAATGAAGA
>OZ038518.1:69197821-69200321 GCA_964036315.1 Acanthosepion esculentum | reverse complement strand
CATACATGTATGTGGATGTGGTTGCCAACTCGTGTCCGAGTACGGCCGTTACAACATATCTTTTGGGAGAATATCTACTGATGTGCTGAAAGAATGTGGCTCTTTAGGCCAGCAAGTGACCAACATACCCTGGCACAAACAGGGCACTTAAGAGGTGCAACAGCGGGTGTTACATTATCATGCAATTTAAAATGTCGCATGAAACCGCTTCTGGATCCGCATGTCTTACCGCAAATATCGCATTTCAGTTGCTGGACGTCTACGGCTTTATAGTCAATTTCCACTCCCCGTTGGTGCGCTCTCAAGAGACTTCTTAGACCAGCCATCGACAAACACACTCTACCACAATCTGCATAGGTCAGATCGAGTTGCCTCCCGGTGTCTTCAGGAAGTTCAACAGAGATGCCTTTACGCACATCTCTTTTAAGCCTTGCGTGCCTCCTCTTCTCCTCCTCACTTTCCACTCCATGTAGCCTCGTTCCAAACATTGCGATCAGATGCACATTATTTCCAGTGCTAACAAGGAATGTTCTATTTCTTCAGCGCATCCTTGATGCAGTTCTTAAAGCGCAACTCTGATTTGACGGCATTTCTCTTCCCTGTTCGCAGCTCATCATAAAACAACTGTTTTGGAATACTGCTGTCATCCATTCTGACGAAGTGGACCGCCCACCGAAATTGATGTTTAATATAATGGACTCGATACTATCACAGCCGCTCCTCTCTAGCACATCTACATCACTAACAAACATTTACCAGGTAATGCCAAGGATACAATGTAACCCAAACTTCTCAGACCGCAGACGTTTATTCAGTTTTCCAAATGCGTCGCTAGATTTTTGTATGCGGTTTGAAATTTCCATACCAAGATCACTGAACATTCCCAACGTGCTCCCAGGATACACAAACGGGCAAACAGCCCTCAACTTTTCACTATCGAAAAAGTTGCTTGGTTCACAATATGGCTTCCTTGGAGCTGATTGATACATGACTACTGTTTTTTTTTCAAACTAATAGTCAATACCAGTGCAGCATATGCATTAGAAAAAGCATCCATGAGATGCTGCATATCTCCTTGTTAGTGAGCCACAAGATCATCAGCATATAGCAAATCCCTGATCAACAACAAGTGAACCTTTGCATCAAACCTCCTGATGTTAAACGATAGCGAATGTAAATACCAAGGGTGCATTTTCTTAAAAACGATAGAGAAGTACATGGCAAATAGTTGGAGCTAGTATGTCGTGCGTACTTTATTGGATATTGAAGCAAATGTACAACGACCTGAAAGAAGATCTGCACTAGTTGCTAAGGAGTTCCAAAGACATGATATGGACGTTGTGGCCCTTTCGGAAAATAGATTACCTGGGGAGGGTGTCATTTCATGGAGAAATTTGGCGGCTATATCTTTTCTGGATCGGAATCAGCTGTTACTTTTGCCATTAGGACATCAATACCTAGTCAGTTGGAAGAGTTTCCGACAGGTGTTAATGATAGAATGATCACTGTATGAGTTCCTCTAGGGGAATATATGCAACCTTGATTGGTGTTTCTGGCATTCAATCTGTTCTGTGAGTATCAATTTTCCAAGCCTCCTTTCCTCATTATGCGCCCTAGAAATTTCAACTGTCTCTTCCTGATGTTACACATAAGTATCCTTTTGTTTGCATTTTTCTCTTAAATTTCGTCGTTGCTCACATATTCGGTCCACAGTATGTTCAGCATCCTTTTGTAGAACCACGTTTCCGTTGCTTGAAGTCTTTCCTTCATCTGATAAGAGATTGTCCAGTATTCAATGCCATATAAGAGGAATACGGTGTGATAATAAATAAGAATGTGAAAGAATTAGAAAATATCTATACTTCATAAAAGGACTAAACATGGCGGAATATTTTAGATGAGAGTTCAGCTCCTGATTTGAGGAGATTTGCTATCACTTAATCTTGAGCATCTGTTGTGGACATGTAAATGCATCAGATATAATGTCCATAATAACGTGATCGTATGTTTATTCTAAAAGTCCTGCTGACTCGAACAAATAGACCTGAATTCTGAAATTACGCCAGACATTTTCGAGTACGCAATAAATTGTTTGTTCCCCAGTATAAATGGAACTTTGTCAGAAAAGAATAAAAATAATGAATTTAAGTGGTTAGTGAAAAAGACAAGAAATTTAGTCTTTTTTAAAAACTTTTTAAATGAATTTATAGAATCCATACGCAGTGGAAACTCTCTGTGTTTGTAGAAACTTTTAAATGTAGGATAAGTGAAAGTGTTATAATTTAATTTGGATTCTGTTCGTTTTAGAATTATATCAGGAATAAATGTTAGGAATTGCAATAGATTTTTATTTGTATTTCACATTTACATATAGGAAGTAGTAAAACTGCTAAGCACTAATATCTCCTACGATGTATTAACGTTTCTCAAGTTAGATTAAAAGGAGTAAGTGCTCTCGGAGAATTTTGAGTCGGAGACTGCAAATTGTGGGTGACCAAAT
>OZ038518.1:68997821-69185321 GCA_964036315.1 Acanthosepion esculentum | reverse complement strand
TATATATATATATATATATATATATATATATATATATATATGAATAACATATATATATATTTATATATTATAAATACAATAATATCATAATTCGCAACTCAGAATTTCATGCAATGATAATCAAGTGGATATACATAATATAAAAGCAATAACTATAATCTGAATTAATTAATCCAAAGGTAGCAGCTATCTACTACCACTGACGTAGTTTTAAAAAAAATTAAATACTTATTCTTATGCCGACATACTCGTTTCTCTTATTCAACAGCCTGTCACCCATTCGCTGTAGGATTACTAATTTATCATTTAGGCACAAATTACAGCCTTCACCAATTCCGTTATATGGTCTGGCTTTTAGAAACGTTTTTTTCCATTCACAATCGGTGGCTCCTATGCAGTATTTGGCTTAGTTTCATAAACAACGTATATATGTAGTGCGTGAGTATGTTTGTGTGTGTGTGTGTGTGTGCGCGTGCGCGCGCGCGCGTGTGTGTGCTACGTAGCGGAAATAAGACGTTCTATAAATGAAACGCTACTATTTGTATTCGCAGATAAAAAAGATAGCAAATTTATGTTGCATTAAATTTATGAACACATTAAATAGTCGTGTTTTTTACGACAGGGAAAAACTGGTAACTACTATAAAGAAGCTCAGCGAAGAAAGCATTCAATATTTACATTTAAACGATGCTTTTGGCTTTCAAAATATTAAAAGAAAATCGACTATTGTTAAGATTATCATAAACAGAGCATGTGACAAATGAGGAAGTTTTAAGAATAAGAATTACAATGTATATGTTTCTAGACTAGAGACTGAAAAAGATGAGCCTAATATATTTTTAATCACTCCCCGCTCCCAAGCAAGACAATGACGCCACGAAGACGTAAGGAGTTATCGAGTATTACAGAATATGAGAAAAATACAATTAAAGAGAGAGTGAATAATAAAAGAACAACAGTTAAGAAAACAGAACGTAATGATTGAGATTGCACTTAAAGATTTGACCATCAAATTTGACTGAGAGACAAGAAACCGATGAGAGTCCCACAAGCGAGAGGTGCGATAGAAGAAACTGTTAGCATAGAACTTACGTTTACACCTAGCCATTTCAACTGTAAAATAGTGAGAACTTGCCGCCTATCTAGTACCACTCTTAAATTTATAAATTCTAGGTACCATAGAGGAAAGCTTACCAGAACAATTACCATGAAAGTATTTATAGAAAAGGTACAAGAAAACCACATTCCGGAAGTGGGAATGTGACTGAAGCCGAGATGTCAGATCAGGACCAATGACATCGCTGATACTTTTTTGGATTCTATCAAGAATCTCTAATTATGGAGCAGGAGCACCATACCGTACCAGACCAGACGAGGCAGCAATATTCAAAGCAAGGACGAATGGTAGACTTATAAATATGTAAGATAGATTTTGGTGAGGGAAATTATCTAACATAACACAGTGAACCAACTTCCCAAGCAGCAGCAGCAGCAGCAGCAGCCCTAGCATTTGATTTAATATAATTTGTCCACTTCATGTTTGCCGAAAACGTTATTCTGAGAGGGTGCAATGGGTTACTGATGGGTAAAAATGGTTCTCTCAGACGATTTAAAGACAGCAGTTTTGTTTTGAAAGTGTTAAAATTAACAAATCATTCCTTGCTCCAGTTATCAACAGAATGTAAATAATTTTTTTAATTCAGCTGCCAATTTGACCATATCGGACCGATCATACCTACTATTAAGACATGAATTAATTTTTGTGTCATCAGCATAGATACTAAGTTGAGAACTGAAGACATCAGGATGGCAATTGTTGAAAATTAGGAGCAACGTAAACTCAAGGATAGAATCATGGGGGCACCTGCATAAATTCAAAGACATCTAGAAGAAGGTCCGTTCAAGACAATTTTCATTTTGCGATTCGATAAGAAAAACTGAATCGGTTCAATTATTCGTCCAGGAATTCCATAACCTTTCAACTTTTGAAGAATACCAATAGGCCAAACACTGTTAAATGGTTTCGAGATTTCCAAAGCAGCAGCCCAAGATTCACGATTCTTATATAAAGCTTGATAGGCTTTTTCTGCAATAACTGTTAACGCATCAACAGTTGACCTTGAGAAGCGAATGCGATATTTCTTATCTGGAAGAAGAGACTACGAGGTGAAATGCTTAATCAATTCATAGTTGAATTGAAGCTCTAATATTTTGCCGAAAGCGGTAGATGGCCAATAAACTGCTAGAAGGATTTTCTGGTTCCTTCAAGTTCTTAAAAATAGGCATTGCAGATGAGGATTTCCATAAAGCAAGGAGCAACAGGGAGCAGAAAGGCATTTATTGTAGATTTGAGAGAGAACAGGAACAAATTCGGAAGCACATAAGAACTATTGCAGGGACACTTACTCTTATCTAAACCACTATTATCGAGAGCCGCTAGTTGTTACGAGAACCAAAAGTATTAGACGCTATCCGCAAACAAAATGACTTTAGCCCCCCTTTGAGGACACGTTTACAATTTTTTCGAGCAGACACAAATAAACTTCTGTTGTGATCGGCATCATCAGGCTGAAACGTTTAGGAGAAGTGATTCTTGTGGTCTATAGCAGAGGAACAGGCAAGATTGTGGTTTCACCTGTTATTTCCGAGATGGAACAAAAGCATCGATGCCAGCTTTGACCCAGGAAGAATCCTCTGTGACACACTTCTCATTAGAAAAGTTAAGAATTTCATTCCAAGGGGCATCTCGAAGAAAATCACTAAATGAGTCTCAGTCAGAACGCTGCTAGCAGGAAGAAGTATCGTGAATAAGAGTTTCCTTTCTAATAGATGACGCAAATAAAATATCAACAAAAACTACTGCGTGATCCGAACTGCTAAGAGGACAGACTTGTGATGATCGACAAGATCTAGAGATGTGGTAAGGAAGAAATTGAGTAAAGAAGTATGTTGACCAGATTTATTAGGACAACGATTTGGGAAATCTAATACTTGACTGAGAGTCTGGGCAACGAAAAAGTTCAGTCTGAATACCGGTAACATCAGTAACTTATGCCACTTGACGTGATGAGCATTAAAATCACCAAACACAAAAATGTTCACAGATGGATGTAGAAGAAGAGAGCCATTTCTATATTTTGTTTAATTTTGTTTAATATAGTACAGTCCTGAGAAGGAGAGTGATAAAAGAAATAGAGATAGTTTACAGAATGCAATAACGAAATTCGAAAGCACATCTTCAAGAGACTCAGGAGACAACTCCTTTGCCATTGGAAGATTTTCCCGGATATAAATACCAAGGCTATGCATATGTGAGCTAGTGACTTTTCGGTAAGGAGGAAGGTAGCTAGGAGTAGAGAATTAATTTGTAGCAATTGAAAAATTTAAATTAGTTTCGCAAAGTGCCAAGATGTTTTGGAGACCGTTTCAAGAGAAAATAATCTTCACAACAGAAATTGGAACTTATTCCACGAATATTGAAGAAAGAAAGGTTCAGGGGTTTGGTGATATTTTTTGTTTACTGGTTTACTCTTATTTCTTTTTAGTGTATCTGTCATGAGATTTTGTTAAGAAGATAGTAGCCAAAATAATTATCACTACACACACGCACACACACTATATATATAGGGAGGGGTAGAGGGGAATAGATGGATCGCGAGCAACAGAGAGAGAGAGAGAGAAGGAAAGGGAGAAAGAGAGAGAGAGAAAGAAAGAGAGAGAGAGTCATCGTAAGAAAGTGAGGGGAGAAGATATAGTGAAATAGACGTTCTGGAGTAGGCGAAGAAAGATGGAGAATTATCAAGAAAGGGTAAGAAATAAAGAGAGTTGGGAAAGATGAAAAATAAATATATATATATATATAGAGAGAGAGAGAGAGAGAGTGAGTGAGTGAGTGAGTGAGTGAGTGAGTGAGTGAGAGAGAGAGAGGAGAAGACGTTAGAAAAATACAGAGAAGAAGGCGGGGAAACGAACAAAATTAAAGAGAGAGCGGGAGAGTGAGAGAAGACGAAGGTTAGAAGACGAAAACAAGAAAATTGAGAAATAGCAACAAGCTGGTAAAAAGGCTAAGGGAGAGTTTGTGCTTGCGAGAAGAAAGAATTAGGATGAAAGTAGGAGAGAGGAAACAAAAAGAAAGAGCACGGGAGATAGAGTGCAGACGACAATGAGAGATGTAGGGAGGGAGAGAGGGAGTGTGCAAAGCAAATGGAAAAATACGAGAGTGAATCAACTCTGTGGCTGCAAATGCTCTACGCGTGCCAGTTTTTGAAAAAAGGTTTAAGTGACAAGGAATTGCCTTTCAAAACGTTCATAGTGTTTCCTTTGAAACAAGTGAAGTTTCCTCAGTTTCTAATCATGACCAAGAAATCTCGATCTTCGTTTTCTAGCATTAAATTACCTATTTTATTGCAACCTTACACACCATAGACAAAAGGCAAAACGTATTTAACACAATGATAGTCATCTATAGTCATCTATACCGTATATGCTCGCTAGTGAGACTGACTCTTTATTTTTTAAAATAATTATATGACTATATCAGGTATTTGAGAACAAATATTTGAGGCCGTAAATGTGAGACGACCTAATTTAATGTTACACGGCATGCGCAAATATTAACGTTCTCATTTATCTTTCAGATGCATTTATGGCACCTTAGAATATGATACGGGAAATGAAACGATATGCTGTTTCTGGTACTAGCTGCCGACCACAGAAACTCGGAGATAGCTAGCTAATTGAAAGTAATCAGGTGAACTTGAGGAAAGATTATTGACTGTGTATGGAGCCCAAAGACAGACTAACAGTGATACACATCAAATTCAGGTCAGCTGTTTAGGATGGTGTTTCCGTTTCCTCTTAATGCGTCAGGATTAATTTGCAAAATTTCAGAATGTACCGCCATCGTGACAATGGCAATTAAACCTGTTAATAATCTGTATTATCAAATCTGCCGAAGCGCATGTCTATGTGCGATTCGTCACTTAAACACAAGAAAATATTTTGTTTTTAAATAAATTGCGATAACGTCAAACAAAGTGAAAATAAAGAGCGACAATATGTCTCTCTCAGGGAATTGCGTAAAGGCCATTATTCAGTGCGCCCACGTCGTTTGGAAATTGTGTAAAGCCAAAAAACAAAAAAAACAAAAAAAAAAAACACAAAAAAAACACCCCCCCCCCAAAAAAAAAACAGACGATTCTCTTCCTTTATTTTGACTAGATATTTGATTCAAGTAGGTTTTCCATAGTTTTATCTCTGGGTTATCTTATTAAGACTCTGGCAAAAAGCCACAATGAAAATTTTCAAAAAAATCAACCGACAACAACAAATAACAATGTAGTGATTTCTATTTTCGTTCATTTTTTCAATCATTTTATTTTACAATAGTGTTCACCCTGAACAAGGCCCAAGAGCCACTCGAGATAGAGGGTTACAGAGTAAGAGGCACTACTACTCCAAGCGTATGCCACCAAGACGTAAGGGGCCACTGGAAGTAAAAGAGAAGGAAAAGACTTTAGAAGGAACCGGAAACCCGATCCTAAGCAGGAAACGAAGTATTTATATTATTTACATTGTTCGGACTGTTGTCGTCATCTTTATTGTCATATTCACGACGTTTCAGCCATTGTACGCTTTCGAATTGAATTGAACCCTTTATTTCGTCCACCGGGGCAAATTGTTTTAGTTCCACGTGCTATGCCTCTTTCGGATATCTCAGTTACCTGCCTTTAACTGAACTCTCTAGGCTTTTGCTCACCACAGCAGTAGCCAAGTATTGAACTCCCAACTCTTTGGGTCATGTCATTGGATCTAACCAACGCTTTTATCCATTGAGCTATTTATGAGACCTTGAGGAAATATTGTGAATATGGCAATAAAGATGAGGACAACAGTCCGAACAATGTAAATAGTGTAAATAAATAGAATACCTCATCTCGGAAATATAGACAGATATTGGAGGAAACAAGGGATAAACCTCTACTTCAGTTTATAAGACCAGGGAAGAGTGTGAACCGGACGATAGGCAATTCCTATCTACGCGTATTAAGAAGAAAAAAATAATTCGTAAATATTTCAGAGTTCAGGTGGAGACGTTAAAAGCATAGAGGTGAAGTAGACTTAAAAAAAAAAACTTATTTCATTTTACAGTTCTTCATTTTTCTTTGCGTATATATTGCCCATCTTTATTTTATCTGTGGGTATGTATCTCACATCTGTGGATAAATCAACAAGATCTGTTCGAAATGTAGCCAACTACTTTGAATATCTCGCGAACCAGTTGCGCGACTTTGATGTAACTTAGCATCCAATGCAGGTGCAACAACCGTGCAGTCGACAATGAAAAAGTCTATAAGTGCATTGTGCATTGGGGGGGACACTTGCATTTCTAATTTCTTCACGTCTCGTTCAGAGTTTTTGGCAAGACATTACATCACCCAGATCTATCAACGCTCTCTTTCCCCATCAACACTCCAGATGTGGTTCCCTACGTCTTTGAAGTGGACTAAGGCACCATTGCTCTGAGTATGCAATTTTCATTTATATCAACTAGTTGGATAATTTCAGGGCAGAACGAGTATATTTATGTTTTAAGTTCTCTTTTCGTTTGTGTGTTTTTGTTTGTCTTTATATGAATGACTAAGATTTGCTTAGTTTGCAATAAGACTAATATAGTGTAGTACTTAGTGAGGACCAAAAACATTAATTAGTCAAATTCTGTAGTGCCTCTGTTTTCATTTCTTGTCCCAGAAAATTTAACTTCCTCTTTCTGATTTTAAGTATAAGATGGCCGGAGAGCTTCTGTGTACATTCGACTCTTGCCCAGTCTGGTTTGACCATTCTTAACCGACTCTACATTTTCTGAGTATACAATAAGAGCCCTCGCCACCTTTTCTCTTGTGCCTATATCAGAAGAGAGTGTGTTCCTCCAGTTTATCCGCTCCTCTTTTTTGCTTTGGTATTTTCCTCTCGTATGGTCTCAAACTATTTTGTATGCTAGCAGATTACGAAATACAACCTGAGATCATTTCCAAGAGAGTAGGTCCTATTTATTTGGCTTACTCAGTTTTGCCGCAGACAGCAAGGCATATCTCACACTCTACTTCGCTTAGTGTAATCGGGAGCTTGTATCATGGTGAGAGATATTCGATAATCAGGTTAATTTTGTTTTGGTCGTCTGCTTTCCGCCAATTTAAAACCAGTCGTCTCCCTCGCTGCTCTCGATCTTTGTCTTTCTTTTTCTTTAAAAGAGAACGATGGATACACCTCTATATTTTCGTTGGCTTTTTTGTCCTCACAATCTTCGCTTCCAACTCTTTCATTCATATCACATACCTTGTTTATATCACGCACCTCATTCATCATTGCCATTTTAACAGTGACCCTCTACCTTCTATTATTTCTGGTATGAAAGAGTATTAATGGAGTTTATCCTTACTGCGCATGCGCCGCTTTCGAATTTGTTATTTAGCTTTCTGTTTTGTATGCATCGCTCATATTTTTCTTTATTTCCTTCTTCCTAAATCTTCTTATGATCTTTTACTGTATTTTCCATGTGCATCTCTCCCAGTTTTCCAAACTTCTTTCTTTTCTTTTACGTTTCTATATAATTTTGTCTGATTCTCTCGGACATTTTCACTCAACTTAATTCCGCATTGTCCAAATTCTACTTTCTTTCTTTCAACATGTCCTTTCCTAATTACTCTCAAGTGAATGCCTCATTTCTTGTACGCATCTTTCTCGATTTCCCCCATCTCCTTTCTATACTGTTTGTATATTAATTCTCATTTTATTTTAAATATTCTTTCTGCTTCGTCTATTTTCCTTTCCTATTCGTTTGTTCACGAGAAAGAAGACAGATTTAAGCTATTGACACAATGGCTAACGACGTTTGCAGTTGTGTTTTCAAACGTTTGTCAATAGCTCCTCAATAGCAACGGGAGGCTTTCTTCTTCTATAAAAAGCCAAATGTTAACAAAAATCATGAAAGACATTAAGAAACAAAGTTGAAGTGTCGACAACAGCACCAGAAAAATTGTCAGATGCCACCATCTCATGTTCAATAACTCTTTAACTTGAAGGATTTTGTTTTCCTATTTCACGCCAGATTGTTTTCTTCCAAGATTTATTTACTAGTGATTTGTAAAAACAAGACATCAATTTTATATAAATTCCGTTAGGGTATGAAAGTAGGGTCTACCTTCATGCGAGTGATGGTCGTTTGTGTGTGTGACGTAGATATAGAGAACGATATCTTTCAGGGTCTATTAACCCACAACACACAGTCCTAAATCTGAGACATTAAATCGATGAGGACTGGCATAAGTTACAACTCGCGCCTGCCTATAATGGAGAGCACCAGGTATTTCCAGAACATTGTTCATCTTGATTTCTGCGCTTTTCTAGTCTGATAATAGCCACGCACTTGATCCCCGTGATAATAAGCATGCTAGAGATATTTCCTGGCCGGTAAGTTTGGGGGACATTATGGTATGATCATTGTTCTATTACGTCAACATATGAAAGCGACATGGAATAATGCATCTCAAAATTGTATTCACTCTCTGTACGACCGATACGAGAATCCAGAACTGTATTAATCCTCAAAGTTGGTACGCCACTTATTTGGGAATTTATGCATGTATCGATCTGTATATGTGATTATCTACTGTACGTTTAATCTTGTGTCAAGTGATGCATTTATTTACAGTGCAGTAATTTTTCGTCAGTGTATATGCATGTATGTAATTATTAGCAAAAACAGTCAATAATTTCATTCAACAAACATTATGAAATGATTATAGTAATAAAAGTGAGAGTAAATTAGGTACCTCCAATAAATTAGGTACTTCGAATAAATTCAGTATATTTAAGGTTTAAATGCATTTTCATAAAGGAAAAAATCATTTTTGAAGCTTTCCCCCAGCTTTAATTGAAAACTAAAGGATTACATTTTCTAATTCCAGAAAACGAAGTACTGTGGTATATTTCAAATAGAAATTATAATGATTTTTAGTCAATTCTTCAGAAGAAACAAATCGAAACGGCCCTTTTTAAGTTTTGAGAGAAATGTAAACAAAACTTAATTCTCGATTTCAAAAATCCTGCAAAAAATAAATGTATATTTCTGAAACGTTGCTTTCGTAAAATTAGCAAGTTTAAAGTTAAATTAATCTGTGCTGAAACAAATATTACTTATAGCATAAAATTTTCTAGACAAGCATTTCTTGACCACCGGGGTCTTGTTATTCTCACGTCTCCATCGATAATTTGATGGCCGAAGGTGTTGACAGGTTTAGTATAGTGGAGCAGAATTGACATAAATTTACGAATTCTAAGTAAAAACGTTTTTTTAACTACCTGGCAATGTTTAAAAATTAACAAAATATCTTAAGCAATTATCTGATATTTTACAGATTTTTTAGGTAATTTTGAAGATGCTTCTCTTATAACATAATAATTTAAAATACTATAAAATATTTTTAAATTATTGAGTTAACTGTATAATGGTATTTCATTATTTAATAACTAAGATAATATAATAAATAATTTTATTAATTATTATATTATCAGTTATTACATTTTTAATTTAATAACTGAGATATAATAATTAATAAAATTATTAATCATTATATTAATAATTAAATTATCTCACTCTCAGTTATTAAAATTTTAAATTGATAACTGACATATAATAATTTTATTTATCTCAATAATTAAATTTTAATTTAATAATTGAGTCATATCAGTTCTCAAATTAATAACAGAGAATGAGATAATTTGATAACTATTTCACTCTAAGTTATTAAATTTTTAACTAACTGAGAAAATATAAAATAAAACTTACTTTTTAAATTTTGAAGAGATGTTTTACGACCCCTGTTGAAACGTAGACAATGAAAACCGGAAGTGAAATGAAAAAATTACTCACAGCCGAAAAACGTTTATATGAAGGGATTTTTTCCTAAGGGGGACAACCCTCGAAACACCTGAGTTACTGACCATAATATCACTTATGAAACACCATACTTAAAAAAAGAAGAACATGTAAACACACACAAAAAATTATTTTTTAATTATTGTAAAAAATGTTGGTGGGATATTTTGGATTAAGCTTTTCAATTTTCCTTTAGTAAATCTATTATTCACTTAATAATTTAATAACCTAACTGAAGCGATGTTTAGAAGAATTTTAAAACTTTTTTGAATCTTTATAATTAAAAAAAGAAAAATGTAACATAAAAATTCATTATTCATCGATTTTTTTCTCCAGACTATAATGCCCTTAAAATATTTATAGAAGCAATTAAAAGCTTATCTAATTAAATAATTAGATAGTTTTATTGCAGTTTTTAATTTTACGATTTGGAGCAGATTTTAGAAAAGTTGGTTATAGTTAGGAAAAAATTTGATGATTTGCATTTTCCAAGGTGTTCTGCATTTAACTAATATAAAATCAGTCGGTAGCGATTTTAAATACTAGAAAATTTGATGATATTAAATAAGAGTGAGGAGGGTACCAGATAGGAAAAAATATTTTTACCACGATTTGCAAATAAGTCCTGAAAGTTGAATTAAAATACAATTATTTGACTTTTGCAAGAATTTCAAAATTAATGTGTTTTTCACCGGAAACGGCGACGCGAAAATGTCCACTACCAGTTCTGTTACACCGTCGACACACACACACACACACACACACACACACACACAAAAACATGATTTTTAACACAAATTTCGAACGTATTAGGAAGAAGTAACAAATTTTAAAAAATAATTAAAAAATACTTTGTTCTTTCCTCTTAATAATAACATAAACATTTTGACGATAAGACTTTGTTTTTATTATGTCTGGCTATGCTCTTTTTCAGCGAATTATTGGCGGTACTTAGACTAAATTATATCATCAAGGAAGGTTTGAAAATAGTTAAAAATTAACACAAAACAGTCCTGCCGTGATCCACTCAAAAGTATAAGTAAGCGAATTGATGGTTGATTTTATTTTGCATTTGTAATTCACCACGAGTCCTTCCAGAGAAATCACCAGTCAATTCCATTTGTCAGAAATAAATTCTGTTCCAGTGCATCATTCAAATAAGCTAATTACTCAGTGTTGCTTTTCTCAGTAGTTTTTCTAATTTAGCAATAAAGAGTTTTACATTTTAATCTTATTTAACACAAACAGCAAAATACTCTTTTATAGATTTTCTAAGTTGTGATGTTGATGTGTCTTCTGAAATCGGCAACAAATTCGCTTTGAATTCTCGTAATAAGTCTGATTTTGTTAATTTCTTAAAATAAAGACAGAAAATCAAGTGTAACTGATATTCCTTTCAATAACCTGACATGGAATATATTTTTCTAGCTTTAGTATTTCCCTCTGAGACTTGTAAAACGACGTACTACAGCTGACTGATTGCACAAACTATCAAAAACTAGTAAATTTCAATGACATTTCAAAGACTTTTCTAACATTTTACAAAAGACGGTGCTGTGAAATTTTGGATCAATATAATAATCTGTTTTAAGTATAGTGGCAGTTTTACCATCCTTTTTTTATTATTTGTACCAATCGTTAAAGAGAGGAATAGATATTCAGGAATTGTGTTGGAAGGGGTTATGAAGTTTATATATTCCACCAAACGAAAAACGTGTCACATTGGCGAAAAATTGGGAAAGCGACAGACTGCTCATCACAACACTAAAATTTAAATAAGCACGTAGCATATCGGTGATATATTCATTCATTTATATTTATTTAAAAAAAGGCACATTTACCCTAGTCATTCGTGCAACAGATACCATAATATCATATTTTCTGTAAGAAATCATTTTTATGTTTACATAAAGTCAATTCGTGCAACAAATATATTTTCATTATTAATTGTTTTTATTGTTACATTGAAAACAGTAACTGTTATGCTAATTATTCGTACAACAAATGCCACTGCTGCTGCTAGCTGCCATATTTTGACTGCTGCTGCTGCTGCTAGCTGCCATATTTTGACTGCTGCTGCTGCAGCTGGCTGCGTAGTTTTAACTCATGCTGCTGCTGCAGCTGGCGGCCATGTTTTGACTGCTGCTTTTGTTGCTAGCTGCCATATTTTATACTGCTGCTGCTGCAACAGGCGGTCATGTTTTGACTATTGCTGCTGCTGCTGCTAGCTGCCATATTTTGATTGCTGATGCTGCAGCTGGCTGCCATGTTTTGACTCATGCTGGTGCTGCAGCTGGCGGCCATGTTTTGACTGCTGCTTTTGCTGTTAGCTGCTAGCTGCCATATTTTGACTGCTGATGCTGCAGCTGGCAGCCATGTTTTGACTGATGCTGCTGCAGGTGGCGGCCATGTTTTGACTGATGCTGCTGCTGCAGCTGGCTGCCTTTTTTTGACTGCTGCTGCTGCTGTAGCTGGCTGCCATGTTCTGACTGCTGCTCCTGCAGCTGGATGCCATGTTTTGACTGCTGCTGCTGCTAGCTGCCATATTCTGACTGATGCTGCTGCAGCTGGCTGCTATGTTTTGACTGATGCTGCAGCTGGCTGCTATATTTGACTGCTTTTGCTGCTGCTAGCTGCCATATTTTGACCGCTGCTGCTGCTAGCTGCCATATTTTGACTGCTGCTGCTGCTGCAGCTGGCTGGCATGTTTTGACTGATGCTACTGCTCCTCTAACTGTCATATTTTGACTGCTGCTGCTACTGCTGCTCATGTTTTCGATTACGGCTATAATGCCGTACTTTATTTATGAAATAGTTTTTGAAATTTACTTTGAAAATGTCACAGTAACAATTGTGAATCGTACCACAAATACCATAATGTAATGATTTCTTAATATTTTTCTTTTTAATTTTGAAAACTTGCTATCATTTGTCTTAGTTTCTTTATTAGCGGCTGCCATATTGTATTTAATTATATGCTATGTTCTAATATCCTAGCATATGTGCTGATTCTTTCAGACGTCTAACTTTCCAGTGTTCTTCTCTGTCCAACATTTTCACTTCATTCCACAGGAGCTGATTATCACCCCATTCCTTCCAGCTATGCTCGATTAAATTGTCTCACCTTTCACTACGGCTTTTCAATGTTCTTCTAGCCTTACTTTTAGGGAACGGCTTGTTTCCCCTTTATATTCACAACTACAACTGCAAGGTATTGAGTACACGCAATTCTTAGTCATTCTCCCCCTCATTAGGTTTTACTTGGCAGAGATTTCTCCATAGAGTGGAACTGCTTCTGAATATTGACTTTATGTTGTATGGATCGCAGATCTTCTGAATCTTTTCCGATAAGCCATTGTCCTAATTGTAGACAGACATTGGCAATTTTCTGGTTATCTTCCTTGCCCCTTTTGTTCCTACCTGTAGACGCTGATGTCAGGTTTGCCTAATAGTTGTTAATCTGAAGGGTACTTCCACTTCCCCACTTCAAGGAAAGCACAGACGAACTGCAGCCTTGGTTTTCAGAACCACCACCCAATTTCTTTCTAATTGTAGGTTGGGAGCAAATCAGTCTCTGTGTGTCTTGCATCGTCTGTCCAACTGAAGGGTCTTTTTAAGAACTTAACCTTACGCGAACACACTTATTAGGCTTTGTCTTCTTTCTTGTTTCTGTCCAATGGCCTCAGATTTCTTAGCCGAATTTGTTGTCAGCATAAATAGAGGACCTGGCTCCTGTTGTGGCATCACATAATTTAATTTCGTAAGAACGTACAGCATCGAAGAAAGCAGACAACTTTGACAAATGAACTTTGGCAATATAAAAGAATTCCTCCTTTCTTCGGTCACCTTGAACACCTGACTCTGGAGAACGCATACAAGAGGTGGATCTAGAAACGAAAATGAGATTCGAATGCCATGACAACCTTCATGAAAAGATGGTGGACCCTATCGATTACCTTGGATTGATACAAATTATTCAGCGTCGCCTGGTTTTCGACTTCTTTATTGTTCAGCGTATCAAATGAAGATTGTCCTGAATATTGTTGCCATTCACAGCAAACGTTTCTTTAGGGTCAATCAAACGGGAGAGGACGGTCTTTAAATGGATAGCTAAAATATTGGCTAAAATCTATATCTTTGTTTTTAGCTCTGAAATTACTAATCCCATCTCGTCCGTCTTTCTCCTTATTCAATATTTTAGCCACAGCTTTGGTGAAGTGTCGAGGAATGACACTTTTCCCCCCATTTTTATCCCTTTAAACGTCATTTTTAATGAATACTCATATTTGAGCAGATGCTTCATTTATTTATTAAACAATATATTTATTTTATTTTCGTCTACCGGCCTGAATATTCGAGAAATCCACTTTCCCGTGTCGGTACCAAAATGACTCGAACTGACCAATATTTACTCGGACAAGATGTAGATGATATTTCTCCAACTATGCTTAGAAATCTAAATTCTAAAGGAAAAGTTAATTTTAAAAGAAAATGAAGGAATAGATGAGGTTAAACGGGGATCCCACTAAATTGAAATGTTTAATATTTTTAGCACTCTTCATTTGAGTAAATAGTCAGATCGACATTTTTGTTAGTCTTTTCTCTCACTAGAATTTTGTTGCAACCGTATACGTTGCAAACGTATGTTGGAATCCTCAGAGTATTTAGTATTGTTGGAGTTATCGCTAACATTTTTTGTCGAGATTTACAAACTCAACGTTTCGTTCAATTTCGCAAACCAATCTATGAAATTTGACAAAGCTGATTTGTTTGGAAAATACTTTGATAAAAACACTACTTCACGGTTTACTAATTTCTTTAATTTAATTTAATTTTATAGGACTTCATGATAAATAATATTTTTAAGAAAAATTTTTTTTTCCTTTTTTCTTTTTAACAGCGAAGAATAAATTTTAGGATTTCTTACTCTTGAGCATGCAACAATACCATTGACTATGCGTAAATGGAACCAAATTGCAACCTTTTGAAGCTTTTGGCCTTCTTATTTTTAATCGTTCTTGCAAACGCAAGGCGAACTGTAAACTGGATTCTTTTATATATATAAAATCTTAAAGAAAAGATATGCGAAAAATAATTGCATTTTTACTAAATAAGTATTTGTTATTTTAATCACAATTTTTAAAAAATAGAGTAAGTATTTTCTATGCTAAATAATAAAACTTTTAATCCCCCCCCCAAAAAAAATAATGAAAATTATCTTACTAAGCTACGCACTCTAGTAAAGCCAACTGTACTTTTTATCCCCGTACCTGTTTGCATTTTCCCCCATATTTTCGGTCAATGTATGGTTATTTTAGAGGGTGTGACGGACGGACTAATGGAAGTTGCAGAATTTTATATGTAAGTAGATACTTCCTGCGCTTCTGAATTAATCCTGGAGACAGGACCTTCGAACCTTTCATATTCGTGTCCTTCTCTTTAGAGGAATGAGATCCCATTGCTCGAACTTTTCACATACCCTATGCACAATCAGATTCTCATCTTCATCCTCACCTTTCTCCACTTCCACAGTAGTGGCAGGCAAAGAGATCTTTGGGAGAAAGCGCAAATGAGCCATCGACTTTGGATTGTCTTTAGCTGTGAACTCATTGCAAGTGATGTTGAATTGGTTTACTGAGTAAAAGTTAACACATTAAATAAATTCCGGTACTAATTATAAAAACAAGAATACTAATCCGGTATTGTAGGTTTCTAAAAAAATCTGCTGTTAATGATAGGTTTCTACGTAGAACTCATTACTGCCCATCGTCCCAAAAATGTTGGGGATTAATGTGCTAATAAACTCGCATTAAATATAATATTTAAAGTAACTTAATAATAATCGTTGTAATAAAAGACCATTGTAATTATTTACTCTTATGCAACTCTTCATAAGTAGATTGGTATATCTCAATACATAAGGGCGTCAGCGTGGCGCCATATTTGGAGTACTAACCAAATTTAAGTAAGGCTTTATTTAACTTTGTTCGTGACAATGATATTTTACATTATTTGAATGACATGCCCTTCAAGAATTTAAATCAGTATGAAATATATGTCCATGATTTCAAATAAACCTTCTAAAAATACAGAATTCAAACCAAGTTCAATATATTTTCAGCAATTTGTTGCCTTTCATTAAGTACTTTCATTCATGAAAATGTCAATATTTCTTATGTTGTCCAAGTGACGAAGTGACATAAACAAAGAGAAATGAAGCCAAAATAGTCAATTTTCTTACTTTGCCTTCCAATTTATGAGACAAGTGTCTGCCAAATATTTTCCCATTTTCTTTCGTATATCATTTGCGTGTGAGTCAGAAATGAGGTTTGTAATGGGGGCTCAGAAATGAGGTTTGTAATGTTTTTCTGTGTCAGTGATGATGGTTATATTATTGTCATTTTTTATGGGGAGAATGTTTCATTTCCCTTGTGGAATATTTTTGGAAAAAAACAGTGGATGGGAAATCGAAGGAGGGAAAAAAAGGAGACATTTTCTTTCGTCACAGTTGCTTTGACAATTTTTTATGTGTGAGATTTTTTATTATTTTATCACAGGCCTTATGTTGATTGATTTATTTTATACGACTTATTAACCTTTTGCAGGTTACAGTCTCTTGTATTGATACACTATGAGAGCCAAACCAACCTTTATAAGATGACACAAACCAACTTATAACGCCCCTATGGTACGGCTATTGTTATAACACATTTACTTATATGTCACATTTCGTATAAGGATTCTCTATATGTAATGCTTCGGTTATTTGTTGTGACGCCTGTATTAATTACTCGAAACGGCCAGGTATTTACCCAGACCTCTCCACTTAGACGGCATGCGACTCAAGTTCAGGTTTAACATGCGGGAACTCTAGCGCGAACAACTGGTCAAAAATTGATCCATGCCCTCACAATTGCTGGGGACGGGTACTTTGTCTGTTTTTCTCAGTCGAACTGTCTGACTCGAAACAGCTGGTATTTACCAACCTCTCTATAAGGAAGGATGTGGCACAAGACCTGTTTTTACGTGGGTCGATTGCGAGCCCGTATGCTCAAGCAAAAATTCCCCGTAGACCCCACATACACGGTTCGGGTTTGTTTAACTTCCCAGGCGAAACTCTGCTCTTTGGTATAGACTCATTTGGTTTCCCCTCTGCCCGAAGGCAGAGAGTTAGACAACTCAGGCGCTAGCCTGGCAACGATTTGCCTGGCTTGAAACATCTGGTATTTACCAACCTCCCCACAAAGCACAAGGACGATTTTTATGTGGGGCTAATCCGAGCCCGTAGTCACGGGCAAAAATTCCCCTTAGATCCCGTATACATGTGTCGGAATGGTCTAGCTCCCCAGAGGAGATCCTACCCTTAGGCAGAGCCTCGTCTGGGTTTCTCTCTGCTTGAAGGCAGATAGTTCGACAAGTGTGCTGCGAGCCTGGCAGCGAAGTGCATGGCTTGAAACAACTAGTATTTACCAACATCCCCACAAGGCAGACGTGGTACAAGGCCGATTTTTAAGTGGGGCGAATTCGAGCCCGTAGGCTCGGGCAAAAATTCCTCGAAAACTCCGCATAGACGGGGTCGGGATTGTCTACCTCCCCAGACGAGACTCTGCCTTTTAGCATTACCTCGTCCGGTTTCCTCTCTGTCCGAAGGCAGAGATTCTTCAAACCGGCCGTGAGTCTGGCAACGAACTGCTTGGCCTGAAACAGTCTTAAGTCTGACCTGGAGCTCTTATAGTTATGGACTAGTTCATATAGTCGCAGGGGCTTTACTATTTATTACACAAAATTCCCCATTTTCAGATTAATACTTTTATAAACATTTTACTTTTTATTAATATCTCCCCCTCCTCTTTTTGGAGACTTCACCCACGCACTTGACTGTGTTGCGTTTCCGTCTCGGATTTACTTCCAGTTCTTCAGTACGATTTCGTTTTCTTGAACTTGTCCCTGTAGGTACCACGACTTATTGTGGTGATGGCGCATCGAAAACAAAATATAGCATTTTATTGGTTCTTTTAATATTACAGGTCTTTCATAACTGAATCTTTTTCAGCTGATTATGGTGACTTTTATGTTCGAAATTTCCCCCCTTTCACTATACACGTCAATTTTCCGATTCTTTCAGATATTATGCTATCTTTCCATGTATCTTCGCCATTCTTATATTCTCTAAAGAACACTTTATCGCCGATCTTGAAACTTTTGCTGTGGCTTTTGTTTTTCGACTTGGTAACAATTTGTTTTAACATCGATTATAATCTTCTGTCGGTAACATGCCTGATGGTGTATTGGGGTTAGGTGTTACCAGGTAAACTCTTAGAAAATTTTGAAGTGTTTCCTCATTTAATTTCTCAAGACTTGTTTTCTTCAACGCTCTTTTGAATATCTTGGTCCATTCTGGTCCAATATACAAAACTTATCATCATTGATTTAATTCTAGAAATACTAGGATGTCCGCATTGAAAAAACCTTTAATATTCGTTTCTGTAATACACTCGGTATTATAACTCTTTGACCGTACATTACGACACCGTCGCATATCGAGCTTGCGTTTAAGTCTGTATTCCGTTCTTTGTTACCATATTTCAATTGCTTTTTTATTTTCACAATAAAGATGTCATTTTCCGCTTTTTCTTTTATTACATCCAGGATCATTGGTAAGTCTCCTACTTCGTTGCACAAAATGTTTTTTATTTGCATTTCACTTTTTAGTGCTGCCATGACTGACGGTTCCCCAGTCTTAGGCGTTAATCTAGAGATAATCCATCCACATGTCCTAATATTTTGAGACGGTTGGCACTCCATCGTAATACCATCGTTTAACAGGATGGTCCCACAGCGTTGTAGTCTGTTAGATCTATGAGTAGGTATACCTTTCTTTGAACCATATATTGTTAATAAAGGTCTGTGGTCTGTTTGCAACGTGAAATTTCTTCCATGAATAAATTTATGAAATTTCTTCACAGCAAATATAATTGCTAGAGCTTCTTTTTCTATCTGCCTTAACCAGGTATTGAATCCACAACTCCCTGGGTCCTGTCACCGGATGGCCTTGGAGAACTTGGAGAGGGGAATTAACAGGAGATAACTGATAACTGACGTCCATTAGACATTAGACATGGCACGTGGAACTAGAACAGTCTACACCAGCGAGTGAAATAAAGGGTTCAGTTCGACATTCCAACCACCTGAAGAAGGCCGGAGCGTAGATCGACCGAAACGTTGTGATAAACATGGCAACAAAGACGAGGACAATAATCCGAATAATGTAAATAGAGTTAGTCACATTTGTTGGTGTCGTCATACATTTAATTGTTGTTGGATCTGGATGCCTACCATTTTCATCAATCAATTGTATTTCATTTTATTTTGATTTTAAATTGTATTTCATTTTATTTTAATTTTAAATTGTATTTCATTTTATTTTAATTTTAAATTGTATTTCATTTTATTGTAATTTTAAATTGTATTTAATTTTATTTTAATTTTAAATTGTATTTAATTTTATTTTGATTTTAAATTGTATTTCATTTTATTTTGATTTTAAATTGTATTTCATTTTATTTTAATTTTAAATTGTATTTCATTTTATTTTAATTTTAAATTGTATTTCATTTTATTGTAATTTTAAATTGTATTTAATTTTATTTTAATTTTAAATTGTATTTAATTTTATTTTAATTTTAAATTGTATTTCATTTTATTTTAATTTTAAATTGTATTTCATTTTATTTTAATTTTAAATTGTATTTCATTTTATTTTAATTTTAAATTGTATTTCATTTTATTTGAATTTTAAATTGTATTTAATTTAATTTTAATTTTAAATTGTATTTAATTTTATTTTAATTTTAAATTGTATTTCATTTTATTTTAATTTTAAATTGTATTTAATTTTATTTTAATTTTAAATTGTATTTCATTTTATTTTAATTTTAAATTGTATTTCATTTTATTTTAATTTTAAATTGTATTTCATTTTATTTTAATTTTAAATTGCATTTCATTTTATTTTAATTTTAAATTGTATTTCATTTTATTTTAATTTTAAATTGTATTTCATTAAATTTTAATTTTAAATTGTATTTCATTTTATTTTAATTTTAAATTGTATTTCATTTTATTTTAATTTTAAATTGTATTTCATTTTATTTTAATTTTAAATTGTATTTCCTTTTATTTTAATTTTAAATTGTATTTAATTTAATTTTAATTTTAAATTGTATTTCATTTTATTTTAAATTGTATTTCATTTTATTTTAATTTTAAATTGTATTTCATTTTATTTTAAATTGTATTTAATTTTATTTTAATTTTAAATTGTATTTCATTTTATTTTAATTTTAAATTGTATTTCATTTAATTTTAATTTTAAATTGTATTTAATTTTATTTTAATTTTAAATTGTATTTCATTTTATTTTAATTTTAAATTGTATTTCATTTTATTTTAATTTTAAATTGTATTTCATTTTATTTTAATTTTAAATTGTATTTCATTTTATTTTAATTTTAAATTGCATTTCATTTTATTTTTATTTTAAATTGGATTTCATTTTATTTTAATTTTAAATTGTATTTTATTTTATTTTAATTTTAAATTGTATTTCATTTTATTTTAATTTATATTGTATTTAATTTTATTTTAATTTTAAATTGTATTTCATTTTATTTTAATTTTTGAATTGCATTTCATTTTATTTTAATTTTAAATTGTATTTCATTTTATTTTAATTTTAAATTGCATTTCATTTTATTTTAATTTTAAATTGTATTTCATTTTATTTTAATTTTAAATTGTATTTCATTAAATTTTAATTTTAAATTGTATTTCATTTTATTTTAATTTTAAATTGTATTTCATTTTATTTTAATTTTAAATTGTATTTCATTTTATTTTAATTTTAAATTGTATTTCCTTTTATTTTAATTTTAAATTGTATTTAATTTAATTTTAATTTTAAATTGTATTTCATTTTATTTTAAATTGTATTTCATTTTATTTTAATTTTAAATTGTATTTCATTTTATTTTAAATTGTATTTAATTTTATTTTAATTTTAAATTGTATTTCATTTTATTTTAATTTTAAATTGTATTTCATTTAATTTTAATTTTAAATTGTATTTAATTTTATTTTAATTTTAAATTGTATTTCATTTTATTTTAATTTTAAATTGTATTTCATTTTATTTTAATTTTAAATTGTATTTCATTTTATTTTAATTTTAAATTGCATTTCATTTTATTTTTATTTTAAATTGGATTTCATTTTATTTTAATTTTAAATTGTATTTTATTTTATTTTAATTTTAAATTGTATTTCATTTTATTTTAATTTATATTGTATTTAATTTTATTTTAATTTTAAATTGTATTTCATTTTATTTTAATTTTTGAATTGCATTTCATTTTATTTTAATTTTAAATTGTATTTCATTTTATTTTTATTTTAAATTGCATTTCATTTTATTTTAATTTTAAATTGTATTTAATTTAATTTTAATTTTAAATTGTATTTCATTTTATTTTAATTTTAAATTGTATTTCATTTTATTTTAATTTTAAATTGTATTTAATTTTATTTTAATTTTAAATTGTACTTAATTTTATTTTAATTTTAAATTGTATTTAATTTTATGCAAAAACAATTCACATTTTTCTACACTAAGTTTGAATCCATATTCTCTTAGTTTTCACAAAATTGTTTTCAAATACCCAGCATGTTCTTTTCGTACACTTTTGATCAAAATGTCGTCCAGATACGCCACTGTGAAGTCTTAATCTGCATGCATTGTATCCTTGGCTTGTAAAATAGCTAGTACTACCTTTATACCAAAACGAATTCCGTTAAACTTATATAATCCCATGTCCATATTTATGGTGGTTAATTCAAAACATTCATCTTTAACCTGAATTTGTTTCAGAGAGATCCAGCTTTGAAAATATTTTTCCGCCGTTTAACTTCTAAAAAAAATTCTTTTGGACTTGTTAATAGGTAGTTATGTGTTTCGAAACAACGGTTTCATCCAGTCGAGAAATCAGCGCAAACATGAATTTTAATATTTCTTTTCTTTACACACACCACTGGCTGGTTCAACCCATTTCGAGTGGTTACATTTTTTTATATTAAACCAATTCTTTTGAGTCTGTCTAACGCTTCATTAACTTTTGTTCTAATGCTGCGAATGGTACGATCCGTTTTGGTTGAAATAATGGCATCGAATCTTTTTTTTTTGTTACTTGAAAATCCGTCTTGAATTTTGAACACCGACACAGTTCATTTGACAAAACTGGAAAACATTTTTCTAAATTCTTCCTTAAGATTTTCACTGTCATTTTTTAAATTACTCGCTTGTCCACTTACGTTTTTACAATAAACATTTATTGGTAAATCCCAATGTTCAAATAGTTTCATTCAGTGTTTTCCCAATAAATTCGTAGCATTTTTAATAGATCACTTTAGTTTTTTTCAAGCTTATTACGAAAAATGATGTTGAAAATTATTTTTCCCTACAAAAAAAAAAAAAAAAATTCTCACCAGAAAATGAAATCTTGACTTTGGAAGTCATTTTTAATAAAGTCTTTCTTTCCATGTGGTTTTACTGATTATTGAAATATTATCACTACCAGTGTCCAGTAGCATTTTCACATACACTTTATTTATTTTCACATTTAGAGATTTTCTTTTGTTTTCTGTGGATATTTTTCCGTTGCAATGCTTTGTACTTATTTCTTCTTCGTTTGATTTTGCAGTGTCACTTTATAAGTTCTCTTTTACCACACTTGTAACATTATGCTTCTTGAAATGGACAGTCTTTTCCAAGATGTCATTTACCACATCTGAAACAAGGATTTATTCTCATTTTGTACATTTGTCCTTTGCTTGTACCAATGCACAATCTTCTGAATTTCTTCAGCATCGTGTTTCAGACTTAACACTGTCTGACAAGTGTTTACTAGTTCTTGAATTGTAATATTTATTGTTTTGTTGAGTTTTTGTTAAAAGTTTCGCTCGTATTTCATCATCCTTTTTAGCTGTTAAACTTTGCAGGAAAATTAAGCCTTTGAACATATCTGAAGTCATTTCGTTTATTCTAAACCTTTCACATTCTTTATTGGCAATATCAGCGTAAGTGACAACATCTTTGTCCTCTTTTTTGGTTAGCTTCAAGCACCTGCAACGAGAATCAAACAGAGTGCTCTTGCCACTAAAGATTTTCGTCCGAATGAGTACCGCGTCTTCAAAACTGATTTAATCGGTTTTCTCGGTAAAATGTAATTGCATTTGTCTATATTTCTGAGATGAGGTATTATGTACATTATTTACATTATTCGGACTATTGTCCTCAAGGACACATGGCACAGTGGATAAAGGCGTTAGTTAGATCCAGTGACAGGACCCAAAGAACGTGAGTTCAATACCCGGTTAAGGCAGTGGAGAACTTTCAGAGGGAAATTAACAGAAGATAACTGATAACTGACATCCATTAAACTTGGCACGTGGAACTAGAACAGTCTACCCCAGTGGGCGAAATAAAAGGTTCAGTTCGACATTCCAACCACCTGAAGAAGGCCGGAGCGTACAACGGCCTAAACGTTGTAATAAATATGGCGACAAAGATGAGGGAAATAGTCCGAATAATGTAAATAATGTACATAATACCTCATCTCAGAAATATAGACAGATAATAAAGGGTTCAGTTTGACATTCCAACCACCTGAAGAAGGCCGGATCGTAAAACGGCCGAAACGTTGTAATAAATATGGCGACAAAGATGAGGACAATAGTCCGAATAATGTAAATAATGTAATTGCAGTATTTTTCATACTCTGTCGGATCTATTTTCCTCTCGTTTTTCTCTCAATGTATATATTTTATTGTATATAAATCCTGATATGGTCTTTTAGACAGCGTTTGGCATAAGAGACGTGGAAGAAATTTTTATTTCCTTCAGAATTATATCCGACAACTCCTGTTGTTTCCTTTTTGTAGTTTCAGCAGCTTATGATTTATTGTTGTTTCTGTTTCTGTTGTTATTGTTGAATTTCAACTATGATAGCCAAAAGAATATGTATTTTTTTAAAACCAGCGTGGTTGAAAGTCTTGTAACTCCAATTAAAATTCCTATGAGTTCCTGAATCCACGTTACTGTTATAAATCGTAAGAGTTCCGAATCATCGTCAACATCAATGGGTTATTTAATGCCGGCAAGATTTTTAGGATAGATTCCTATGAATAGAATATGTATTTTGTGTAAGAAATCAGTTTGTGGGTCAGGTTTAATTGACGTATTTTTGTAAAGACGGTCTTGTCGACAGTCAAATGTATTGCTAGCAATATATTTCTTTTTCAAAATTGTATTGCTGGTAATGCTTTTTTTTCCTTCAAAATTGTATTACTGGTATGTTTACTATAAAAATTCATTTTTATGCTTTCATAATGTTTTGACCCCAGTTTTGGTTCGAATCTAACAGGTGCTACCACCCAGGAGTTACTAAAGATTTCTTGGTCGGATCAAGAATAATCGAGTCATGAAACATAAATGATATTCTAAAGGATAGATCAGAGATGAACGCACGTGATGCAGCGTTTCTTTAACCCATTCTGTAAAAACTTTGATTTTGGGAAGTGGATCGGGCCGAGAATATTTCAACATCACTTATATATATATATATATATATATATATATATATATATATATATATATATATATATATGTGTGTGTGTGTGTGTGTGTGAGTGTGTGTATGCGTGTGTATGCGTGTCTGTGTGTGTGTGTTGTGCAAGCCTACGCAGAGCCTAGTTTTGTCTAAAATAGGAAATGCGTAAAACGGTTACACGAAGCTACACCCCATCGGAAAAGAATGTATCATATATTTGTACGTATTAGGATTATTATTTACGCATATTAAATATAGTATACACACTTTAAGATACCGTCTCTTGGGGTAAATAACATTTAATGTGAATTGTTTCTTTTGTATAGCTTTCAGTATTTGGAGTCTCCCTTTTAGTGAGTACTGCATAATAATTAGGTATTATCTACTAGTATATATCTTATAGTAAAATATAATTGTGGTTATTTTATAATGGAGTGATCGATATGTACACGGATTGCACTAGTTTCGACAAATGATAAATAAACCTACAATATGGTATGACGTATAGGTAGCCAATGTATGAATCAAATTATTAATAAATGTTGTTTTTTATCATTGATAAATAAAAAATCATGATTATTCATGAACAACATTTGATTTTACATGTGGTGAAGGCTTTGAGAGCCCGAGTTATAATAATTATTTGTTTCGATTTTTAAAAAAAATAGTAAATGATAAATCTTACGTATTTTTGTTGGGATCGTTAAGTGACAAGTACCGGCGAATTATATTTTCAGTAGCCTTTCATCTTTTTACATTTAAAGTACATCTTAAAATGGAATAAGTTGATACTGTGTTTATTCTTGACTATATCAGAATGATTTCTTGTGTTTTCTAAATTTCGTTATAATTAATTTGTTGACATATCAGGGGAATTTATTATAAGTGTTTGTTTGTGCTGCTTAATTCTTTATAAAATAATGTGTCTGAAGAAGAAATTGTTTTGGCAGGTTAATAACTTCTGTTTTATACCTGAGAAAACATTCACTTTTGCAATTGAGAAGACAGGAATTTTGACTTGAGAGTTACTTGTAAGATTATGACTGTTGAGGTCAATTAAAACTTTGTAGAACAGAATTCTATTTTTAATGTTGAGTCCATAGGTAAAATGAGGGACGAGTAATTCTCAAAGATTTCTTTAAGGTATTTTTAAAAATTTCATCTATGTTTTATTTTAAATGAATATGTCATTGATATATCGAACATATATGGTATACTTGGCGAAATTGTAAATTATTATTTTTCTATATGGCTCATGTAGAAATTAAAGTAGGATCGAGAGAGGAACCCATAGCCACGCCATCACTGTGCGTAAATGTTACCATAATGACCATCAAAAGGTACTTGTGTCGTAAGATAGAACTCATTTACATATAACCGTTGCTCTAATATTACGACGAAGGAATGAGGAACAATTATATATGTTTTGTATTACTATGTCTATAATTTCTTTGACAGGGAGGTTGGTAAAGAAATTTTCAACGTCTGACGAGGCTAGAATGCCATTCTTTGGTTTATTTCAGAGTGCTACTCTGGAGAAAATAGCACTATATTTAATTGGTAGGTATGGCAAGATTAGTTGATTTAAGTGATATGCAGGAGGAAGTATTTGTGAAATTATGGCAAACTAGGTTTTGTGTTTTTATGTTCTCCTAGGGACATATATTTATTTTTTTATTTCTTTCGTTGTCAATGCACTTAATTCAGTGATGAATATTAATTACAGAAATCGAACTCTATTCAGTGAGATTTCCAAATCAAATTCAGCAATTAAGTACGTGTTAGGCTGCGATATTATTGATCCAGCCTAACACACACACACACACACACACACACACACACACACACACACACACACACACACAAATATTGTCGTCAGTGACTGATACAGACGTTTCCTTGAAAGTAAAACTATATTTCTCTATGTGAACACTACATTTATGTGTTTTGGTATCTATCTATCTATCTATCTATCTATCTATCTATCTATCTGTGTCAACCTGCTTCTATCTATCTATCTATCTATCTATCTCAACCTGCTTCTATCTATCTTTTTTTTTTTTTTTTTTTTAAGCGTATCACCCCAAGCAAGGCCACTATCACGCATGAGGTTACAGAAGGGATGGAGGAAGAGCTGATAGGAGTGGTAAAGGAAGGGATGTGGAGAAAGAGAAGGACGGAGGGTCGATCAAGGCAGGGGGGTTACGGAAGATATAGAGCGAGAGCAGATAGGAATGAAAGATGTCAGGAAGTGGAGAAGGGAAGTGGATAGATCAAGGCAATTGGAGATGACGATTGACGCTACACTTAAACCGTTGGAGATTGTATTTGTCAGGGAAACAGTAATAGGGAAGGGAGTTCCATAGGCGAGATGTGCGAGACATGAAGCTATTGGAGTAGAAAAGACGTCTACATCTAACAGTTTCAACAGTGAAGGGGTGGGAACGGGATGCCAGCCTCGTAGGACGCTTAAATTCACGAGGCTTAGGGACAAGCGAAAGCAACTCCTCGGAGCAATTACCGTGGAAGTACTTGTAGAAAAGGCAGAGCGATGCAACATCGCGTCTGTGAGAGAGCGACTGCAGACGAGATGACAGATCAGGGCCAATCACATTGCATATCCGTCTCTGGATCTTATCAAGAACCCTGAGGCAACACGCAGGGGCCCCAGGCCATAAATGGCAGCAATACTCCATGCAAGGTCGAATGGTAGACTTATAGACTTGGAGGATCGATTCCGGGGAGAAGAATTTCCTGGCTCGGCACAGGGAACCAACTTTTCTTGCGGTGGATGATGCAATTGACTCGATGTATTTGTTCCATCTCAGATCAGCGGACAGCGTGAGACCGAGCAGCCGCAGAGAGGAGCTCTCGAGAAGTTGGTCCACAGACATTCTGATGGGATGCAGGGATGAGTCCTTGTGGTGGTTAATGGAGAGCAGTTTTGTTTTAGAGGCGTTAAAGTTGACCATCCATTTCTCTCCCCAGTCCACAACCGATTGGAGGTCCTTTTCAATTTGAGCTGCCAGGTTAATTTTGTCCGCCTCAGTAGATTTGTGCTTGAGGCAGGAGTAAATAGTAGTGTCGTCAGCGTAGATACTGACTTGGGAGTCTATGGCGTCAGGAAGGTCGTTTATAAATATGAGGAACAGAGTAGGGCCAAGGATGGAGCCTTGAGGAACACCAGCGGTAGTGGGATAGGAGTTGGAGAAGAATCCACTGAGAACAACCTTCAAATCCCGGTTTGATAGGAACGATTGAATTAGGTCAAACAATCGACCTGTGATACCATAACCCCGGAGCTTGCGAAGGAGGCCGGCATGCCAAACCCTATCGAATGCTTTGGAGATGTCAAGGGCCACGGCACGGGCTTCGCCGTTACTATGGATAGCTTGGTAGACAAATTCAGTGATGGCTGTAAGCACATCGGCAGTAGACCGGGAAAAGCGGAAACCATACTGCTTGTCTGAGAGCAGATCGTGGGATATCAGGTGAGTAATCACTTCGGTGTTGATAATGGCCTCGAAGACTTTGCCGAAGAGGGGAAGGAGACTGATAGGACGGTAATTGGAAGGGTTGGAGGGGTCGCCAGAGTTCTTAAAGACAGGAACAATGGTAGAGGACTTCCAGCAGTCAGGAAAACAGGAGTCCTTGAGGCAGCGGTTGTACAATTTAGAGAGGGCAGGTGCCAGTTCAGGTGCGCATTTCTTCAGGACAATGGCTGGTATTCCGTCGCCGCCGGTAGCCTTGTGGAGATCTAAGTTAGAAATAATGCCCAGTACCGACGACGGGGTTATGTGCAAGACGTCCAGTAGGGCCTCAGTTCTGGGAGGGAAGTCGGGCAAGGGTACCCCAGAGGAGTCAAGCATAGAATTGGAAGAAAACTTTCGAGCGAAGCATTCGGCCTTGTCGGCAGAGTTGGTCAGGACCTCAAACTGATTGAACAGTGGAGGAATGGAGGGTTTGTTACTATTCAGAACGCTCTTGCAGAGGCGCCAATAGTCCTTGGAGCCAAATTTGCGGGATGCAATACGTTCCTTCATCCGAGCTGCAAATAGTGTCTTGGCATTGTCGAGGGTACGCTTACACTCATTGCGTGCAGAGGTAAATAGACGTTTGTTGGAGTCGGACATGTCACTACGAAAACGGTGGAAGAAGTGGTTCCTATGGGCAATGGCGGCTGAGCAAGCATCTGTGAACCAGGGGGAGGAGCGCGGTTTGACCTTGAATTTCCTGGAGGGGATGAAAGCTTCGATACCGGCTTTGATCCAGGAAGAGAACTCAGAAGCACACTCATGAGTGGGGAGCTTAAATACAGCATCCCAGGGGACATCGCGGAGGAAGTCCCGAAACGAGTCCCAGTCAGCCCGTTGGTAGCAGAAAGTGGTTCTGGTGGTAGGAGGTTCTTTGCAGGGGGTGGGGCTGAAGGAGATACTAACAGACACGACAGCATGATCGGAGCTACCGATAGGACAGAGCTGCGTGGCACTACAAGACTCAGGGATGGAGGTAAAACACAGGTCGAGGAGTGAGGGCTTACAGTCACGATTGTAGGAAAAACGCGTGTGGAAATCGATTATCTTGGTGAGGGATTGAGAGATTGAAAAGTTGAGAGTATGTACGCCAGCGAGGTCAGTGGTAGCGTTCAGTAGCCACTGGTTGTGATGGGCGTTAAAATCACCAAACACAAATATGTGAGCGAACGGATGGACAGAGAGGGCCTTATCTATGCTGTCAGAAATGACATCGAGTATCCCGCAGTCCTGAGAGGATGGAGAGTGGTAGAGGAAGAAAAGGTAGCTTACAGCATTGAGAAGAGATAGACGGAGACACAAGTAGGAATGATCCGGCGATTCGAGAGAGGTCTCTCTAGCCAGAGGGAGATGGTCCTTGACGTAGACACCCAGGCCATGCATGTGGGTTAGAGAGTCTTTTCTGAGGAGTGGGAGGTATCCAGGGATCGAGAGATCAGAGGAAGGGATAGAGGAGTCAAGATTGGTCTCACACAGGGCGAGTATATCCGGGCACTTAGCTATGAGGAAAGACTCAACGCTGCAGAAGTTGGTTCTAATGCCGCGGATGTTAGAGAAGGAGATATTTAGAGGTTTGGGTGATTTTAGAAGGCTGGTTTAGGTTTGTATTTCTGTTTTTTGTTATTCATGTTGGTAATTGGTTTTGGATAGAGAGAGAAGCCTGAGTTAAAGGAAGCCGACGGTTGATACCCATGACGCGAACAGAGAGGGGGTTTGGCACAGCAAGATTCATAATGTAGTCTCAGGGTTGCCCATCGGAAATGACTGCAGGGACACCTATCCATGCGCGACATGGCACTACAGACACCCCGATATTATGCAACTGTTGATCAGAGCGGCCGCTCAAGACGCTACGCAAGAGTTAGGGCTCCTAACTACCAGTCGGAAACAGCAACGAGGGAACTGTCAACCGTGTACCCTCAGAATGAACAGGCAATGCCACAGACTGCGCGCATCATGGGAGAAACACAGCAGCACCAGTACAGAGGCCAGTGAGAGAGAGAAAGAGAGAGAGATCCGGGAACCCCTTCCTAAACACGAAACAAGGTTTGGGCCTCTACTCGCGTCCAATAGAAGGGGGAGGAGTGTAGACCGGGCGGTAGGAAAGCCTACCTTCTCCAATTACATAAAACATATACAACAATGACAGAATAAAACAGTGGGGGGGATGAAGTTGGGATAGTTGCAGGGCTTATACAAGTTGAGGGTACTGGGGGATAGGAAAGACATATGGTACTAAGTTTTAACTTAGTATAAGTCCCAGAGGCCTATATTAAAAACAAATTTGAAGAAAAAATAAAAATAAACTGAGGAAAATAAGGTTAGCAGGCATTAGTTTTTAGGAAGAACCAGGTAAAAAAAAAAAATTAAAAAATAATTATTAATAAAGTATTAACTCACTGAAATTCAGCTTCAATATCGACGACACACATCGCAAAAAACACAAGCGAAAGTGAACGGCGTGCTCGAATCCCCAAGCGTCAAGTTACATCTATCTATCTATCTATCTATCTATCTATCTATCTATCTATCTATCTATCTATCATTTTGTTTATAGCAATATTATACCAGTGTATCTGAAGAGTATTACAGTTTAGAATATCTACATGTTTTTTTAGTTATTGTTTTCCTTATTTTCCGTATCGTGTCTCTGTTGAGGGGTTGTATCATCGCTGAATATCCGCCCATCCCGCATTCCTCATAAACATACCAAATGATTCGATATTTTATTCTAGGGAGAAATTCCGGTATTTTTTCTCTCATTGATATTTTATTATTCAAACATATACAATAAACGCCAGAAGCTGAAAAATAAATAAAAAAGACACGAAAATACGATCATCCGTACATCTTGATCAGATAACAAAAGAATTCTTTTAACTTACTTCAAGTGTATATTTTTCGTATATGTATAAAACTATTTTAGCATTTTATCTATAAAAGCCTTTTTCTATTTTCAAGACATTTAACTGATATTTGCTTGCAAATACAAACGACGTAGAAGAGGAATTTGTCCAGTGAGCAAAATGATTTCTAATAGTTTTGGTTTTTCTGCTTCTATGCACCATGTCCCTTCAGGTCATGGGCGATCATGGCTCTATATTCTATCCTATGTAGCTTTTAGTACTGTTTGTTTAATTACCCCCCCCCCCCACTCTACGTTTGGCCAGGCAGGTGGCTTGCTGCCATTCCACTGTCGCCTTTGCCTTTAATATGACCTGTTAGTGTCAAGTTCTCCAAACCCTTCTTCTGTGAGAGTCATCAAAGTAGGACATTAAGAAAATACTCTCTTAGTAGTAGTAGTAATAATAATAATAATAATAATAATGAAAAAAAAACAGATACACAAACAATGGTAACATAAACCGCTTCATGGCCAATACTCTGCCCGTACCAAACAAGCTGACGTAGAGAAAAACCGCACCCAACAGTGGCTACGTAGTGCAGGGTTGAAAGCGGAAACTGAAGGTTTTATCCTTGCTGCACAGGACCAATGCTTGTTAAATAGAAATTATCAAGCACATATACTAAAATATTGTGTTAGTCCAAAATGCAGATTTTGTGATAAATATCCAGAAACCATTGATCATCTTGTATCAGGTTGCACGATATTGGCATCCACTGAATATAAAACCCGGCATGACAGAGTGGGCCAATATCTGCACTGGAAAATTTGCAACTTCTACGAGAAGGAAACTGAAAGAAACTGGTATGAACACCACCCAGACCCGGTTACGGAGATAGGACCTGTTACAATTCTATGAGACTACACAATGCACACTGACAGAACAATCAAAGCCAACCGCCCAGACATTGTTATTAAAAGACCACAAACAAAAAAAGTGCCTCCTTATTGATATGACAGTCCCTGCAAACTGCAATGTATCTTTGAAGATATTCAAAAACCTGTCGAAATACAAGGACCTTGAAATAGAAATCTCAAAAATGTGGCACATGGGAACATCAACAATTCCTGTTGTAGTTGGAGCCCTAGGATTGGTTGGAAAAGGTTCCAGTAAATTGAAGGGATTCCTGGAAGCCCATACCTCAAAGAAATGCAAAAAATTGTTCTCACAAGTACAGCTCACACTTTACGGAGAGCTTTATCTCTGTACAATATTTTTATTTTTTTAAATTTTATTTTTTTATTTTATTTTTTTTTGTCAGTGGAAAGTGTCATGATGCCATTTCTAACCTTAACCCGGAAAGAAATGTGTAAACGGCAGATATCAAAGGAAATAAAAATAATAATAATAATGTTAGGCAAGCTCTACAAAATCCCCCAAATGGAAATCCGCAGGGAATGACTGGGTAAGCAACTTTTGGCTCTTCTATCATCTGTTATCAATCCATAATGCTCTTGCACAAACCTTATCATTGCTAATTAATAAAGCCAATGAAATTCCAGAATGGATCACTAAAAGTATCATTTATCCCCTACCAAAAACAGGTGAAACGGATGATCGAAAAAATTATAGGCCAATGACATGTTTTCCAACAACATACTGATCACATCCTGACGAACTGTACTCTTTTCATGATGAAAATAACATTCTTCCCGTGGAACAGAAGGGATGTCAAAGTGGTTTATACGGTTGCAAAGATCAACTACTAATAAAATGATCCTGGAAAATTGCAATAATGGTATAAGTAGGCGTAAAACCTTTGATAGTATGCCACAATCTTGTATCCTTGAGGCTCTGAAAATATACAAACTCTCCTCAGTGATAGTAAATTTCCTGAAATATAGCATGGAACTGTGAAAAACCACATTATACCTAAATCACACCAAAGGTAGTGCCACTTCCAATTCAAGCGACTCCCTGTCGCCCGTTCTGTTTTGTCTGTTCTTAATCCCCCTTTCGCATGAACTAAACAGTAATGATTATGCATACGAAGTAAAAAAGAAAGTGTTTAATCCCCTATTATACATGATTGATCTCAAACTCGTTGCCAAAGATGACAATGCGTTGAAGGGTCTCCTCAATACTTTAAAATGTTTTAGTGATGATTTCGGATTAGATAAATGTGCAAAAATAACATTCAAGAAATGGTGAATTACAGAAAAACACTCAATAGAACTAAATTTTGTCACAGGGATTAGGAAACTGGACGAAGAAGAAACCTATAAATACATAGGAGTCAGCAAAAGGTACAGCCAAGGTGTTTATGGCTGATATTCTGTTTTTTTTTTCAAATTCAACTCGGTATTCAATACCAGACGCACACATCGGTATTGTTCTTTTATAATTTCTTTCTTCAATTGTGTCTTCGCTAATCCATAGGTATCTATGGGCTTCTGCTTGTTCCAGTTCCCTAATCTTTGTCACAAAATCAAATCTATTGTATTTCTGTAAATCTCTTTTTCTTGAATGTTACTTTTGCATATTTATCTAATCCGAAATTCATACCTATGTTGACATTGAAACATTTTACAATATTGAGGAGACACTTCAACTCATTGTCGCCATTGGCAAAGAGTTTAAGATCATCCATATAGTGTAGGTGATTGAATACGTTCTTGTTCACTTTGTATCCGTAGGTATTATTGTTTCGTTCATGCGTAATGCGGGTTAACGACACAACACAGACGGGTTTTTTTTACATCGTCTTGTTCTCTGTGCCTTTAACTGCATTTTCTGTTTTAGTTTTTCTTTTATTGGTGAAATTTAATTTAGTAAATTTAGCAATTTAATTTTATCATCTTCCTGCATTTACGTGTTGAAACATTTGGGTTTCTTGCGATCTCATCTCGTATTGATAATTCACATCTGTTTGCCTCGATTTCTCGCTTCAATTTTGCATTCCAAGCTCGCTCTTTTTGTTTGTTGTTTGATCTTTTCTTTGTCTTGGCCCCAAGCTTCACAGTAGAGGGTAAAGCTGTTAGGTAGATGACGTTATTAACTTCTATGATGTCTTGGCCCCAAGCTTCACAGCAGAGGGTAAAGCTGTTAGGTAGATGACGTTATTAACTTCTGTGATGTTTTTTCGTTAACAATGTTTACAGTGCAGCGTTACATGTTTGCACATTATGTTTTTGGACTTTTTCATATGAATTTTTGGGAGCTAGTCTCTGTCTGCTATTTGTGTGCCTAATATTCTGCTGAGTATTTGAATGATGTGGTTTTTCGCTTCAGTGATTTCTCCTCTGTTGTTTTCAATGAATTCTGCTCTAATGTCGTTTGACTCGTCTTCAGTGACATAATCTGAATAACTGTTTATGTCGCAGGTAGATTCTTCAGTTTTATTTCCTCAGAGATTATTATTTCCTATCTCATTTATCCGAGTTTTTACATCATCTCCTCTCATATTATTTATTTCCACTCTCAAGTTGTTGTTTGAGTCATGGGTTATCGTATTCTGCCTTATAGTTAGTTTCATCTGATCTATTTCTGCATTCAAGAGTCTTTTATTTCGCACGATGTCCCTCCTGTGTACATTGGCAATCGTGTTTAGGCTGAGATAGGCTCGGATACCAGTTCCTACCACAGTTCACCATATTTGGTATGTCTGATCAGTGATGTTCTTTTGTGGATTTTCGAGTGTGATTTTCGCGATTCCATTTCGTCCGCTTCCTTTTTATCAATTGATTTGGCATTGAGTTTGTTTCAGCCTCAGACTGGTTCTACTCTGAAGGACGCAGCCCTTGTTGACGGCCGATCCAGTATGACTATTTGTTTGTCAGCATTGAGATTGTTGATTTTTTTGCCTTTTATCCTTAACAGCCTTGGGGTAATATTTGTTCAAGATATCAGCTCTAGGACGACTGTAGGTCAAGACTAAAGAGCTCGTCCTACTCCTGAAATAGCGGGGAGGTTTATATTCAGATGACCCTTCTTCGAGAGTTCATCATCCAGCTCCTGCATTCAGGGAGGTGACATAGTATTAGTATAAGTCGCAATATCCACCACCAGATAAAATTTCGGGTGGATATACATTGAAAGTCATCGTGAATTCTTTTTTAAATTTCGTCCTGGGGATGACGATAAACTACATCCAACAGCAAGGCCATTGATCAGGAGGTTTTGAGGAGTGCGGAACCACCTCTTAATTGATGGTGTTCCCAGGTCCAACCTAACCCAGGGTGGTAGCACCTGTTAGGGTCACACCTATGGGCAAATAGTTAACCCCGAAACTGGGGTAAAAATACTATGAAAGTGTAAAAATAGGTTTTAATACCAGAAATACTTTGTAAAAAATTATTAGCAGCAATAAATTTTTGTAGGAAAAAAAACTATTACCAGAAAAAACTTTTGAAAAAAATATTACCAACAATGTTTTGAAAAAATAAATATTACCAGCAATACATTTTTGAAAAAGATATTACCAGAAATCTGACAAAACAAAATATTACCAGCAATAAAAATTTTGCTGGCATTAAATAACCCATTGAGGTCGATATGCCGTAAAACAAACCAAACCAAACCAAACTTTTAAAAAAAATTAAAGTTAAAAAAAGACTTAAAATAAAAATAAAAATGTAATTTCAAATTAATTGTATAAGATTTTACATAGCTTAGATATTGAGAGGCGGATCCAGAGTGGCATTGGCCAACGATTAAAATGTTCAACTTGTTGACGCCAATAAGAGTGATAATAATCAGAATTTATGGGGTAGAACAACCCCGGAAATGTCACTAAGGAATTCATTAATAAATTATTATTATTATTATTTTTATTTCCTTTGATATCTGGCGTTTACACATTTCTTTCTTTGTCCCGCCCAGGGACCTAAGGTTAGAAATGGCATCATGACACTTTCCACTGCAAAAAAAAATAAAATAAATAAAATAAAAAAAATAAAAAAATAATTACATAGATAAAGCCCTTCGTAAAGTGTAGGCTGTACTTGTCAGAACAATTTATTGTATGTCTTTGAGGCATGGACTTCCAGGGATCCCTTCAATCAGCCTACTGGAATATTTTCCAACCAGTCCAAGGGCTCCAACTACAACAGGAATTGTTGATGTTCCCATGTGTCATATTTTTGTGATTTCGATTTCAAGGTCCTTGTATTTTGATAGCTTTTTGAAGATCCTCAAAGATACATTACAGTCTGCAGGGACTTCCAAGGTCAATAAGAAGGAACATTTTATTTTTGTGGTCTCTGATCACGATCTCTGGGCGTTTAGCGTTGATTGTTCTGTCTGTGCGTATTGTAAAGTCCCACAAAATTGTTATCTCTAAAACCGGGTGTGGTTGGTGTTCATACCAATTTCTTACAGTTTCTTTTCCGTAAAGGTTGCAGATTTTCCAATGCAAATATTGGCCCACTCTCTCATATTTTATATCTTATATTCAGTGGGTGTCAATACCGTGTAAATGGATACAAGATAGTTAATTGTTTCGAGATATTTATGACAAAATCGGGCTAACAGAATTTTTCACTAAGTTTACTTGATCATTTCTAATTAGAAAACATTGGTCCAGTATACCAAGAATAAAAGCTGTTTCAACTTTTAACCCTGCACTATGTAACCACTGACAGGTATGGTGTTTGTCTATATCAGCTTGTTTGGTACGGGAAGAACATTGACAATAAAGCGGCTTATCTAGATATCTAGTTCCCTAGTCCTTGGGACAAAATCTATACCTATTGAGTGCATTTTAGTCATTCTCCCTTTCGTGAATGTTACTTTTGCACATTTATCGAATTCGAAATATATAACTATGTTGTCACTATGGAGGGGACCCTTCAACTCATCGTCGTCTTTGGCAAAAAGTTTGATATCATCCATGTAGATATTATTATTATTATTATTATTATTATTATTATTATTATTATTATTCAGTTATTTAAAATAAGTCCAGCATCGTTCAATCATGGAGCCGAGTCCCTCCCTTGGACTTGGAGTCGTTCAATCATGGAGCCGAGTCCCTCCCTTGGTCTTGGGGCTATTATGAATTGTGAAGAATAGTGTGCACCTTAATGGAAGCAATCTTCTGGATTGCCTGTATTTGAATGTTGCCAAGGATTTTGTTGGTATATTTTTCCAACCTTTTCTTGGCCACCCCCTATTACCACTGGTATTATGTGGTTTTTATTCTCTCAATTTCTTTACCTTTATTTTTTCTGTAGTTTCCATGGAGACGTTGCATTCAGCGGAAATATATATGTCGACGATCAGACAAGTTCTTTCCGTCTTGTTCTTCACCACAAAACTTAAACGTTAATCTAAAAACTAGAATCATTTTCTTAAATAGTCTCATCAGATCGAGGCATTTCTATGGATGCCCTGCATGGCACCAGACTCGTTCAGAAATATCTAAACTCTCAGATGTATACAACCGCTTCCTAAGATTAATGGTGAAAAAGGGCTTTGAGTGAAACCTGAAGACCTTGGCAAAAATCATCCGTCTTTGAACGAGACATTTCTATGGATGCCCTGCATGGCACCAGACTCGTTCAGAAATATCTAAACTCTCAGATGTATACAACCGATTCCTAAGATTAATGGTGAAAAGGGGCTTTGAGTGAAACCTGAAGACCTTGGCAAAAATCATCCCTCTTTGAACGAGACATTTCTATGGATGCCCTGCATGGCACCAGACTCGTCCAGAAATATCTAAACTGTCCGCAGTATTGAAAAAAAGTTTCTCTGATCGATGGTGAAAATGGATTCGAGCGAGTGACGTGTGTAGACCTCAGCAAAGGCCATCGTCCTTCGAGCATCATGGACTGGCGTTACAGAACAATGAACAAAGAACTCTATCAGATAACAGTCAAGATCACTTGAAGATTTTCAACTCCAGCGACAACTAAAATAGGGGGGGGCACATGTAATTTGAAAAAGAATAATGACATAATCAAGATGCTGACTTGACACATTTCCTCAAACAAAAGGCAAAGAAAGAAAACTTCAACATTTAATACACAGGTAAATGGACTTGAGATGACTATTTTCCTGAAAAATTGTTTTAAGAGAAATTTATAAATTTCAACATCAGTATTGAGTGCTACGTCAATGAATATCGAATGTTTCCTTATCAGGAAACGGCTAATATTAGCATGACAATTACCATATCAGGTCTGCTGGTTTAATTTCGTTGTCAGTTTGGATTGGCATGTCCTAGAGAATAATAGATTAATCATTATCTCTTAGAATTGATGACTGATATTGATAATATTTGCATTTGACTTTAATGTCGTAATACTTTCAAATTGTCCAGTGAAGGTAGACTGTTGCTATGTGGTGTCTTTGTATGCATTTTATTTTGACCAACTATTGTTTCGTTCTATTTTTAGCATGTCCTACACTTTGAGTTGTATTTCAAGATCTTGTTTCGTTTGTAATTGGTCTTAATACATTAGTTTTGAGTAAGAATAATAAACCTTCAATCTCAGATTCTAAGCCCACTCTTCTTAGTCCTCACTTTGTTTAGGCTTGATCTATATCTTTATTATTGACTTTTTGGGGGTTTCTTCCTCTTAGAGGTTTCTATTTCAATTTACTCTTTAATTGTATTTAATATTTCGCCTTTTATTTTGTTCTTCGCTCACAGTTAGTGGTTTGTTCGTTTTCCAATATTTCAATTTCTGGTATAATGATCTGCGTTTTGAATTTGGCAGCTTCCCTTTGACAGAGAGGAATGAAAGAAATAGTGTTCGTGTTAACTCGAAATGAAGAAGAGGAAGAAGAAGAAGGAGGAGGAGGAGGAGGAAGGAGGAGGAAGAGGGGGAGGATAAGAAGAAGGAAGAAGAAGAAGAAGGAGGAAGAAGGTGGAAGAGGAAGAGGAGGAGGAGAAGAAGGAGAAGAAGAAGAAGGAGAAGAAGAAGAAGAAGAAGAAGAAGAAGAAGAAGAAGAAGAAGAAAATTAACCTGAATCTCATAAATGATGAAGCCATTGGTTGAAGTGAAAGGAAATGGATCAATATTTGACCGTCCTTCCCAAAACTAGTTCAAGCATTTTAAGCAAAAATGACACGTATACGTAGCATGAGAAGTTGATAGAGACCATCACGAGGAAAGAGGGTTGCGAAGGCAAAAGGGACAGAATAAAGAAACACTTAACCCCCACCTAAAAAGCTTGTATACATGGTTGACAAAACAGGGATTAGGAGATATAGCAAAAAGGACAAACTTTACTTAGAATTACAAAAGACATGAAGTTGTGAAGAACCATGATCGCCCACATCCTGAAGGGACACGTCACATATAGGAAAACTTATCGCTTAAAATAAGGACCGGAAATGCATCATTATCTCTTGTCTCTTATGATGTTTTAAGACGCGTCATGCTACGTACCCTTGAACGATATTTCGTATTCCATTAGTAAGGAAGTTCAACTTTGACAGCTTCTTCCCAAGAACCACTACTTTGGGGAAATGACTCCCGAGAGGATGCTTTCCATATCAATACGATTTTAACCCCTTCAACTCTCATACATATCCTCATAAACAGCATATTTCACCTCCCCATTTTAACACTCATACAACAACCACATTCCGTAACCCTCTACTTTGAGTGGCTCTTGGGCCTTGTACTGAGTGAACATTAGTCAGAAAAACAAAAGCTCAAGGTAGAAGAGAAACCGACTAAAACATTCGATAACTTTCAAAAGACCTTGGATCATTTACAGATATATGTAGAGTATTACATAAGCTTCAAAAACATAAAAGTATTAAAAACAACAATACTTTTGGTACGACATAATAGAATTATTAAATTTAATAATGATATAACCCAATCCATTATTTGACTGAAATTCTCGACAGACGACAAGGCATTTCAGTATGTAATCTTTTCTCTGTCAATTAATGATAATGAATAGACCTCTGTACTCAACCTTAGAATCATGAATAAAAAAAAGGAAAAAAGACTAATTGAAAACCAGTCTTGAAATATTAAATCGGCATCAATTTCTTTTTATCAGTTGGATAACAGAGGCCAAGAGATTATTCGCTGATGCTCTTAGCAAAACTAGAATAATACCTAATATGGCGGCTTCAATTATTGTTTGAGTATCGACACAGATGAATCTCTATGGATGATGATTAGATTCTCAGGCTTGTAAAAAGAACTAGTTGTGATAAAAAGAATGAAACAATAGGCATCTGTGGGCAGTACAGTGTGCCGTATCAAATAGTATAGACATTTTTTGACCTTAAGATATTCTGAGACTGACAAGGTCATCATTTTTGTCAGGTGTACCCAACAAGATGGAATTCAAGATAGTCATAATAGTCTGCGATATGAGTTCGTTTACCATTATTTATCATTGATATGATTTCATAACAGGTATATAAATCTATACACGGACAATAAAAAAGCTCATACTTGATATGTATTAAGATCTAGTGACGGAATTCTTGTGCGTAAATTGTCAAAATGTTCTGAAACTTAGGGAGTGAATTCTTTAACTAATTTTCGCGTTTAACTTTACTGAATAGCCTATTTAGTGTTTTATTCCACCGATTTATACCATTTTGCAGGCAACTAAATAACGCCATTTGTTCATGATTTGTATTCCACGTGTTCCAGGTATTTACTTTTTCATTAAGAAAATTCTCAAGATTCTGGAATAAATGATAATCTAAAGATGCAAGAACTGGTGAATGTGGTACAAAGTGAAAACATTTCCACTAAAAGTGTAATGAATTTGGGGCCGAGTCAGTAAAGAAATATACTGTGTATCTTTATCTTAATACAGTGTAACCCGGATATAAGAGAGTTGTCGGGACCGGAGAAGAAGTATCTTATATCCGGGTTTCTCTTATATCCGGGTTTGGTCTATTTTGTTTTATTAACACAGGTTCTAATTTGGGACAAGAGAAAATCTCTCTCATATCCAGGTTTCTCTTATATCCGGGTCTCTTATATCCCGGTTACACTGTAGAATATTTCGCCTTTTCTCTTATTTCAGATGATTATTACAGCCATTTTTCTTCTTTTTCTACATGCTTTGTCCCTTTAGGAGGTTAGCAATCATGTCTCTCCACAACTTCCTGCTCTTTGTAACTCTTAACATATTCTATTATAACCAGATGCACCCTAATTATAAACAGGGCGAAAGCAATTACAGATATGATTCGTCGATACATATCACTCAATGATACGAAAAAACGCTTAAGATTTATCACCTACTATAAAAGGCTCAAGACCTCTAATATAATAATTAACAACAGATCGGAACCCAAAATTCCGACTCCTGTGTAAAAATAATGTAGTTTATGAATTCTCATGTCCGCTGAGAGATTGCATCTCTAACATTAATAATAGAAAATACAGAATGAAATTCTTACATCCTGTCGCAGGTTGACCTGTCACCTGTCAAAACTCAGTGCAATAGGTGCACATAACAAGAAGCACACCACGAAAAAAACAAAATACAACTATCAACATAAGCTAAATGCCGTGTCCATTCAGGATTGATTATGGCACTTCACAATTTCCTGTTCTTTGTAATTCTTAATAAATTTTATAATTTTGTTATCTCTCCTAAACCTTGTTCCGCCATCCATTTGCTCAAACTCTCCACGTAGGTTATGCGTTGTTTTCGTCTGTCCATCTTGACTTCAATTTCCTAAACCCTATTCCGCCATCCATTTACTGAAACTCTCCACGTAGGTTATGCGATGTTTTCTTTTATTTCCCTTTCCTTCATACTTTTCTGTGAGTATCAAATTTATCAATGTCTTTTTCCTCATTATGCGCCCTAGAAACTTCAACTATCTGTTCCTGGTGTTAAGTTAAAGTTTCCATTTTGTTTCCATTTTCTCCAAAACTTTCTCTTTGCTCACATGTTCAGTCCGTGGTATTCTTAGCATCCTTCTATTAGTTGCTCGAATTGAGAGAAGTATTTATGGGAATCGGTTCTTTGGTTATTACTTTTAATTCCATCACATGACCGAAATCTGTTTCTTTGACTGAAAAACGACCGTTGGGTGTTGATTTCTCTTCGGCACTTTCTCTTGCATTCCACGTAGTTCGAAAGGATCAACTATTTATGCCGGTCACTATTTATTAAAGACAAGGAACCTTTTCTTTTAAATGCCAAATCAGACACAGAAACGTAAATTACTCGACTTTATCGCTTAAATCATGGATGTCACACATCAAAGCGACTAACATAACCAAATTGTTGCAAATGATGATGATTACGTTAAAACTGGCCAGGAAGTAAATGCTGAAAGTAGAAATTTAACTTTTTGGTCATATTTGACTTACACAGCGATTCTGATGAGTTTCTACCGAACAGGGTTTTTTTCGGAAAACCAATCGGATATAATGTTACCCTATTAACCTGATATATTTGTTATTTGTTTCCAAACTACCTAATGTTATGAAACCCTAGCAAAATAGAAAGCTTTTATCAATAAATGCTTGCATTTGTGCGTGTGTGTGAGCAAAGAAAAAACTTAAGATAATATAAATAAACAATGTACACCGTGTAGAAATCTACAGAAAGATACTTTAGCATTCTAACCCTTTTTAGCAAAGTATTAGAAACTAATGCTGAATTGGTTAAGCATCTCAGGCTCTTGTAGGTTCTTCTTTCAGATAAGCAACATTACTTTCGCTTCTCAAGGGCAACTGCTGATGTGTTAATCGTTCTTGATGAAAGTGTCTAAGAAGCTTTAGATAAGAATGGTGAATCTTGCGCTTTGGGTATCTCCAAGACATTGAACAGGATTTGGTATACTGGTCTCCTTTATACGTTCAAAGGTTGAAAGGTTATGGCATTTCGGGACAAATGTTTGAAATGATTCAATCTTTTTTTCAATCAAATCGCGAATTGAAAGTTTTCTTGAACTTTTAGATCTTTCTGCATTAATGCAGGTGTCTCCTAGAGCTCTATCCTTTGACCTACGTTGTTCCTAATTTTCATCAATGATCTTCCTGATCTCATCAGATCCCAACTAAGTATCTATGTGGATGGCACAACTATTTACTCCTGTCAATGGTAAGTCTGATCGGTTCAATAAGTTCAAATTGGCAGCTAATGTAAAAAAATTACAATCTGTTGTTAACTGGGGCAAGGAATGGGTTTTAACATCTCCAATACGAAACTGTCCTCATTTAATAACCTGGGAGTACCCTTTTTGCCTGCCATAAGCATGGCTGATGCTAACCTCCAGGTAAGTGACTCATTACGGCTTCTCGGGCTAACGTTTTCTACTGACATAAAGTGGAATGATTATATTAAGTCATTTATTAGTTCTGCTGCTTGGAAAGTTTGTACTAGAGACTAACTCATTGCACCTTTTTCATGTTAAAGTTTATAAGATTATATTGAATCAATAGTTAACGGCCAATCTTCTAGATCTTTCTGCATTAATGCAGGTGTCTCCTAGAGCTCTATCCTTTGACCTACGTTGGGCTTAATGTTCATCAATGACCTTCATGATCTCATCAGTTCCTAACTAGGTATTTATACGGAACGCACAAATATTTACTCCTGTCTTAATGGTAAATCTGATCGGTTCATCAAAGTCAAATTGGAAGCTGATGTAAAAATGACCTACAATCTGTTGTTAACTGGAGCAAGGAATGGGTTGTTAATTCTAACACCTCCAATACGAAACTGCCCTCATTTAATAATCTGGGAGTAGCCTTTTTGCCTGTCATAAGCATGGCTGATGCTAACCTCCAGGTAAGTGACTCATTACAGCTTCTAGTGCTAACGTTTTCTACTGACATAAAGTGGAAAGATTATATTAAGTCATTTATTAGTTCTGCTGCTTGGAATGTTTGTACTAGAGACTAACTCAATGAATCAATTGCTAGGTTTGCTGTTTGTGCCAGACAATTGTTTTCGCCAGAATATAACTTACATATTTATAACTCTACCTTTCGTTCATGCATTGAATATTGCTGCCACATATCTGTTGCTCCTGTTATACATTTAGAGATTCTTTATAAAAACCCAGGGAGAATATGCAATATTATTGTTGCTGCGCTGGCCTTTCGACTTCAGTCACATTTACACTGACGTCATGTAGCTTTTTTCTGTCTTTTCTATAAATACTTTCATTGTAATTGTTCTCAGAAACTCTCATCCATGCTACATAGACCTTTTATGAATTTAAGCACATTGCGATATAGGCGACAATTGAAATGCTTAGATGTAACCGTAAGTTCTATGCTAACAGTTTCCTCACTCGCACTTCTCTCTTGTGAAACTCTCTTCCGGCTTCTTGCTTTCCAATCAAGTTTGATTTTCAAAAATTGAAATGCAATGTCAATCGTTATCTGCCCTCTTAATTTCTGCTCTTTTATTGTTCTCGCTCCTCCATAATGTTTTTCTTTTTTATTATGTCACACTCCATAACTGCCTGCATGTTAGTGGCTCTGTTGCCTTGCTTGGAGTGAATTGATAAAACATATATATACATTTATAGAATAATAACGAAGATTGTTCACATCTAAAAAGCCGTCGACCAGTAAATTAGAGGAGGAGGAGGATGTGTTTAAGGCGAGCAGATTTTGTAAATAATGTACTCAATATGAAGAAAGAGAGCGTTAGTATTTATTAAATAAATAAAAGATTGAAAGTTTCATCTGCCAACTCATCTTGTTTCGGAGAGGTACAGCCCCAATTACGGGCCAAAATTTATTGATAAGTTTTAACATTTTTTTTTACTTATTTGCTACACATTTATATATATATATAAAGCAATAACTTATATCTTCCACTTTTCAAATACAACATTTTTGTTACCACTATCAACCCCGCCTTTGTAATTCTTGTTTTTTTTTAAATTCTATTTTTAAACTTGATTTAGCATCCTCATTATCCAGCGCAGTTCAAATTAAACTCTTCCCTCCTTTCCCCTGCACGTGATTTTTAATTTGCTTATCATGCAAGTCTTACTTTTCAACACCAGGAAGAATGATAGTCGTAGGATATGTCCTGTTGTTATAATAGCCACAATTGGAATATATTGAAGACGACAATATGAATCTGAACATCTTATAGAATAACGATTCACATTTTTACGCTTGTTTGCCGCTATTCATATAATCTCGAAAAGAAGGCACTTACTTTTTTTTTATTTTTAAAGAGACTCATTATTTTCTTTCTTCCTCTCATAATTAGCGACCATCAATGGTATAAAGAATACCGGACTATACAAAATGGATGCCTAATGGTGTACAGCCATAGTCAATGGCTCTTTAGCGCCGCTGTATTCGCCACTGTACCGATTGATTTGATTGGCGCGTGTGAAGCCAACCTTTCCAATTATCAGAATGAACATTCTCTTACCAAAATGTGATCATCATCTGATTGTAAAATACGAGACACTTTCATAAATAAACATAGGCAGACCATAGATTTTCTTATAACTGATGATCGCGTATTTCTTTTAATTGGGACACAATAAGGAGCTCTGTCCACATCTTTAGGTTAACCAAAAGTCTGCAAATCATTCTAACCAATCTATTCAAGTAATCCAGATCTGAACTTTGTAAGGATAACGAGTATACAGGGTATTCACCAAGAAACAATATATCAGACTCCAAGACAAAGAATGCAAGTTCTATGAAAGCCTAAGTTTCGCATCCTTTTCAAAAAGCGTTATGGTAGATTTGATAAATTCTGACAGACATGTTGCGAATGTTATCAAAGAATTCTGTATGAGAATATTTATTCAATTTCCGTTTCTAAAGGTCCCGATGCTTTCAAGATATGAAATTCGCGTGATTGATGTATCAGAGATGTATTATTGAATTACTAGAATCGTACCCGTCATAAATGACGCGCTTATTTACTTATGGATTAGCAATTCTGATTAAAATCGGGAGTATATAGGCGCTACAAGAGGAAATAAAAGTCACTCTTCTATCAAGATTAAGAGTGTCATATTTGTGGGCTCTGTGAAAATTTCTCCACAGATACATACAACACACACACACACACACACACACACACACACACATATAATATATAATATATGAAATAATATATATTTGTATATATTATGAACAATGTTGGGGAAATTACGTGTTTCGTCCTTCAGCTCTTCATCGGAGTAATTTGTTATGTTGCTACGATTACACAAGCGCACGAACGAAGTGGGGGGGGCAGGTGATTACACAGGCGCACGAACGAAGTGGGGGGCTGGCGATTACACAGGCGCACGAACGAAGTGGGTGGTGGGGTGATTTCACAAGCGCACGAACGAAGTGGGGTGGGGGCTGGTGATTACACAAGCGCACGAACGATTTCTTTCCATCACTTTTGTTAGTAGCAATTCCCACACGGGGATAATAGAAGATCTGCCAGGAATGGCGAAATGTTGTAAGAGCCAGGTCGAAAATTTACTGTGCAAGACCCTTTCTAGACAGTGAATTCTTTTTTCTTTGATCAGAATAGTATTTTTATGCCAAAATTGTGGTCAGCCTCATTATGGTGGGTACCCCATACATTAGATGTATTGTTTTGTAAAATGTCTTTTTTGTGTTCGTATAATGTTTTATTTAGCTTCCTTGAAGTTTTTCCTATGCGTTTTTGTGACAATTATTACAGGTAGATATGGGTATCCAATAAAAAAAATAACGTTTAAACAATAAATTAATATACGAGGGTTATTCAATAAATAAGTTGAATTTTTCGGTATAAGGACTTCTAATACAGATAGAAGCCTACTTTTTTTCAGCCCAGCTCGTTGATGGTCTGCACCGTTTGGGCTGCTGTGTGAGGCGTTGCGTTGTCATGATGCAAGATCACTCCTTCTGACTGATGACCCCTGCGTTTGTCCCAACAGATAAGCTCAAAGTCCTTGCAATATCGTCCACTGTCACCCTTCTGTCAGACTGAATGAGGTCATTGACTGATTCGATCACCTCAGGAGACCTCACTTCTGTTGGCCTCCCAGGCCTGTCTTCATCCTCAATACTGTTCCGTCCTTCTTTAAACAATTTAGCCCACTTGTAGACATTTTTTGAAAAAATTCACCTTATTTATTGAATGACCCTCGTATATATATATATATATATATATATATATATATATATATATATATATATTCATTCCAGAAAAGCGATATCTAAGTTTGAAATGCATTTTTAGAAAATATAAAATATTTTTTGATATTTCATTTCAGTTTTAATTCCAAACTAATAGATTCAACTCAATATTCCCAATAAGAAAATACTTGGGTGTATTTCGAATTGAAATTTAATTGGTTGGAATATTTGTGTTTTTTTCTTTAAAAAATCTATAAATTCGACCAAATTGTAAGATCTCTCGACACAACATACTTCACATTATTAAAAAAAATCTTTTAAAAATAGTATATATATATATATATATATATATATATATATATATATATATATATATATATATATATACTATTCTTTAAAGATCTTAAAATAATTGTCGGACTTTGTCCATTTCATAATATATAGATATATATATTAACCATTTAACACACACACACACACATATATATATATATTAACCATTTAACATATATATTAATCATTTAGCGCGCGCACACACGCACACACACGCGCGCACGCACACACACACACACATACACACACACACACACACACACACACACATATATATATATATATATATATATATATATATATATTAATCATTAACCCCAAGCAAGACGATAATGCCACTAGAATGCAAGGAGTTACAGGAAGTGGAAGAGAATGAGAAGATTTTAGTGAGAAGTGAAGAGAAAGCACAATAAAGTAATAGGATTCAGGAAGACAGATGATGACCATTGGGGTTGCAGTGAAACTTTTTCCTGTTGGTGGTAGGAAAGCAACACATCGGAGATATATGCATGTATGTGTGTGTGCGTGCGTGTGTGTGTGTATATTATATTAGGCAGCATATATTTTGTATTATAAAGAAATAATCATACATTGAATCAATTAGCAATATTAATGCGATTAATGGCGAAATCTCTTCGCTGTTAGACTTAATATAAGCATTAAACTACTAACACTGAATGATGCGATCCTTATGTATAAAATTGTTGTCAGATGGATCTAGTGTATTTTTTATAGAAGCAAGTACTTTCAAAGACATCATGTCTTCATCATCAGGCTGTAATTTTTTCCCTTTAAAATCAAAACTTGAATACGAAATAAATGTGTTGTAGACCGAAAATTGTTATCCAAGAGATGTCGCCATTAATCGCATTAATATTGCTAATTGATTCAATGTATGATTATTTCTTTATGTAAACGCAAATTAATGTCATAAGCCTGATATTCGTGTTTAATTTTATAAACCTTTTTCCCTTTAGAGCAAATACCTTCCACCCTCCCCTGACCACTGCCTCGTGCCTTTCGTCTGACTGAAACATTGAGATGGATAAATTATATATTAGTTTTTCGACAGGTTTTTTTTTTTTTAGCTTTCATTATTTCTTACACTCAGTCCACACCGGGGTTGATAAGACAGCCGATCGATATCTTCGATTTCCATATGAATTGATTTGGGATTTTATTGTTTATTAATTATTTAGGATTTGTTACCTTTAATACTGTTATAGTGGAAGACACCTTGTCTAGATAATAGACTCTCCCAACTATTATAAGTAGGAGTCAGTAGGTAGTCGAGAGAAGAAAGTTATCAGCGACCACAACTCGATTACTCTACGTAACACTTTATTACAAGTTCCTAACGTTTCTGTACGTTAACCCCATTTAGGACGCATTTAGTCCGACTACAAGTTCTATTGTGGAAATAACTTCACAACAACTTTTGGCGACGAGGAATTCGTACTTTTGGCCACAACAACTTTTGGCGACGAAGATTCGAACTCATACGGGGGAGAAAAAAATCGTTGGCCAAAACAACTTTTGGCGACGAAGATTCGAACTCATACGGGAAAAAAAAATTTCGTTCGCCAAGACAACTTTTGGCGACGAAGATTCGTACTCATACAGAGGCAGAAAAAAAAATTCGTTCGCCAATACAACTTTTGGCAGCGAAGATTTGCACTCATAAGGAGGAATAAAACGTTCGTCCGCCACAGTGGTTTTGACGACGAAATTCGCACTCATAGGGAGGAAGAAAAATTTTGTTCGCCACAAATAACGTGGGCGACAAAGTCTCGGAGTTACACTTTGAAAAAATAATGGAAGAATTCAAAAGCCTATTCCAAGATTTTTTAAAGTTCCAATTGGAACAACAAACTAAAATATTAGAACAACAGAATACATTCCAGATGCAGTTACAGGAGGAAACTTTCAATAGACAGATGCAATTCCAACAGAAAATGGAACAGATGCATGGCGAGTTTCAAAGAAAAATTCTGGAAATAACCGAGAACAGGAAAGAGAAAAGACTACAAAATGATTCCTTCCCAGAGAATACAATATAGAATTCAATTGAAATATTTACGTACAGTCCAGATGAAGAGGTAACTTTTCAAGAATATTTAAAAAAATATACAGACGTATATAACGAGGACTGCCATTTGTAGTCTGAAGGAAAGAAGGTTAGGCTTCTTTTAAGTAAATTAGGAACTGCTGAGCATAACAAATTGGTAAACTACATTTTACCGAAAAAAAACTAACGAATTAACATTTACCGAGGCGGTAAATATATTAAGCGAGTTATTTAGTCAAAAGACATCTTTGTTCCACAAGAGGTGGAAATGTTTAAATTTGATAAAAGATGACGAACATGACTATATAACGTACGCAGCCAATGTGAATAAGCATTGTGAAGAATTCAAGCTAGCAGAGCTAAGTGCAGACAATTTTAAGTACTTAGTGTTTGTTCAAGATCTTGTAGCGGAAAAAGACGCAGAGTTGAGAAAATTAGTACTGGCAAAATTGGAAAGCAATCCAAGTATTACGGTACAGAATTTGGCAGAAGACTGCACAAGATATGTTAGCGTAAAATAGACGCAAAAAAGATAGAACAGTCTAGCGTTTCGCATGTAAGGAAAATGCGGTACAAAAAAGAAAGTCAGTCTGACAAAAAGAATAATAAAATTGCATATTATCAAGCAAAAAGTAAAATAGCAGTGAAAAACAAACAAAAGCGCCCGAAGCCATGTTTTGCTTGCGGTGAACTACACTGGTACAGATATTGCAATTTTAAAAATAAAAAATGTTTCAATTGTGAAAGAGTTGGGCACAAACATTCACATTGCCATTCAAAAAATAAGGGCAATAAAATAAGGAAATTAAAGTCCAACGAGATAAATGATGGAATAACTCGAAAATTCGTTACCGTCGAAATAAATAATAAAAAAATAAAAATGCAACTTGACACTGGTTCGGATCTGTCTATCATAAATTTGCATACGTGGAAGAAGTTGGGGAAACCAACTTTAATGAAGACAAAGAAAATCGCGAGGTCAGTGACGGGAGAAAAAATAAAATTTGTTGGAGAACTTGTTACAAACGTCACGTTAAATAAAAAAACGCGAAAAGTTAAACTATTTGTCATGGAAAATAAAACGAACTTACTCGGTACGAATTGGATAACGGAGTTTCAGTTATGGGATCTACCGATAAATTCTTTCTGTTACAAGGTAGAAAGTTTAAACTCCGAAGCCCAAAAATTAATAACGAAACTTAAGGAAACATTTCCTACTGTTTTTTCTCCGGGCTTGGGAACGTGTACCAAGATGGAGGCAAAATTCTTTTTAAAAGAAAACGCTCAGGCGGTATTCAAAAAGAAAAGGAATGTCCCGTTTGCCTCAATAGAACAGATTGATAAAGAATTGGACAGATTAGAGAAATCCGGTGTACTCAAAAAAGATGACTACAGTGATTGGGCAGCTCCGACGGTATACGTGAAGAAAAAGTCTAAAGACATTCGTGTTTGTGCTGATTTTTCAACGGGGTTAAACGCGGCACTCAAAGACTATAACTATCAAACAGCAGAAGAAATATTTGCAAAGCTTAATGGAGGTACTGTATTTTCGAAAATAGACCTCAGCGATGCATATCTGCAAATACCGGTAGAGGAAGAAACGTCTAAACTTTTGTGTATTAACACACATCGGGGTCTGTATAAATTTAACAGACTACCTTTTGGGATTAAGGTCGCCCCCGCCATTTTCCAACAAGAAAGGGATTCGATGTTGGGTGGTTTGGATTTTGCAGTAGCGTATCTAGACGACATCCTCATGAGAAGTACAAGTATTGCAGAACACGTGAACCATGTCAATGCAGTAGTTTCCAGAATACAGGAGTTTGGATTTAAACTCAAGGAAAGTAAATGCGAGTTTTTCATGGACAAAGTAAAATATCTGGGGCAGATCATAGATAAGAATGGTAGAAGGCCAGACCCAGAGCGATCAGTGGCTATAAAAGACATGCCGGCTCCGAATGATATTACAACATTACAAAGTTTTTTGGGACTAGCTAATTATTACCAAATATACATCCCTAAAATGTATGATCTGCGGAAACCATTAAATGAACTACTAAAGAAAGGAAAACCCTGGAAGTGGACTAATGAATGCCAGAAAGCATTTGAAAAGATAAAGGAAGTATTAACCTCGGAATTATTTCTAACCCATTACAATTCGGATTTAGAAACCATAGTAGCTTGCGATGCTAGTGCGTATGGGATAGGAGCGTGTATTTTACACAAAATGGCAGATGGTCGAGTAAAACCCATTGTTCATGCTTCTAGAGCACTACTTCCAGCTGAGAAGAATTACTCTCAGATAGAGAAAGAGGCGTTAGGAATAATATTTGCAGTAGCGAAATTTCACCGTTTTCTCCACGGTCGACATTTTAAGCTACAAACCGATCATAAGACTCTAATTTCGACTTTTGGGTCGAAAAAGGATTTGCCGAAGCATACAGCAAACCGACTACAAAGATAGGCTAGAATATTGCTAAATTATAACTTCAGCATGGAGTACATACCATCCAATAAATTTGGCTATGCTGATGGACTGTCCAAGTTAATTCCTAAAAGGAGCGAACCATTAGAAGACACAGTAATTGCTTCAATGAAATCAGAAGAAGAACCGAAATTTACTGTGTGTAATGCCGTTCGGGAACTTCCGGTAACTCTAGAAAAAATAAAAGAAGAAGCCACCAGGGACGAATATATTTTGAAAGTAAAAGAAAAAATAGCCAAGAGGGACCAGTACATAACAAATGTGTTTTCGCTTTGCGATTCAGTATTGTTATATAGAGAACGTGTGGTGATTCCATACACACTTCAAAAACAAATATTAAAAGATTCCCATACTGGTCATCCAGGCAGCACTAGGATGAAGAGCCTAATGCGAAGTTTTGTTTATTGGCCGAATATGGACAGGGACATTGAGAACGCAGTAGCGAAATGTAAAGGCTGTGCGTTAGCTGCAAAGGCACCACCAGTAAAATTTAATCCCTGGCCAAAAACAGACCTACCATGGTCTAGGTTGCATGTGGATTTTGCAGGTCCACTGAATGGATACCATTACATCATAGTAGTGGATAGTTTCTCAAAATGGCCTCAAATACAAAGGATAAGAAATCCGACGACGCAAAGTACGAAAAACTTCCTGCTGGAATTGTTCGCAAGATTTGGTGTAGTAGATACAATTGTGACGGACAACGGAAGTCAATTTACGTCGAAACAATTTAAAGATTTCTGCAAGGAATACAATGTCGAACATGTTACCACAGATCCATATCACCCAAGATCTAACGGGTTAGCGGAAAAAATTGTGGACACCCTTAAAAGAGCTTTAAAGAAAGCTAGGGAAATACCTGCAGATGAAGCCCTACAGAAGTTTCTACATGTATACAGACTCACCCCAAATAACGCAACACCAGCCTCACAATCGCCAGCCGAGGTGATGTTTGCACGTCGGGTAAGATCTGTTTTTGACAAATTATTACCGAAAAAGACAAAGCCAGGTACAGAAAAATTTATTCAAGTTAAGAAATACAATCCTGGTGAAAAAGTATACTTTAAGGTATATAAACAGAATAAATCATTCTGGGAAATTGGAAAAATAGAAAAGTAGATTGGCAATATGATGTACTTCGTGAAAGGTGAAAATTTCACGTGCAGACGACGCTCTTCAGACGTGGTTGAGAGCGCTCCAGTTGAAGAAACACCTATGGAGGTGATTTTTGATACGTTTGATCTTCCAACACCAGCAACGATGTTACCTGAGATACGCCGATCCAAGAGAAAAAGAAAGGCAACTGACCATTTAAAAATGGATCCAAAACGTAGGAGATACGCTTCGATGTTGCTAAAAAAAAATGAAGATTTTTTGTTTTTTTTCTTCTCCTTTTTTCTGTAAAAAAAAAAAAAAAAAATAAAAAATTTAAAACTTTTTACTCCTACGGAGTAAAAGTTTTAGGAGGGGGGTGTTACAGTGGAAGACACCTTGTCTAGATAATAGACTCTCCCACCTATTATAAGTAGGAGTCAGTAGGTAGTCGAGAGAAGTAAGTTATCAGCGACCACAACTCGATTACTCTGCGTAACACTTTATTACAATTTCCTAACGTTTCTGTGCGTTTACCCCATTTAGGACGCATTTAGTCCGACTACAAGTCCTATTGTGGAAATAACTCCCCAGCAAACACACACACACACACACACACACACACATGTATATATATATGGGGGGGGGGGTTACAGATTACGTTTTATAATGTATATATTATTAAATGACTTCTGTTTTTCCGCTAAATTGAAATATTTTACTGGATGATAGGTGCTATCTTTTTATTCCTTCATGGGAACCTAACATTGCCCTCGAGTACTTTGTTGTAACATTGACAAAATAAAGTGTAAGAAAACCAATATATACGTCAGAAATTATTAGCATTTTATTAAGAGCGCTGAGGTGATAAAACATTTGCTCTCGACGAGACGCGCCTAAATAAAAAGAAAAACGAATGAAAATAGATAAATTCTTTTTAGTTTTCGTCTTGCTTTCGAACACACACACGCAGGCACTCACACACACCGACTACATACACATACAACACACATACAACACACACACACACACACATACGCACATATATATATATATATATATATATATATATATATATATATATATATATATATATATATATATACATATATGATTGTAACTGGTTTTAGTTGTATATTATCCCATCCTCCTACATATATACATTAATAAAAACATTATTAATCTGATGAAGTGTGAGGATAGCGGTTCGCAATGAGAAATCGAAGAATCTAAATCTTTCCTCCCAGCTATGGGTTATATAGTAGAACACACTGACCTTTTTAATCTTGGTTCGCAACCAGTCTACGAGAATGTTAACTCTGAATTAAAAACAAAACAAAACAAAAATACTAGGGAAATGTGTCTGGAAATCTCTTGGCAAACTATATAACGATGTTCTCCGGTTCTTCCAAAAAATGTGGATCTTTTTGCTCAAGCCTTCACGGCTATAATCAAATGTGCGGATTAGTTTAAATGTTCAGTTCTAGAATTTGAATTGTTCATCCAGCATACATTGAAGACGACGGAAAGTTCATCACATATGTATATACTAGTTTAAAAGGCGCCCTATCAGGCAGCATTTAAGCCAGCACCGACGGAGGGCTCTTAATTGGGCCTTCATCACAATAGTTAAGGAGGAGGAGATGCGATAGGCAACAATAAACTACGGAAGAAATCAAGCTTCATCACAGCATTTAAGTACTCCATTAATATTAAAGCTTACCGTTTAAAAGTTCAACGAAGAAGATTTACTTAAATATTTGGATCTATACAAAGAACGTATAAACATAAAAAATATCTTAAAATAATTGTCGGACTTTGTACATTTCATAATGTGTGACGTCATTTGTTTACACGTGGACATGCATCGAGCAGATATGAATGTACGAGAAAAATCATGGAGAATTGTAGTTTAAAAACAGTAAAATCGACCTTGCTAATCGAAACGCTCCTCTGTGGCTAAATTGGCAAAGCACGTCAGGCTATATGGCGGTACCTTATAGGATACCGGTTCGAATCCTGTCGGAGGACGCATATTTTCTATGAAAATTTCTGGGACATTCAGGCCGGTAAATGTTAATACTGTTTATTATAAACAAAGCATTCACTTAAATATTTGTATCTATAAAAAGAACGTATAAACATAAAAATATCTTAATATATATATATATGTTTATTCTGAAGATGTCTGACAGTGATTATGCAGTGTTGCTTCCTATGTCCACACTGTTTATATGTATAAATGCTCTATTTTAGATATTAATCCCCTTCCCCATAAATATAAAGCAACTTATATCCATGTATCTATTTATATACATGGTTGATGTAAATGCTCTCTGTGCTATCTTTTGACACAATGATTACAGAATTATTTGTAGTGGCTCTAAAGCTCTTTATTGCTGATGTGTGCATAGCTTTTTGTCGAAACCTCATAAATTGCCTTATTGGGTTAATACGAAATCATAGTTGAATAGAAAATGCTTTTTATGTTGTTCTCTATTCATGTTTAATGTCAAAAACATTTCAAAGAAAGCTAAACAATGGATCGTTGTAGCTTATGGCTACGATGCAGTGGGTGCAAGCACGTGTTGAGATGGTTCTTGAATATTATGTAAGATTTTATAACAGATTTTAAATAGTAATAAAGAATAAGAAACTGGTTGGAAAGACTCAGTATATAAAATGAACGATAGCTGAAAACAAGGACTAAACAAAACACATCTTCCAAATTAATATAAAATTATTTGTATCGATTTTAATTTTTATTTTCTTCTTATTTCTTTATATATATATATATATATATATATATATATATATATATATATATATATATATATATATATATATGAAATATACTATGAAATGGACAAAGTCCGACAATTATTTTAAGATATTTAAAAAAATAGTATATATATATATATATATATATATATATACGTACACACTATTTGATTTAATTTTACTATTTTAATTTTTATTTTGCTTTTATTTTTAGTCTTTCTACTTGATCTGCTTTGATACTCTTTACTCAGTCGAAAGATACATTATCATTCGAGAAAGCACGAAATCTATTTTCAAACTGCAATATACATGTACTTTAATATCTGCAAGAAACATTCGCATATTCACCAACTAAATTTGCATATTTACTCGTTGCTGGTATTTGTATGAGAAATAAAAATCACAAGGTGATTCCATCATTTTTCTTCCACATTGAGTAATTTCATATTTTCCGATTTATTTCAATGCTGCTGTTAAATCCCATGCCATAGAGGCGTTGGCCCGACGAGAGCCAGCGTGTCCCTTCAGCTCTCACGGTCCTGGCAGGGCGTCACAACATCCTCATTTATTTCAATGGCAGAAAATTTTATCCAACTTATGGAAGTTTATTTCAAGAAAACAAAATATTAAATAAAAATTAAAAATAGTAAATAAAGATTTTTTTATGTCTCAATTACTGGGATGAGGAGTTATTACGCGCGGACTGCTCCCGATGAATAATAGCCTAGTGGATTAAAACGTTGGTTAAGTGAATTTAGTGATATTGTGAGCTCAATCCTTGGACGGGGCAGTGTATACACGGACTCTGTGGGAACAGGGCGAGCAATAAGTAAGCAATACCAAAAATAAGAACTAGACAAGATATACCAAGACATGAGCAGTGAGACGTAGATTAAATAAAGGGGTTCAGTTAAAAATTCCCTGTAGGCTAGACGCATCGACACACTTCTGATGAAGTCCGGAGGGCACAATGGCCGAAACGTCGTGATAACAAAAGAGATGAAGAGAAGAGTCCACGGGTAAATGCAATTGTTTTGTATCATATCTGCGATTTGTATTTTCTTCGAAGTAGGAAAGCTGGGCAAATATCTTTTAAGTGTTGGAATTACCTAATTTTGGCTAGACATTGTAACGTCCAGAAGAATATTAATCGATATGATCTTTTATCTTATTCTATTTTGTCCTTCCTGATTTAATGTCTATTCATTGACACATTTCTAAGGAAAATGGTCTTAGGAAATCTATGAACGTCTTCACAAGGACTCTCCAACATAGAAACCAGAAAGAAAAGCAGTTAAATAATAAACATGTGTCACTGAAAGATGGAAACTTGTTCAGTCTGTAAAAATTTCAAACTTCTTGTAATAATACGTATACTATGACGACTTATAATATTTGCTACATATATAATAATTCACACAAACACACACGCATATATATATATATATATATATATATATATATATATATATATATATATATATATATATATATATATAAAAGGCAGGATGTGTGTGTGTGTGTGTGTGTGTGTGTGTGTGTGTGTGTGTGTGTGTGTGAAACGAATGCACTGCCACAATTTTCGACGGATTTGCACCAAAATTTACATGAACATGGTCCAAGTTAGTAACAAGGCCAAGACCGACTTTACATTTCCAAACTCCCATCGATAGTGGAAATAATCGATTGTTTTCATGCTTCTACGGCAGTTTTCATGTAGTTTGCGGTCATTTTTTACTGGCCAGAGAGACAGCCTATAGGTGGCTGCCACGAATAGGCAGGAAGATTCTATTGGCCAGCGTGAGAGCCAACAGCTGACTGACACGAATATTAACTAGCATGCTAGCATGCAAAAAAATCGATAGATGCATCCGTCACAAGTGGGGAAAATTAAAATCTGCATGGCACTTTACTCCAATTGGCTCATTCGCTTGCTTAAACTCAACGTTGATTCTGATTCCGCAGAACTGCGTTGGGTGTGAAAAAGTATTTGTTGTTAACATTTTTTTCATTCGGTTTTTCCATTTACGAGTCCTTTTTTAAAGCTGGTCGTTTTGTGTCCATTTTGTTTAGATCTTTTTTTCGTAACAAATTTAATATTTAGTATAGAGCTTAGAAAAAATTCGCAGTGTGAGAAGTAAGAAGTAAGGCATGTAGCAACATCAGCATGGCAAAGGGCACTCCTTTAAAAACAAGGAAGGGCAAAAATATTTTAAGTCAATTGATAGCGATTCCTGTATGAGTCGTACGATTTTTGAATCAAACACGGACAACGCCGGGCCATGCTGCTAGTATATATATATATATATATATATATATATATATATATATATATATATATATATATATATATATATCTACGTGAAATATTAGGAGATCAATTGATTCCGTTATCTTGGTTTCAACCTTACGGTATCCTTAGGCATTATCAATTGAACTCCCAAAGCTTTATTTAAAAAAAATAAAACAATACAAAGTTATATCATTTTTAAAAATAAATAAACTCACAGCGTTGAGTGTGATAGAAAGTTAGGAAGGGCATGTTAAAAATCGCTACACAATCACTAATTTTACCAGGATAGACATATATATATGTATATATATATAGAATATATATATATATATATATATATATATATATATATATATATATATATATATATATATATATATATATATATAATGAAATATATTTTTATGGAATGCTATATTTACATACTAAAGGGCTCAGTAGCAGGGATAGAGTATATGTCAATAGAAAAGTGAACATTGTGGTCTACACCGTACAGTGAGAGACCTGTTTTCATTTTTGAACGCAATCTTCAGGCGATGAAGACGTCTAGAGAAGGCGTTCAATCATGAAACTGATTGTTAACGCTCTGTGCTGACTTCAGTGTCCACTTTTATATTTTAACACCTCTGAAACGAAATTGCACTTCATCATTTTACAGATGAAATGGCGAGATGTAACCGTAAGTTCTATGCTAACAGTTCCTTCCACGCTTGTGGAACCCATCTTCCGGCTTCTTCCTTCCCAGTCAACTTTGATCTTCTACTAGATTGGCGGCAAGGTCTCATCATTTTACAGTTGAAATGGCGAGATGTAACCGTAAGTTCTATGCCAACAGTTTCTTCCTCGCTTGTAGAACACTCTTCCGGCTTCTTCCTTGCCAGTCAACTTTGATCTTCTACTAGATTGGCGGCAAGGTCTTATCATTTTACAGTTGAAATGGAAAGATGTAACCGTAAGTTCTATGCTAACAGTTTCTTCCTCGCTTGTGCAACTCTCTTCCGGCTTCTTCCTTCCAAGTCAACCTTGATCTTCTACTAGATTGGCGGCAAGGTCTCATCATTTTACAGTTGAAATGGCGAGATGTAACCGTAAGTTCTATGCTAATACTTTCTTCCACGCTTGTGGAATCCATCTTCCGGATACTTCCTTCCAAGTCAACTTTGATCTTCTACTAGATTGGCGGCAAGGTCTCATCATTTTACAGTTGAAATGGCGAGATGTAACCGTAAGTTCTATGCTAACAGTTTCTCTCTTGCTTGTGGAACTCTCTTCCGGCTTCTTCCTTCCAAGTCAACCTTGATCTTCTACTAGATTGGCGGCAAGGTCTCATCCTTTTACACTTGAAATGGCAAGAGGTAACCGTAAGTTCTATGCTAACAGTTTCTTTATCGCTTGTGGAACTCTCTTCCGGCTTCTTCCTACACAGTCAACTTTGATCTTCTACTAGATTGGCGGCAAGGTCTCATCATTTTACAGTTGAAATGGCTAGATGTAACCGTAAGTTCTATGCTAACAGTTTCTTTCTCCCTTTGTGGAACTCTCTTTCGGCTTCTTCCTTCCCAGTCAACTTTGATCTACTACTAGATAGGCGGCAAGGTCTCATCATTTTACAGTTGAAATGGCTAGATGTAACCGTAAGTTCTATGCTAACAGTTTCTTTCTCCCTTTGTGGAACTCTCTTCCGGCTTCTTCCTTCCCAGTCAACTTTGATCTACTACTAGATAGGCGGCAAGGTCTCATCATTTTACAGTTGAAATGGCTAGATGTAACCGTAAGTTCTATGCTAACAGTTTCTTTCTACCTTTGTGGAAATCTCTTCCGGCTTCTTCCTTCCCAGTCAACTTTGATCTACTAGATTGGCGGCAAGGTCTCATCATTTTACAGTTGAAATGGCTAGATGTAACCATAAGTTCTATGCTAACAGTTTCTCTCTTGCTTGTGGAACTCTCTTCCGGATTCTTCCTTCCCTGTCAACTTTGATCTTCGACTAGATTGGCGGCAAGGTCTCATCATTTTACACTTGAAATGGCAAGAGGTAACCGTAAGTTCTATGCTAACAGTTTCTTTCTCTTTTGTGGAACTCTCTTCCGGCTTCTTCCTTCCCAGTCAACTTTGATCTTTTACTAGATTGGCGGCAATGTCTCATCATTTTACAGTTGAAATGGCGAGATGTAACCGTAAGTTCTATGCTTACAGTTTCTTCCTCGCTTGTGCAACTATCTTCCGTCTTCTTCCTTCCCAGTCAACTTTGATCTTCTACTAGATTGGTGGCAAGGTCTCATCATTTTACAGTTGAAATGGCGAGATGTAACCGTAAGTTCTATGCTAACAGATTCTTTTTCTCTTGTGGAACACTCTTCCATCTTCTTCCTTCCCAGTCAACCTTGATCTTCTACTTGATTGGCGGCAAGGTCTCATCATTTTAAAGTTGAAATGGCGAGATGTAACCGTAAGTTCTATGCTAACAGATTCTTTTTCTCTTGTGGAACTCTCTTCCGGCTTCTTCCTTCCCAGTCAACTTTGATCTTCTACTAGATTGGCGGCTAGGTCTCATCATTTTACAGTTGAAATAGCGAGATGTAACCGTAAGTTCTATGCTAACAGATTCTTTCTCCCTTTGTGGAAATCTCTTCCGGCTTCTTCCTTCCCAGTCAACTTTGATCTACTAGATTGGCGGCAAGGTCTCATCATTTTACAGTTGAAATGGCTAGATGTAACCGTAAGTTCTATACTAACAGTTTCTTTCTCCCTTTGTGGAAATCTCTTCCAGCTTCTTCCTTCCCAGTCAACTTTGATCTTCTACTAGATTGGCGGCAAGGTCTCATCATTTTACAGTTGAAGTGGCTAGATGTAACCGTAAGTTCTATGCTAATACTTTCTTTCACCCTTTGTGGAAATCTCTTCCGGCTTCTTCCTTCCCAGTCAACTTTGATCTTCTACTAGATTGGCGGCAAGGTTTCCTCATTTTACAGTTGAGATGGCTAGATGTAACCGTAAGTTCTATGCTAACAGTTTCTCTCTTGCTTGTGGAACTCTCTTCCGGCTTCTTCCTTCCCAGTCAACATTGATCTACTACTAGATAGGCGGCAAGGTCTCATCATTTTACAGTTGAAATGGCTCTATGTAACCGTAAGTTCTATGCTAACAGTTTCTTTCTCCCTTTGTGGAAGTCTCTTCCGGATTCTTCCTTCCCAGTCAACTTTGATCTACTACTAGATAGGCGGCAAGGTCTCATCATTTTACAGTTGAAATGGCTAGATATAACCGTAAGTTCTATGCTAACAGTTTCTTTCTCCCTTTGTGGAACTCTCTTCCAGCTTCTTCCTTCCCAGTCAACTTTGATCTTCTACTAGATTGGCGGGAAGGTCTCATCATTTTATAGTTGAAATGGCGAGATGTAACCGTAAGTTCTATGCTAACAGATTCTTTTTCTCTTGTGGAACTCTCTTCCCGCTTCTTCCTTCCCAGTCAACTTTGATCTTCTACTAGATTGGCGGCTAGGTCTCATCATTTTACAGTTGAAATGGTTAGATGTAACCGTAAGTTCTATGCTAACAGTTTCTCTCTTGCTTGTGGAACTCTCTTCCGGCTTCTTCCTTCCCAGTCAACCTTGATCTTCTACTAGATTGGCGGCAAGGTCTCATCCTTTGACACTTGAAATGGCAAGAGGTAACCGTAAGTTCTATGCTAACAGTTTCTTTATCGCTTGTGGAACTCTCTTCCGGCTTCTTCCTACACAGTCAACTTTGATCTTCTACTAGATTGGCGGCAAGGTCTCATCCTTTTACAGTTGAAATGGCTAGATGTAACAGTAAGTTCTATGCTAACAGTTTCTTTCTCCCTTTGTGGAACTCCCTTCCGGCCTCTTCCTTCCCAGTCAACTTTGATCTACTACTAGATAGGCGGCAAGGTCTCATCATTTTACAGTTGAAAAGGCTCTATGTAACCGTAAGTTCTATGCTAACAGTTTCTTTCTCCCTTTGTGGAACTCTCTTCCGGCTTCTTCCTTCCCAGTCAACCTTGATCTACTACTAGATTGGCGGCAAGGTCTCATCATTTTACAGTTGAAATGGCTAGATGTAACCGTAAGTTCTATGCTAACAGTTTCTCTCTTGCTTGTGGAATTCTCTTCCGGATTCTTCCTTCCCTGTCAACTTTGATCTTCTACTAGATTGGCGGCAAGGTCTCATCATTTTATACTTGAAATGGCTAGAGGTAACCGTAAGTTCTATGCTAACAGTTTCTTTCTCTTTTGTGGAACTCTCTTCCGGCTTCTTCCTTCCCAGTCAACTTTGATCTTTTACTAGATTGGCAGCAATGTCTCATCATTTTACAGTTGAAATGGCGAGATGTAACCGTAAGTTCTATGCTTACAGTTTCTTCCTCGCTTGTGCAACTATCTTCCGTCTTCTTCCTTCCCAGTCAACTTTGATCTTCTACTAGATTGGTGGCAAGGTCTCATCATTTTACAGTTGAAATGACGAGATGTAACCGTAAGTTCTATGCTAACAGATTCTTTTTCTCTTGTGGAACACTCTTCCATCTTCTTCCTTCCCAGTCAACCTTGATCTTCTACTTGATTGGCGGCAAGGTCTCATCATTTTAAAGTTGAAATGGCGAGATGTAACCGTAAGTTCTATGCTAACAGATTCTTTTTCTCTTGTGGAACTCTCTTCCGGCTTCTTCCTTCCCAGTCAACTTTGATCTTCTACTAGATTGGCGGCTAGGTCTCATCATTTTACAGTTGAAATAGCGAGATGTAACCGTAAGTTCTATGCTAACAGATTCTTTCTCCCTTTGTGGAAATCTCTTCCGGCTTCTTCCTTCCCAGTCAACTTTGATCTACTAGATTGGCGGCAAGGTCTCATCATTTTACAGTTGAAATGGCTAGATGTAACCGTAAGTTCTATACTAACAGTTTCTTTCTCCCTTTGTGGAAATCTCTTCCAGCTTCTTCCTTCCCAGTCAACTTTGATCTTCTACTAGATTGGCGGCAAGGTCTCATCATTTTACAGTTGAAGTGGCTAGATGTAACCGTAAGTTCTATGCTAATACTTTCTTTCACCCTTTGTGGAAATCTCTTCCGGCTTCTTCCTTCCCAGTCAACTTTGATCTTCTACTAGATTGGCGGCAAGGTTTCCTCATTTTACAGTTGAGATGGCTAGATGTAACCGTAAGTTCTATGCTAACAGTTTCTCTCTTGCTTGTGGAACTCTCTTCCGGCTTCTTCCTTCCCAGTCAACATTGATCTACTACTAGATAGGCGGCAAGGTCTCATCATTTTACAGTTGAAATGGCTCTATGTAACCGTAAGTTCTATGCTAACAGTTTCTTTCTCCCTTTGTGGAAGTCTCTTCCGGATTCTTCCTTCCCAGTCAACTTTGATCTACTACTAGATAGGCGGCAAGGTCTCATCATTTTACAGTTGAAATGGCTAGATATAACCGTAAGTTCTATGCTAACAGTTTCTTTCTCCCTTTGTGGAACTCTCTTCCAGCTTCTTCCTTCCCAGTCAACTCTGATCTTCTACTAGATTGGCGGGAAGGTCTCATCATTTTATAGTTGAAATGGCGAGATGCAACCGTAAGTTCTATGCTAAGAGATTCTGTTTCTCTTGTGGAACTTTCTTCCGGCTTCTTCCTTCCCAGTCAACCTTGATCTTGTACTAGATTGGCGGCAAGGTCTCAACCTTTTACACTTGACATGGCAAGAGGTAACCGTAAGTTCTATGCTAAGAGTTTCTTTCTCTTTTGTGGAACTCTCTTCCGGCTTCTTCCTTCCCAGTCAACTTTGATCTTTTACTAGATTGGCGGCAATGTCTCATCATTTTACAGTTGAAATGGCGAGATGTAACCGTAAGTTCTATGCTTACAGTTTCTTCCTCGCTTGTGCAACTATCTTCCGTCTTCTTCCTTCCCAGTCAACTTTGATCTTCTACTAGATTGGTGGCAAGGTCTCATCATTTTACAGTTGAAATGGCGAGATGTAACCGTAAGTTCTATGCTAACAGATTCTTTTTCTCTTGTGGAACACTCTTCCATCTTCTTCCTTCCCAGTCAACCTTGATCTTCTACTTGATTGGCGGCAAGGTCTCATCATTTTAAAGTTGAAATGGCGAGATGTAACCGTAAGTTCTATGCTAACAGATTCTTTTTCTCTTGTGGAACTCTCTTCCGGCTTCTTCCTTCCCAGTCAACTTTGATCTTCTACTAGATTGGCGGCTAGGTCTCATCATTTTACAGTTGAAATAGCGAGATGTAACCGTAAGTTCTATGCTAACAGATTCTTTCTCCCTTTGTGGAAATCTCTTCCGGCTTCTTCCTTCCCAGTCAACTTTGATCTACTAGATTGGCGGCAAGGTCTCATCATTTTACAGTTGAAATGGCTAGATGTAACCGTAAGTTCTATACTAACAGTTTCTTTTTCCCTTTGTGGAAATCTCTTCCAGCTTCTTCCTTCCCAGTCAACTTTGATCTTCTACTAGATTGGCGGCAAGGTCTCATCATTTTACAGTTGAAGTGGCTAGTTGTAACCGTAAGTTCTATGCTAATACTTTCTTTCACCCTTTGTGGAAATCTCTTCCGGCTTCTTCCTTCCCAGTCAACTTTGATCTTCTACTAGATTGGCGGCAAGGTTTCCTCATTTTACAGTTGAGATGGCTAGATGTAACCGTAAGTTCTATGCTAACAGTTTCTCTCTTGCTTGTGGAACTCTCTTCCGGCTTCTTCCTTCCCAGTCAACATTGATCTACTACTAGATAGGCGGCAAGGTCTCATCATTTTACAGTTGAAATGGCTCTATGTAACCGTAAGTTCTATGCTAACAGTTTCTTTCTCCCTTTGTGGAAGTCTCTTCCGGATTCTTCCTTCCCAGTCAACTTTGATCTACTACTAGATAGGCGGCAAGGTCTCATCATTTTACAGTTGAAATGGCTAGATATAACCGTAAGTTCTATGCTAACAGTTTCTTTCTCCCTTTGTGGAACTCTCTTCCAGCTTCTTCCTTCCCAGTCAACTTTGATCTTCTACTAGATTGGCGGGAAGGTCTCATCATTTTATAGTTGAAATGGCGAGATGCAACCGTAAGTTCTATGCTAACAGATTCTGTTTCTCTTGTGGAACTTTCTTCCGGCTTCTTCCTTCCCAGTCAACTTTGATCTTCTACTAGATTGGCGGCTAGGTCTCATCATTTTACAGTTGAAATGGCGAGATGTAACCGTAAGTTCTATGCTAAAAGACTCTGTCTCTCTTGTGGAACTCTCTTCCGGCTTCTTCCTTCCCAGTCAACTTTGATCTTCTACTAGATTGGCGGCAAGGTCTCATCCTTTTACAGTTGAAATGGTGAGATGTAACCGTAAGTTCTATGCAAACAGTTTCTTTTTCTCTTGTGGAACCCTCTTCCATCTTCTTCCTTCCCAGTCAACTTTGATCTTCTACTAGATTGGCGGCAAGGTCTCATCATTTTACAGTTGAAATGGCGAGATGTAACCGTAAGTTCTATGCTAACAGATTCTTTTTCTCTTGTGGAACTCTCTTCCGGCTTCTTCCGTCCCCGTCAACTTTGATCTTCTACTAGATTGGCGGCTAGGTCTCATCATTTTACAGTTGAAATGGCGAGATGTAACCGTAAGTTCTATGCTAAAAGACTCTGTCTCTCTTGTGGAACTCTCTTCCGGCTTCTTCCTTCCCAGTCAACTTTGATCTTCTACTAGATTGGCGGCTAGGTCTCATCATTTTACAGTTGAAATAGCGAGATGTAACCGTAAGTTCTATGCTAACAGTTTCTTTCTCGCTTGTGGAACTCTCTTCCGGCTTCTTTCTTCCCAGTCAACTTTGATCTTCTACCAGATTGGCGGCAAGGTCTCATCCTTTTACCGTTGAAATGGCTAGATGTAACCGTAAGTTCTATGCTAACAGTTTCTTCCTCGCTTGTGCAACTATCTTCCGGCTTCTTCCTTCCCAGTCAACTTTGATCTTCTACTAGATTGGCGGCAAGGTCTCATCATTTTACAGTTGAAATGGCGAGATGTAACCGTAAGTTCTATGCTAAAAGACTCTGTCTCTCTTGTGGAACTCTCTTCCGGCTTCTTCCTTCCCAGTCAACTTTGATCTTCTACTAGATTGGCGGCTAGGTCTCATCATTTTACAGTTGAAATAGCGAGATGTAACCGTAAGTTCTATGCTAACAGTTTCTTTCTCGCTTGTGGAACTCTCTTCCGGCTTCTTTCTTCCCAGTCAACTTTGATCTTCTACCAGATTGGCGGCAAGGTCTCATCCTTTTACCGTTGAAATGGCTAGATGTAACCGTAAGTTCTATGCTAACAGTTTTCTTCCTCGCTTGTGCAACTATCTTCCGGCTTCTTCCTTCCCAGTCAACTTTGATCTTCTACTAGATTGGCTGCAAGGTCTCATCATTTTACAGTTCAAATGGCGAGATGTAACCGTAAGTTCTACGCTAACAGATTCTTTTTCTCTTGTGGAACTCTCTTCCCGCTTCTTCCTTCCCAGTCAACTTTGATCTTCTACTAGATTGGCGGCTAGCTCTCATCATTTTACAGTTGAAATGGCGAGATGTAACCGTAAGTTCTATGCTAAAAGACTCTGTCTCTCTTGTGGAACTCTCTTCCGGCTTCTTCCTTCCCAGTCAACCTTGATCTTGTACTAGATTGGCGGCAAGGTCTCATCCTTTTACACTTGACATGGCAAGAGGTAACCGTAAGTTCTATGCTAAGAGTTTCTTTCTCTTTTGTGGAACTCTCTTCCGGCTTCTTCCTTCCCAGTCAACTTTGATCTTCTACTAGATTGGCGGCAATGTCTCATCATTTTACAGTTGAAATGGCGAGATGTAACCGTAAGTTCTATGCTAACAGTTTCTTCCTCGCTTGTGCAACTATCTTCCGGCTTCTTCCTTCCCAGTCAACTTTGATCTTCTACTAGATTGGCGGCAAGGTCTCATCATTTTACAGTTCAAATGGCGAGATGTAACCGTAAGTTCTATGCTAACAGATTCTTTTTCTCTTGTGGAACCCTCTTCCATCTTCTTCCTTCCCAGTCAACTTTGATCTTCTACTAGATTGGCGGCAAGGTCTCATCATTTTACAGTTGAAATGGCGAGATGTAACCGTAAGTTCTATGCTAACAGATTCTTTTTCTCTTGTGGAACTCTCTTCCGGCTTCTTCCTTACCCGTCAACTTTCATCTTCTACTAGATTGGCGGCTAGGTCTCATCATTTTACAGTTGAAATGGCGAGATGTAACCGTAAGTTCTATGCTAAAAGACTCTGTCTCTCTTGTGGAACTCTCTTCCGGCTTCTTCCTTCCCAGTCAACTTTGATCTTCTACTAGATTGGCGGCTAGGTCTCATCATTTTACAGTTGAAATAGCGAGATGTAACCGTAAGTTCTATGCTAACAGTTTCTTTCTCGCTTGTGGAACTCTCTTCCGGCTTCTTTCTTCCCAGTCAACTTCGATCTTCTACCAGATTGGCGGCAAGGTCTCATCATTTTACCGTTGAAATGGCTAGATGTAACCATAAGTTCTATGCTAACAGTTTCTTTCTCCCTTTGTAGAACTCTCTTCCGGCTTCTTCCTTCCCAGTCAACACTGATCTTCTACTAGATTGGCGGCAAGGTCTCATCATTTTACAGTTGAAATGGCTAGATGTAACCGTAAGTTCTATGCTAACAGTTTCTTTCTCCCTTTGTGGAACTCTCTTCCGGCTTCTTCCTTCCCAGTCAACTTTGATCTTCTACTAGATTGGCGGCAAGGTCTCATCATTTTACAGTTGAAGTGGCAAGAGGTAACCGTAAGTTCTATGCTAACAGTTTCTTTCTCTTTTGTGGTATTCTCTTCCGGCTTCTTCCTTCCCAGTCAACTTTGATCTTCTACTAGATTGGCGGCAATGTCTCATCATTTTACAGTTGATATGGCGAGATGTAACCGTAAGTTCTATGCTAACAGTTTCTTCCTCGCTTGTGCAACTATCTTCCGGCTTCTTCCTTCCCAGTCAACTTTGATCTTCTACTAGATTGGCGGCAAGGTCTCATTATTTTAAACTTGAAATGGCGAGATGTAACCGTAAGTTCTATGCTAACAGTTTCTTCCTCGCTTGTTGAACTCTCTTCCGGCTTACTTCCTTCCCAGTCAACTTTGATCTTCTACTAGATTGGCGGCAAGGTCTCATCATTTTACAGTTGAAATGGCGAGATGTAACCGTAAGTTCTATGCTAACAGTTTCTCTCTTGCTTGTGGAACTCTCTTCCGGCTTCTTCCTTCCCAGTCAACTTTGATCTTCTACTAGATTGGCGACAACGTTTCATTATTTTACAGTTGAAATGGCGAGATGTAACCGTAAGTTCTATGCTAAAAGACTCTGTCTCTCTTGTGGAACTCTCTTCCGGCTTCTTCCCTCCCAGTCAACTGTGATCTTCTACTGGATTGTCGGCAAATTCTCATCATTTTACAGATGAAATCGTGAGATGTAACCGTAAGTTCTATGCTAGCGGTTTCTTTTCTCGCACTTCTCGTTTCCTGCTTTCCAGTGAATTTTGAACTTGAAAAATTTTAATGCAAAATCAAATTTTAAGTTCTCTCTTCTTAATTCCTGTTCTTTTTTGTGTTATCTTCCCATAATAACATTTTTCTTTTTCTTATATTCTTCCACACTCGGCAACGCCCTGCGTTTTAGGGGTTTTATTGTCTTGCTTGGGTGAAATGATTAAGATATATAGGGTGCGATGGATAAACTGTCATCTAAAAGCCGCAAAAATATAAATAACACTGACATCTCATCTTAACAGATACATTTAATAAAATTACGCAAAAATATCTTCAAATACTAAAGAGTAAATTTATTCATTAAAATAGTTATTGGCTTCAGTCACGGCCTTCCAGACGACTTCAGAAGCTCCTGCATCTCCAAATTTCATCAAGGTGCTCTCTTTCTCACAGACAGTGTCCAACTAACCCTATAATACTGTGCAGTCGACAAAATAAAAAACATAACAAAACAAAAATATCAAATAACGCTCATGCGCAAAATTAAAAATATATAAATGATGAAAATTAAAATATAAAATGGCGACGGCGGTTAACCCAAACCCTACCGCATCACACCCTATATATATATATATATATATATATATATATATATATATATATATATATATACTGTGTTGAGTAAAATTAAGTGAACCCCCTAAGATAATAATAAAAATGTCTCTTTTTCCATTTAATTAACAAATCTTATTTAAACTATATTCTTACATTGAGTTTGAAAACTTTTTATCAAGCTTGAATAAAAATGTTAATTTAACGTTAAAAATTAAGATGTTAAAAGTAAGGAACCCCCTTACTTTTAATATTTGATGACTCCTCCTTTGAGGCCACGACGTCGACCAGTCTTTTTTTGTAATTTTTAAGAAATTTCTGGCAGTAGTAAGCGTTATTTTCAGTTATTCTTCTTGGCAAAAGACCCACAACTGTTCGATATTACCTGGAATTCTCGCATCTATTGCCTTCTTTATCATGAACCACAGAGTTTCAATTGGACTTTGACTCGGCCATTCAAAGATTTGAAATTTCTTTTTATCATTCTTTCGTGGATTTACTTCGATACTTTAGATTAGTGTTTTGTTGGAAAACCCATCCGCGAATTTCGAACAGAGTGGAAGACACTTTCATTCAAAACTGCTTGGTATCTTGCAATGTATATAGTGCCGTCAATACATACTATTTTACCTGTTCCAGCTGCAGCAAAGCAACCCAAATCATAAGGCTGCCGTCGTCATGTTTAACCGGTGGCATCAAAATCTCTTCAAAAGACGTATCGCCTATTGTTCCTCCCTAAAATCTCTAGTTTTGTTTCATCCGACCATAAAGCCTTTTGCCAGAACTTTTCTCACTTTTAATATGAGTTTTGGCAAAGTTGAGCCGAGCTTGTTTGTGCTTTTTCGTAAGCAGTGTTTTTTTTTCTAGGCATTCTTCCATGGAGACTGTCATTGTTCAAATTTCGTCGCAATGCAGACGTATGCACATTGATTTCATCATTTGTCAGGAAGCCTTAAAGAACCGTATAGATCGTAGCAAGATGTTTATTTTCCCTTGCAATTATTTTTCGCGTACGGCCACTTATTCCGTCATACCAAACGCCTTCAATTTATAAATAATTTCTTGCACTGGCAACCATATAAAACTAAAATACAGAGTGTAAATGTAAGGCGTCACTTATTTTTGCACATCTTAATTTTTAAGTAATATTTTTATTCCACCTTAATAAATTTTATTGAAAGTGCTTGTAATGTATTCTTTATGAATATATACTTTAATTAAGATTTGTTAATTATATGGAAAAAAGAGCCAATTTTAAAAAAATATTATCTTAGGGGTTTACTTACCTACAACGTTTCCGTTAAAACATCGTTGCTGCAGAGAAATGGAAAATAATTTTTTGCCTGTTTTTGCGTTACTATACTTTTTGTGTAGTTTCCAAGGAAATAAATAAGTCATTTGTTATGATCCAGTGATAGTTGATGAGAAGGATATTTCATCATTATGGAAATAAAGAAAAAAATCATTCATTCTAAAACTACCTTGCCACCAGTGATGATATATAATGACGATATTTCATCATTCTAAAATCTGAAACTTTATCATTATGAAAAACAACATATCCACCACAAGCAAAGACTGTAGACTAGAGTAGCAATAGCGCATCAGTAAAAAGGAACAACACAGACGTATCACCAACGCTTCGTGAAAATCGACAGTTGGCGATCTCAAAGGCTACCCAAAACAATGAAATTCTCGGAACAGGCAAAAATAAGAAGTAAGCACAAACTTTTAAAGAAACAAGAGACAATAACACTGAGAACATTTAACACACAAAAACAATATTGTAAATAATATTCACGAAAAGAAAAATACACAGTTTTGTCATTAATGTCAACACGTGTTTCAAAGTTTTATTGTTTGTTATCGTTGAACGTTTTATTCATTTCATTTTCAGTATAAAAAAGAGAAAAGCAATCGTCTATCAACTAAAAATACAAGTAACCACGAAATAATACATTAACAACTACACATTCAACCTCGTTACACGTTAATTTCGGAGTGTCCCCCGTGCATAATAGTAAAAATGTGTGTGAATGGTGTTATTAAATGAAGCGTAATTAATTAATTACTCGTATTTTTTTCATTTTAATTTCAGGTGCTTTGTATCGCAACGACTCACATCGTCATTCTACAGTTATCGGTAAAATGCTAAGATGAGAAATCAAACAAGTCTTTTGAAGTCGCATTCTTTCTGCCACGGGAGATTTATCTTTCTTCGGGAGCTGTTCTTACTGATCGAGATACGAGAGCTTTGCAACTGGCAACATGGAAAATGTAAACATATAAGTCTTGGCTGTCATAGTCATAATGCTTTCCGCCCTTAAGTCTTCTTGAAATCTCCGTCGTATTTAGTAAGCTGGCAATTTTGTACTTTTTTTCAGTCATATAATATTCGCTATATATGGCTTTTAATTAGGACATAGTTCACATTGTATCATACAGTGTGTCCATAAAGTTTGTGTGCACTTTAAAAATTTATAACTTTATTTGTATTTGCGATAGAAATAATCTGTAAAAAATGTTATAAAGTTTAATGTACCTAGTTTTAAGTATAGCTAAAATAACTAATGTGATTTCAGCCATTACTGTAAATCAGTTGGCAAATTATTTCTGTGAACTGCACAATCGTATTACCCTTTGTATTTCTAATGATGGAGGACATGTGGAAAGTTAAATAAAATTTCAATAAAACCTTAAAAAATATAGATTTACTTCTTTCTAATCCTTTTTACAAATTATTTCTATCGCAAATACAAATAAAGTTATAAATTTTTAAAGTGCACACGGACTTTATGGAAACCCTGTATTTTCTTATACAGCTTGGCTGATTTTTTGTCATGTGTGTATACAAACGAATACATGCTATCACAGAAAAACTTATGTATACATTAAATACATACAAAGGATCACACACATAAATAACCACACGCAAAGATGAAGATATAAAATCCCTATTCATCTATGAAAACTGAAAAAAAAGCAAAGAACTCTCAAGTTTTACCAATGAAATGCTATTTCCCGAAATCTCTGAACATATGAACGCTTTATTTGATGGCTGAAATAGTTGCGTTCGGATTTTACTATCATCGCCACTTGAAAAAGAATGATAAATTTCACGTGAGGTTTTCTTTAAAAAGCTGTTCTTTATTTAACAGACGAAATCGAGAACAGAAACTTATTTTAAATATTCGAAATATGACGTATTTATATCTAACGATCTTTGAATTCTTGACCTTTGCCTTTTTTCGTCATTTACCGCCCCCCCCTGCCACACACACGTTCGTGCGCGCGCGTGAGCATAGAAACAAAAATAAACATTTACAGAAATTTAAGGAAATAATAACATTTTCGCCGGATTTCCTATTTTACGGTTTTTGGTCTGTAGAAACAGGAGCAGTAAAATATTAACTCTTTTTCGACCTTTAGTCGAACTCAACATTTGTTGATGTCTGTAATCTTTTCTCGGTTAGTAGAAAATCTCAGTCAATAGACGGAGTAAATTTTTACTGGTCTGTAAAAAAAAAAAAAGACAGACGACGCCTTTTGCATCAATCAATGACTGGAACAACGAAAGGAGTTGTATTCTTATATACAGGAATAATATCGACATTCCAGGAACAGATGTCGTGGCATGTCTTTTAGGATGGATTATTGGAGACATGTACTTGAATCTCTTGCGACGACCGGACGAATTTACGCCGTCAGCAGAGGTACCATTTCTAATCGAATTTGGCTTTTTGATTTATTCATTTTGCTTATGCTAAACAATTTCTCTTCTGAAAGAAATGTTGTTAAACACCATTCTCCGACCAAACGGATAAAAGAGAAGGCGAAACTGCTTAAAAATCTGGACTGTAATGTCTTTGTACATACCTTCTGAGATTTGTTCGTTAACGGTTAATAGTTGGAGAAAGGAATGGAATAAAATAATGCTAGAGTAGAGTCCTATATTTGGTGCCATAACTTGACATTGTTTATTGCCTTCTTTTGATCATGTCAAGAATTTCTTCTGTCATCCATTGTTTTTTTTGGGGGGGGGGGGAGATGATCTCAGTTGCTGATATTACTAAATCTTCTCTTAACGTGTCCTACTCCAACTTGCAATTTTCATTTTGTCCATCGTATCTGCTTTTCACACTGTCTATATCAGGGGTGGGCAAACTACGGCCCGCGGGCCACATGCGGCTCGCCCAACGATTTCGTACGGCCTGCTTTAAAATGTTATTTATTAAAACTATATTTTTCCTTTAAAAGTCCTTTATTTTGCCAATTTTAAATATCAATTATTTTGGTTTATATATACTATGCGGCCCAGTAAAACTAAATTTTTAGAATGCGGCCCTTGTACTAAAAAGTTTGCCTACCCATGGTCTATATATTTCTCCTTCACATTCAGATCATTCAAGAGTCTGTCGTCTTGAAATTTCCTGTCTTCATTTTAACTCCTGCTCAACTGACCCTTTTTTTTACCCTGCCTCATTTTTCTCTGTAATAAATCTCCGTGGACATCTGAATGTCATGTAGCAACAAAAAGGCAATTTACTTGGCTTCGCTTGCTGACTGCTAATTGTTGTCTCTGCTTTAACATCTTCTCGGGTCACATTTTTAAATCCTGTCTCATTTTCCCCGCAACACCATCTTCTCTTCTCAACCAATTCCATATTTTGGGGCTTTGTAACTTTTTACCTTTTAAGGAGAAAAATTGATCGCCTTCCCATTCAAAAAGAAATAAAACATGTTGTTGTTGTTGTTGTTGTTGTTGTTGTTATTATTATTAAATCTAATTTTATAACTCAAACTTTTACTATAAGTTCGTCAAAAAAGAAACCTTCAAAATTAACAATGACTGTTGTAGCATCTTCGACTCTAATGGGTTCTGCTGTTCGTTGAGCAACGATTTGGCTGATAAATACCATTATTATTCCTTTTGTCTTCTAAGGCACATCTTGTTCCCCTACAAGGCTGATCTGATTTCATTTATTTTCAATGACGGAAAGAAAAGTGAAGATTTTCTTTTCAGCTTAATATAACTTCGAGAATAGAATGTCAATCGATATCTACTGTCTTCTTGATTACTCATTTTGTTCTCGCTCATTAGTAAGGCTGTCGGAGTTACCTCCTCCTTAATTCCCATATTGTCACCAGGGGTCTCTCTCCCTATACGATAAATACTGGGAAACTTCTTGCCTCTTTCTCTTTTTCCTTCAAGCCTCGTGCCAAATCTCACCTCGCGTGGTGGTGAGGTAAATCTCTCTTTCTTTTTCATTTCAACGACAAGATGTAAGCTCTTAGAAGACCAGCGTTTCCCATTTCTGGTAAAACGCTATGAACATTACAAACATTCACCAAAATACGAACAAAAATGAACAAGCACAAATGTTCATACACACACAAATGTTAGGTCTAAGTGCTTTGTAATTTGTTTAATGGATATATTTGTTGACATATATATATATCTGTCTTGTTTGTTTTCTTTCATCTTCAGTTGGACAAATTAAGTCCGCAAATTTACATGTATTTGGACCATTCTTCTAGCAGGAAATATAAACGCACTTGTTATCATTTCATCTTCACCACCCGGTCCTCTACAAGGCTTCTATTTCTAACTCTTACACATTCAGTAACCTCTTGTGTCTTAGTGTCTTTACTGCCTTGCATGGGGTAAAAACGATTAAAAAATCCCTGCTTCTATAACAACTTAGCAAGTTTCACAGAATCAACGACTGAAACACTTTGCCGAAAAAACCTTGTCAATTCAGGAGATTGAAAAGACGTTCGAAAGTATTTTTGTAAAATATGTGTTCAAAATCCACTGAATCGGTTGCAATAGCATTTGTAATCTTGTTAGAAACAATAAGTCCCAACTCAAGCGGAAATTTTTTAACAGTCATTAAATTGTAGCAAGATTATCAAATTTAATTTGTAAGTCATGAGTGTAGCCTATATTGGCTTTTGTTTTTTTCTGGATGCTTTATTTTACCAACCTCCACATGGAGGTCGGATGAAACACAAGATCAGTTTTCATGTGGAGTACTCAGCTCCCGTGGCTGTCATGTAGTCGCGAGGGTATTCACCAACACTCTGTCTATAGTACAATGGTGGAGTGCTGTGCCAAGGTTGCTATTCCGGGAACCAGATGTTCCTCATAGCTTAATGAAGAGAAAATAAATTAAATTTTTATTCCAGCTCGATGATCAATCATTCTCGAAGGTTTCATACTTTCATTTATGAAAGTTTTAGTTTTCTCCCATATTAAACTTATTGACAACTGTTCGTTAGTTACAGATGGAATGGCGTCACGCGGAATGACGTCATATTTTTAAGCTTCATTTGCGGATTGAGTCATTTTTATTTTAAGCAAGTTTACTTTATTAAAAATATCACTAGGAATTGTTACATTAGGAACGTTTAATGTATTGTGTTTGTTACTTATAAACCTGGCATGAATAATTCTATAATTATATTTCAGCGTAATATTTCTCTTTTTTATGAAAGGACATGATTTTTGAAATCGTAGAAAATGCATTTCGAGTCGTAATGTTTGTTTTGTTTATCTCTGAATATTGGTTCCGTATCGTTGATTTCTTTCCCTATCAATCTTAATTCAAACATATCTAACAATATTTGCTGGTAATTTTATTGTAGTAACATTGTTTTATTTTAGTAACATAACGTCTTTTTATGAATGACGATGCAAATTATACGAAAAGTGTTTTGATTTTTAATGTTATTTTGCTTACATTTTTTGTACTATTGGTTCCGTAGTGAATTTCTTCCTTTACTATTTATCTCTCTAATATTTTTAGCAACAACAATAATAAAAATCTTCTCATATATTTAATGATAATTTTATACTTTTATTCTTTTCTTATTTATTTATTCGTTTCTATTAATGTCATTAAAATAACAATAAGCCAAATTGGTGCATTTGAATTGTTCACAATCAACATGCAGTGTAAAATATATATGGTCGGTCCTTTCATGGTAGATGGCTTACTTGTCAAAGTGATCCTAAGAACGAATCCGTCTGGACTTCCAACGCCTGCAGGGTCACCCATAGCGGTAAGGTTGAGGAGGAGGGACCAGATTAAATGTGACCAATTCCCGAAAACGCCAACGTCAGAATAAGATCTACACGATGTCAACGGCCAGATCGGAGGAAGATATCAGCGCCAGTCGGGATGACGTAAACAAGACAGACCTTGACAGATCGAGCATCCGACAGCCCGATGCACCCAGGTCTACCAGATCTCGCCTGTCTCGATACTTTTTCAGTCTCGAAGGAGTCGCTTCTGGTTAAGTGTGTGGGTTTCTCCGTCGTACATAGTTGTCCACAAAATCAAATTCACGCGAATAGCCTCGTCAGTTTCTCTTTGATTCAAAGCCATCTTCTGCACAGGCAACAACGGGGAGGGGGAGAAAGGGAGAGAGGATGATGATCCCGATGCTCAGATGTGAGCGGGTGCCGCCGTCGACGACATTTTCATGGGCTACAAACAATAATAATATCGAAACGACTCTAATTCCTATGTACTAACTTAATACAAAGGTTGTCATAACCGGGGTTGATAATGGGGACAGGCTTCGACTGTCTATATAATGTTTCCATGTCATGCGTTTCAAATAACCTCTGTCCAGCTCCACGGTGGAGAATGGGCGAAGGCGGAAAACTGGGGCCTTATAACAAACTTCTTTGCAGTCATGTCCCAAAGCAAGAGCAAGACCATGAAAGCACATCCAGACAGAAAACCTGGAGTAGAGCCCCGAAGGCGGTTGGCTGTCAACTTTCCTGCAATTCCTGCAGCCAAGCAATCCTTAAATTTAATCCTCTGTACTCCTTTGGATCTTGTCGGTACGGCCAAGAGTGGGATGATTTAGTCCGTGGGGATAACACGGTCTCCATTTACCAACGTCCAGGCCTGCAACCTCACCACCAAAGGATTATATTTTTGACCAAACAGGGCACAACGCTTATCTCGCCAGATAAACGGATGTCTACTACTAATACCCACTGGAAATAAATTTAATGCACGGTGAAATAAAATAATGTTACCAAGAGTTTAACAAAATAAAATGTCATTGTTTGGGGGAGATTGCTTATATTTGTTCATTCTTCCTTGATAATTTGTATTTTCGATGTTTTTTCTACTCCTTCCAGAACTCTGGGTATATAACAAGCAGTTCGAATAAATATCTTCCATTGAACGAAAGGCTGTAGCTTTCACTGTATGGGTCATTAATTGAACTGGCGATCACCAAATAACCTTTAGGTTGGTGCAAAAATAATGTCGTTTTTTGACGTTCAACTTCAAAAGATCATAACTCCCTTCATAATAAACTTTATTAATCGAAATAAGAACCATTAGAATCGACACATTTTTGCCAACTAGAAACATGTTTATTTATCCCATTAGCATAGAAATCCGGAGTTCTGGAAGCGATGAAGTCATTGAAGTCCGATTCGGCATCATCTCTGCTTTTGAAGCATTTTTCGCGCAGGTAGTTGTCCAGATGCTTGAAAAGGTGATAATCGGTGGGCGAGAGGTCCGGTGAATATGGCGGATGAGGCAGAGTCTCGTAGCCCAATTCGTTCAGCTTCTACAGGGTCAGTTGAGCAACATGCGGACGAGCGTTGTCATGGAGGAGAATTGGTCCCTTCATATTGACCAATCTCGGGCGCATACGTTGGAGCTTCTGGTGCATTTCGTCAATTTGTCGGCAGTACTTCTCCGCCGTAATCGTTTCGCCCGGATTCAAGAAGCTGTGATGGATGAGACCGGCTGCAGACCACCAAACAGTCACCATAACCTTTTTTTGGTGCAATTTCGGCTTCGGGAAGTGTTGTGGAGCTTCTCCGGCATCCAACCACTGTGCCGAACGTCGCCGGTTGTCGTAGAGGATCCACTTCTCATCACACGTCACAATCCGCTCGAGAAATGGGTCGTTTTTGTTGCGCAGAAGGAGCGTAGAAGACACCTCAAAACGACGATTTTTTTGATTATCGTTCAAGTCATGCGGCACCCATTTATCCAACTTTTTTGACTTCCCTATTTGCTTTAAATGGCGAACGACTGTTGAGTGGTCGACCTCGAGTTCAACAGAAACTTCTCGTGTGGTTTTGCGAGGATCGGCTTCAATTAAGGCTTTCAAATGTTCGTTATCAACCGCAGTCGGCCGGCCGCGGCCGTCTTCATCTTCGAGGCTCTCGTCACCATTGCGAAATTTCTTGAACCACCGTTGTGCCACACGTTCGTTAGTGGTTCATGGGCCAAACGCATCATTGATATCACGAGCTGTCTCGGCAGCTTTTCGGCCTAGTTTGAACTGGAACAAGAAAATCGTGCGGATTTGAATTTTGTCCAGGCTGTCGAAAAGCCTGCAAAAAAATGAATGAAGAGATTGAGAACGGTAACGAATAACACGATTCGATAGAGCGAAAAACGCGCTTCAAAATGATATATAACATGGCTATATATATCAATGAATTAATTCAGAAATCATATATAAAAGTAAGATATGTGAGAAAACGACATTATTTTTGCACCAACCTAATACATACAATGAAACAAATCTTATATCCACGAGGAAAATCAGGTGGCGATGGAATTATGGAGTTTTCACAGTAAGGTCTCTTTTTTCTTTTTTTTTTTTACTAATCATCGGTCCGTTTTTGTGTCCATTTCTAGTCGTTACCAAATAAATACAAGCGGAGTCTGATGAAGGCCGTATAGTTCGACAGTCGAAACGTTGTAACTATAACAATCAAAATGACGACTGTTCAAATAGTCAACAGGTGTATCACAAGGAACACATTTTTTATGGTTAATTTCCTTGACTATCTCGTCAACTCGTAGTAATGATGCAAAGTCATTTTATGAAATTTGAATTATTTTTTCTATAAAGAAATTTTTACTTCACATATTCGACAAATAAAATTTTATCCTGAATTTTTAGTTTTAGTATTCAGTCCTTTTTCGATATTAATAATTTTATATTATATATATTATATTATATTATATTATATTAATAATTTTCTTTTATATTATATTATATTATATCATATTATATTAATAATTTTATATTATATTATATTATATGAATAATTTTCTTTTATATTATATTATATTATATTAATAATTTTATATTATATTATATTATATTAATAATTTTCTTTTATATTATATTATATTATATTAATAATTTTATATTATATTATATTAATAATTTTATATTATATTATATTATATTATATTAATAATTTTCTTTTATATTATATTATATTATATTATATTAATAATTTTATATTATATTATATTATATTATATTATATTATATGAATAATTTTCTTTTATATTATATTATATTATATTAATAATTTTATATTATATTATATTATATTAATAATTTTATATTATATTATATTAATAATTTTATATTATATTATATTATATTATATTATATTAATAATTTTATATTATATTATATTATATTATATTATATTAATAATTTTCTTTTATTTTGACGTTACAGTCAGGAAGAACTTTAAGTGATTCTTCAAACACAAAATTTTGCTATGTTCACTGACGATGAAGCAGACGACATCTTTTCCTTGCCTTTCTAAAACCAATTAAAAGTAAATAAAAATATAATTGAAGTAGAAAGGAGAAAAAAGCAAAGAAAATGGAATAAGATATAAAAAAGGAGGAAAACAAAGATGAAGAACATTAAGAAATGATAATCTAAAGACGTTATATTTGCTGGATATGGCCAATGAGTAATATCTTTTGAAACAATCTGTAATAAAATTTTTGTCTCATCATCAAAACAGCCCCTAGACCCGCATTATTCTGATGGAATATTATGCCCCTTCTTTTTCTCGTTAAGTGAGGCATTCAATTGTTTCAACTGGTATTCATTAGGTAATAGGTAATCGTTACTCTCCACAGCCTCCTGTCCTTTGTACTTCTTATCAACAAAGATGAGGACAACATTCAGACAAATGGTTCAGTGGATATAAACGTTGGTTGAATCCAGTGAATTGACCCAAAGATTTCTGAGTTCAATACCTGGCTACAGCCGAGATAAACAAACACTTGGAGAGTTGAGTTAAAGGGAGATAACCGAAGATAACTGGAAGAGGCATGTACGAGGAAATAGAACAATCTACCCCGGAGTACAAAATAAAGAATTCGGTTCGAAATTCCAATCACCTGAAGAGGGTCGGAGCATACAACGGCCGAAACGTCGTGAATATGGCAACGTAGATGAAGACAACAGTCCGAACAATGTAAATAGCGTAAATAATTACAATACCTCATCTCGGAAATATAGGCAACACGATCATATTTTGATGAAAACTGGCATTTGATATCGCTTGTAGCGGTACATTGTGTTAGCTTTATAATCTCGTCGCAATTGTATCGTCCGCAATAAAATAGAACATTTTTGTTTTGCAAGGAAACGTAAACGGATATAGAGTCAAACACTTTTCCCGCTTATGTGATATCAAAAGAGACAGACATTAAATAAACTGGTGCAAATAATTTGGAAGCTTCGCATGGGTATTTTCTGTCTCTTTCTATCTTCTGTGTCCGCCGTAAAAGATTCATTATTCAAAGAAAAAATGTCTTCATTTGATTGCTATCCACCACAGCTGGTCGACTTAATAGTATAGGATTATGAAACATCGAAGATCACCCCCCCCCGATCAGTCAGAAGTCATAAAATCGAAATTCACACACACACGCGCGTGCACATCTCTCTCTCTCTCTCTATCTGCTGTGGATTCCGGGAATGGAATCTTGCACAAATAAATAAACAACGCCAGTAATTGAGATAGAAAAATAAGTGTATTAAACGTAAGAATACAGACTTGAAGTGAAGTTAGTAGTCCAGGAATGCGGGTTAGTAGAAAGTATATGTACAAGTCTCTGTAAGTGAAGCCGTAATTATCTCTCTCGCTGGACATTCGTATAACTCTCTGTGAACACCGTGTGTACTGTCTCCGTATCTAGCACCCTGACTCAACGTATCTCCACCTGCAGGTATTCTCTCTGTCAGTATAAGTATACTTTGGACGAGTCCATCTAGTGTAAAAGGGGTCTGCCCCACAACACTCTCTCTCTTTCTCTCTTTCTCTTTCTCTCTCTCTCTCTCTCTCTCTCTATATATATATATATATATATATCGATATATATATATATATATATATATATTTATATATATATATATATATATATATATATATATATATATATATATATATATATATATATATATATATATATATATATACTAATAAATATACATATCACCGCTAACCCGACTCGGAGTTTCATATACAACGCAATCTCTAGGTGTTGAGAATGAACCGATCACTACATAATTTGAATTTTAAAGAATATATCTGGTTATAGCAATGTTGGGGCAGTTATGTATTATACTGGGGTTGCAGTTTTTTTTAATTTAAAAAATTATATTTTGCATTTAAAGTTTATATATATACGTATACATAGATATACAAATCCCTTTTATATACATGCATATGCAAATTCCGGGTTTTTTTTTCGTTTTTCTGTTTTAAGTGTTTTAAATTTTTCTGTTTTCAAACAGAAAAATGCAAAAACAATGCATATTATCAAAATACATATGGAGCCAGTAACAAATAACATCATTACTAAGATTAAATGGGAAGTTACAAAAAGCAGCCCGACACATTATCAACAGCAGAAACTGTGAATTGTATCTAGAGGAAAAATTAACAGTTATCAGTTTTGACACTCAAAACCGCTTATTGAACAAGAAGAATGTAATAATGATGAAATGCAGACATTTAAGCAAACATCTATTTTTCTACATAAATATTAAGAATATGAAAAGAAATATAACAAAAAACGCAATCCTACCACAAACACAATCCACCATACTTAATATGTAATTCATACTAATCCCAAACACAATCCACCAAACCTAATATCTAATTCATACCAATTCCAAATACAAACCACCATATCTAATATCTAATTCATACCAATCCCAAACATAATCAACCAGATCTAATATCTAATTCATACCAATCCCAAACACAATCCACCATACCTAATATCTAATTCATACCAATCCCAAACACAATCCACCAGGCCTAATATCTAATTCAAACCAATCCCAAACACAATTCACCAGGCCTAATATCTAATTCATACCAATCCCAAACACAATCCACCAGGCCTAATATCTAATTCATACCAATCCCAAACACAATGCACCATACCTAATATCTAAGTCATATCAATCCCATCACAAACCACCATACCTAATATCTAATTCATACCAATCACAAACACAGACCACCAGACCTAATATCTAATTCATCCCAATCCCCAACACAATCTACCATACCTAAAATTTAATTCATCCCAAACACAAACCACCATACCTAATATCTAATTCATACGAATCTCAAACACAAACCACCATAACAAACATCTAATTCATACCAATCCCAAACACAATCCACCAGAACTAATATCTAATTCATACCAATCCCAAATACAATCCACCAGATCTAATATCTAATTCATACCAATCCCAAACACAATCCACCTTACCTAATATCTAATTCATCCCAAACCCAAAACAATCCATCAGACCTAATATCTAATTCATACCAATCCCAAACACAATCCATCAGACCTAATATCTAATTCATCCCAAACCCAACACAATCCACCGGATCTAATATCTAATTCATCCCAATCCCAAACAGAATCCATCATACCTAATATCTAATTCATACCAATCCAAAACACAATCCATCAGACCTAATATCTAATTCATACCAATCCCAAAACAACCCACCATACCTAATATCTAATTCATACCAATCCCAACACAATCAACCATACCTAATATATAATTCATCCCAAACCCAACACAATCAACCATACCTAATATCTAATTCATACCAATCCCAAATACAATCCACCATACCTAATATCTAATTCATACCAATCCCAAATACAATCCACCATACCTAATATCTAATTCATACCAATCCCAAACACAATCCACCATACCTAATATCTAATTCATACCTATCCCAAACACAATCCAGCATACCTAATATCTAATTTATCCCAATCCCAAACACAATCCACCATACCTAATATCTAATTCATACCAATCCCAACACAATCCAGCATACCTAATATCTAATTCATCCCAATCCCAAACACAATCCACCATACCTAATATCTAATTCATACCAATCCCAACACAATCCAGCATACCTAATATCTAATTCATCCCAATCCCAAACACAATCCACCATACCTAATATCTAATTCATACCAATCCCAACACAATCCAGCATACCTAATATCTAATTCATCCCAATCCCAAACACAATCCACCATACCTAATATCTAATTCATACCAATCCCAACACAATCCACCATACCTAATATCTAATTCATCCCAATCCCAAACACAATCCACCATACCTAATATCTAATTCATACCAATCCCAACACAATCCAGCATACCTAATATCTAATTCATTCCAATCCCAAACACAATCCACCATACCTAATATCTAATTCATCCCAAATCCAACACAATCCACCATACCTAATATCTAATTCATACCAATCCCAAATACAATCCACCATACCTAATATCTAATTCATACCAATCCCAAACATAATCCACCATACCTAATATCTAATTCATACCAATCCCAACACAATCCACCATACCTAATATATAATTCATCCCAAACCCAACACAATCCACGATACCTAATATCTAATTCATACCAATCCCAAATACAATCCACCATACCTAATATCTAATTCATACCAATCCCAAACACTATCTCCACCTTACCTAATATCTAATTCATACCATATGGGGGTTGGTGGTGTTGCAAACGTACACACGCATACATAAATACACACACAAACACACAGACGCGCACACTCGAACAAAAGAATACACGTGCGGGTAGGTGTATGCGTGCATATTCGTATGTATGTATATATGCATGCGTACATATGGACAAGCACACACATAAACATCCCCGCGCACAAACATACATGCACACACAAAAATTCCACTATAACCTAAACTAAAAGGTCAAAACAATAGCAATAATGCATAGAGGAACGGGGAAGGTAAGGAATATACTAAACATAAAGCAATGGAACAATACAAAAACGGTTAATTGATTTAACAACATCATCAACACAAAACACTGTTTTTTTCACACAACTAAACATAAAAAAAACTTATCAAGCGAAAAGGACAATAATAAACCCAAATCACAATAAAAATACCAAACAAGAACACAAACCTATTAAATAAAACAACCTACTAAATATACATAAACAGTTAAAACAAATACGAACACAATCACAAACACAAACACACAGACGCGAAAACACGAACACAGAAACATACACGTACGGGTCAGTGTATACTTGCATGTTTGTATATATATATATGTGTGTGTGTATGCATACATACATGCACATACCCAGCCACACACACAAACACACAGTCGTACAAACATACATACACATACAAAATCCAACCATAACGTAAATTAAATGGTTAAAACAGTAGCAACAGATCAACGGAGAAGGTGAGGAAAGAATAAAAGAAAAAAGGAAGGGCGAGGAAGAGAAGTCAGCAACTAATCAACACTCATCAAGCGAAAAGGGAAATAACACACTCATACCACAATAAAATTACAAAAAGAATCGAGAGATATCAGCGGTTTAACTCGACGAGTGGTCATATCTATGTAACGACGAAACTTCAAAGTAAACATAAGCGAAAAATAATTCATATTAATTCTCTCTCTCTCTCTCTCTCTCTCTCTCTATATATATATATATATATATATATATATATATATATATATATATATATACGACAAAATATGGTTTTAAGTGTATGCTATATCTATGGGTTAAAGTGCTCGATATCAGAGATAGAGGGTATATAAATATAAATGTGGACATTGAGGTCAACACCCAGTGGCAACAGTCTTGTTTCATGCTTAAACACAATCGCCAGGCCATGCGTGTGTGTGTATACAAATCGTATTTATTTTCTCACAATAAAACTTCACAACTCCGGAGAAAACTTTTCATTTTTCTCCTATTTTCACAATGCACTGAATTTAACAATAAAAAAAAACCCTGATATAATAGATGTTACAATAAAAATAAAATAGAATTTTTTTGAGTGAAGTTAGTTTTTATTCAACGTCTTAATTGCAATCGGAAGACAGAAAGAGACCAAGTTATTTTCGTCACCCAATATTTGCTTATCACTTTTTAAATTTATCCAACAAGATTGCATTACTTTTCCGTATCATTTAATTAGCGTTCTATTCTCCAGAACCGAATAACCAATTCCAATCATCTCGAAGACAGCAACAATCTCCATAGAATCCAGCTGTTTCAACAGACGCGCCGTTTAAGATTCGATTTAGCAACTTATTTCTAACAGGAACATTCGGCAGAACCGATGTCAATCATTTGATTCGAATTTACGCATTGAATGCTGGATGGAAATGAAGTTATTTGATTTCAATTCAGAATATTGTCAGTCATACGTGAAAAGACGAAAATTATTAATGAAATACACTTGTAATTCAATAGCACTAACAAAATTTACCCACTTTCGTATATTAAGCTTTAAATAACAGCTTTTAGTATCCTCCATATTTACTTTAACTTTCACAGTTAGCCTGAAAAATATTTATGAGCATTCTTACATTTAAAAATTTAGTAAACCTTACCTTAGGTCTGTGGTTGGGACCCGGAACGGAATTTGTATGCAACAGAAATCAAAGAAAATAATAATAATAATAATAATGAGAAGAAGAAGAAGAAGAAGAAGAAGAAGAAGGAGGAGGAGGAAGAAGAAGAAGAAGAAGAAGAAGAAGAAGAAGAAGAAGAAGAAGAAGAAGAAGAAGAAGAAGAAAAAGAAGAAGAAGAAGAAGAAGAAGGTTGAGGAGGAGGAGGAGGAGGAGGAAGAAGAAGAAGAAGAAGAAGAAGAAGAAGAAGAAGAAGAAGAAGAAGAAGAAGAAGAAGAAGAAGAAGAAGAAGAAAAAAGAACGAAAGAAGCAGATGTGGATCAACAGAAAACACATCAGTGGCTGAGGAGCACCAGCCCAAAAGCTGAGACAGAAGGCAGAATTATTGCAGCTCAGGATCAAAGCCTCGCAACCGGATCCTATCACTGTCACATAATCAAGGATGGAACTTGAAATGCAGGATCTGCGGAAAATATGATCAAACTGTCGACCATTTTATCTCATGATGTCCGGAACTAGCAAAAAATAAATATACCAACAGACATAACAAGGTAGCGATATTGTGCGCTGGAAGATATGCAAGAAACACAAAATCGAAACCACTGAGAGATGGTATGACCACTAACCAGAGAGAATTGCCCAGAATAACAATGTAACTATCCCCTGGGACATGGCAATTCAAACTGACAGGGGAATAAAAGCCAAGGGACGTCATATTATCATAAAACACAAGACATTCAGAAAGTGTATGCATATTGATTTAACAGCGCCATTAGAGAAACACCCTCATGAAAATTATCGAGAAATTGTCCAAATACAAGGACCTGGGGATCGAGATTAACAGGATGTGGGGAATGAAGACTGAGACTGTACCAATAGTAATCGGATCACTGGGCCTCGTGAGAAATGGAATGGACAATTTTACTAACAGTGTCCCAGGTAACATCAACTCACAAGTTGCCCAGAAGATCGCCCTAATAGGAACATCCCATATACTAAGAAAAGTGCTATAAATTAAATTACAATTTTCCTATAGAAAAATCTTTTTAAAACGTGGATATTTTTGCGAAACACATTCATAGCTGTCGTGTAGTACTTTTGAAATGCCAGCAAAATTTGGGTACCACTTGGGGATTCGGTCAGAATTTTCACTGTATTTTCTGTATTTTGATCTTGAGTAAAATTATGGCAATCTTCATTTTTAGCTGTTTCATTGGCAATTTGTTTCAGTCGTGACTCGCGATCGCCGCGCTTGACATAATACCGAATTAAATCATTCGTATGCATCTAATAATATTTTATATCTCCGTGCAAATTCGTCTTGTGAGATAAAATTTGGACTCCGGGTTTGATGTTATAGTGTGATAAGGATGCTCAGATTGGCAGTAAAGATAAATATGTGATGAAGTAGGTTTACAAAATAGCTTTGGGCATTAGACGAAACCTTGAGAACTTTGCTCTCGTGTGTAAACAGTCAACGCTAGCTTTTGCGAAACTGGATGTAAATTTTATATTTGATCTAAAATTGTTCTTTTGGGCACAAATATCACAAATTGTAGATCTTTTAGGAAACTTTACTGTAAACCTTTTCCTAGATGAAGAAAATATCATAAATAAATCGCAAGCAAAGTACAGATTTATGGCCATGCTGTTTGCCATGAAAACATTTGCAGTATTAATAGCCATAGAGTTTCCCATTTTACATCCTTTCGTTTGGTGGTAAAAACCTTTCTTCAGACTTGTTGCTTTCAAACACGAAACGTACAAGTCTACATAGAAAGTTTGAGGAACCAGTTTTGTTTTTGCTTTTTTCAAAAGCTTTGATGTAAATCTTAATCCCTTCAATGTTACGATAAAGAGACGAGACATACATGGTGACTAAAAAACAATCCTAAAAATTATTTTTTTGTTCCGCGAATTTCTTGATTTTAGAAATAAAATCAAATGTGTCCCAGACATTTTTTTAATCGGTTTCACCCAATCAAGGCAATACAGCCACAAGTACGCAAGGTGTTACAAGGTGTAGAGGAATTAGAAACATTAGTAATGAATAGAAAGAGAAAAAAGTAATCAGGAGGACAGCAGCGATTGATATTGCATTTAACTTTTTGAAGATTAAAGCTGGAAAACATGGGGAAGGAAGGGAGTTCCACAGGTAAAAAGTGCGAGATAAGAAACTGTTAGCATAGAAATTACAGTTACATCTAGCTAGGCCAACTGTATATTGATCAGACCTCAACGCCAGTTTAGTACTGAACTTAAATTAGTACAGTCTCGGTACCATAGCGAAGAACTCATCCGAACAATTACCATGAAGATATTAATAATAAAGGCACAGAAAGGCGACCTTATGGCAGTGGGCAAGTGACTAAAGCCGAGCCGCCAGATCAGGACCAATAATATTGCTGATTATCCTTTGTATCTTATCAAGGAGCTCCAGGAACATAGCAAGGACACAGACCATATATGGCAGCAATATTCTAAGTATGGACGAATGGTAGACTTATAGATATGCAAGATAGATTCCGGTGAGACAAATTGTCTCGCACGACACAGTGAACTTTCTTACCAGTTGATTCAATATAATCGTTCCGTTTCATGAACGTTAACCCGAGAAAGCGCAACGAGTAACTTTTCTAGAGGATAGCATCTGTCGTGATGGAAGGCAGAGAGGGATCTCGTAGATAAAACGAAGACGTTTTTTGATATGGGAAATAAGAAGCCATCTAACCGCTCAGCGATTTTAGAAGTGCATCATTCTTATCCACTACAAATCAAACAGTAGTAGAGGAAATTTATCAAACCTTTTGATAGCTTGACAGATACAGTCAGTGAATTTGATTGATAAAGTCGGTAAAAAATCAAAGATGTTCAACCTGGAAAGATTTGCATTTCAGGCGAAGACGGAATTAGATTTCGCGTAGTGTCGTAACAGATTTGGTATTTATGATAAAGCCAATTTCTTCTAAGAGCGAATCGTCTTTATCGGGAGTTGTGGTCCGTGTTAGGACCTCGGACTTATATGCTGAACATCTAACAACAACCTGGCTAACCTTCAGGTGTCTCGAGAAAAAAGAAATCAAAAAGAAAAAATAGCTTTGCTTGATTTTTGGCATCATATGCGCGTGCACACAGATGACAAATCACCGAGGAACCTTCATTTCATCTCTAACGACTGTCCTGGCTTCTTTCAAGAAGTTAGATATCTCTCTGAGTTGTAGTTGACAGATATTGTCGTACATTTTCGATACGCCTGGAAGAAAAAGAAGAATGTTAAATTTAGCCTCGCTTTCATTTATAATCCGCTACAGTTGTGTTCTTTAATAACTGGCAACTTCATCTAGGAGGGTATGTTGTGCTAGATCGGCATTGGGATCTATGGAAATGACATAGTAATTGAATCTATGTGAAATATAGAGTAAAATGATGTAGTAAAATAGAATCTATGGCAAAGATATTAATACTTGCAAATAACTTTCAAGAATAGATTCGTAAAATTTGCAATGTTTTAAAAAGGAGAATCAATCTGTGAAAATCTTTTACAGCATTTTAGCTATGTGTAGCTACACTTATGAGTTAAGCGAAACAGTAATTCTGTTTTTTATGGATTTTATGTGTAGCTACACTTATGAGTTTAGCGAAACAGTATTTCTATATTTCATGGATTTTATGTGTAACTACACTTATGAGTTAAGCGGAACAAACTGAGTATTTCTGTATTTCATGGATTTTATGTGTAGCTACACTTATGAGTTAAGCGGAACAAACTGAGTATTTCTGTATTTCATGGATTTTATGTGTAGCTACACTTATGAGTAAAGCGAAACAGAGTATTTCTGTATTTCATGGATTTTATGTGTAGCTACACTTATGAGTAAAGCGAAACAGAGTATTTCTGTATTTCATGGATTTTATGTGTAGCTACACTTATGAGTAAAGCGAAACAGAGTATTTCTGTATTTCATGGATTTTATGTGTAGCTACACTTACGAGTTAAGCGAAACAGTATTTATGGATTTTATGGATTTTATGTTTAGCTACACTTTTGAATTAAGCGAAATAAACAGAGTATTTTTGTATGTGTCTTGTGACGTAAACGAAATGAAATTCATTTGGAAACAATTTGTAATAGACATAAATCGTGTTGTAAAAATGGAGATAGGGAAATGATCTCCCGCCACCAAAAAGAAAAAAAAGAGAAAACTGTACCAAAGTTCAGTTTTTGGTCAAAGAAGCTGATTTTGTGTATGTGATGAAATTCTGTGATATGGAAAAATTCAAATATCACTCAAGTAAACCAATTGAAGAGAGAAACGAAGATGAATGACTTAACAGACTTTTGGCCTGACATCCCCCCATGAAAATGATGGACCGCATTGTTCTTGGTCTCAGTTTAGGTGACAAGTTTCCACTCATTCGCCATATTCCGCAGATATGACATTCGGATGAACACTGATTTCACTATTCACAGAATCGTTTTAAGGAAAAAATCAGTATTCTGAAAGAGAGAAAAAGGCTAACGTGGTCAATTGCTGGATGTGAAAGATGAGTAATTCTATTACTGAAAGAACAGGCGTAAATCGAAACTTTTAGTCGAAACTGAACGTCTTTTTCTTATTGCTTGACACATTAAAAAGCCCTTTTTATCCTTAAGATATCTTCCTTCAATTTCCTGCCAGAGGCAAAGAAATTATATTATTTACATGAATATTACTTGAGAAAATTGAATGTAGCAAAGGTCAGACATACTTTGACTTAATCCTTTCCCATTCTGTTGCTTTGTGTAGCCGGCTGCAGTACAATGCTGCAGTATTTCGTTCTTCACTAAATCAACTGAATTTGTTTGTGATACTTTACAAATTCTAAGAGCTATTCTGTTCTTTCGCTGGGCAACGTCATATACAATCCGATTACCATTTCTATTAAGAATTGTGTGTTTGCACCAACAGCTGAGTAGCTAAGGAGTCAGTGACGACATCCAGGGGAGATTTCGTCTCAACATAACCCAATATAAGTTTTCGGAGGAGAAAAAGAAAATATAAAGTAATGTTCAATGTCAAAAGATCGATTCGTACTGGCCTGAATATTTAATTTCGCATTTTTAGAAATATAATCAATATTCCACACAAATATATAAGGCAATGTATATAGTGATTTTCCAAGCGTAGCTTAGATACAGCACAAGGCCGAAAGTATGGGGCACCCAGTGTGGATAGAACACAATGTTCAGTCGTATAAAGATTAATTTTAATTTGTAAAAAAGATTAGAAAGAAGTAAATCTATATTTTTTAAGGTTTTATTAAAATTTTATTTAAGTTTCCACATGTCCTCCATCATTAGCAATACAAAGGGTAATACGATTTTGCAGTTCACGGAAAACATTTGCCAACTGATTTACAGTAATGCCTGAAATCACATTAGTTATTTTAGCTATACTTAAAACTAGGTACATTAAACTTTATAACATTTTTTACAGATTATTTCCATCGCAAATACAAATAAAGTTATAAATTTTTTAAAGTGCACACGAACTTTATGGACACCCTGTATATTATTTATCCTGTTGATAAATTGAATATCCAAAAACTTTGAGGCAATTACCTTCTTTCGCCTGAATATCAGAAGATAGGATAGTGTCTACGCGGTACTGGAGTCACTGCGACGGTTTATTTATCTTTACTATGTAAAATGGCTTTCATAACTGAATTGTATTCGTTGGCGGAAGCTACAGAGAATTCAGTGAGTAATCATTTAGAATAATTTTTTAAAGCGGTGAATGCGATTGACAGGGAATTACGTGGAAGTTAATCAGTTGTTCCTGGAACCAGTTTCATATCATTCGCCTATGACAGTATTTACATTGCCTTTTTGCAACACGCCATCATCACTGGAGAAACATTGCCAGCTTAAAGGAGAGTAAATTCTTTACAACAGTATCTATGTATGTCCATTTCATAATGTGTAACAATACCTATGTATGTTTCAATATTGAAAAATCGATTCACTCAAAATAATTCTAACAATATACAGTAATGAAAATTATAAAACAAAATAATGTTTCGTAGATCTGCAATATCTGGGTTTTTATTTCTTTAAATTTTTTTCATTTAACGAAAACCATTTACGACTTCTTTTTAGCATATTTTTAATTGCCAGTATCATTATTATTGCGATTTGAGACCATTATTAAATAATTAATTAGATTATCTTTAGACATTTAGAAAGTTTAGTTTAATGCCGAAAAGAGTAAAATAGAGCTGAATAGAAAGATTGTATTGCATCAATTCCAACCACCACACAATTTCAGGACGGAAATATTCTCCTGCTTCGGAAAAGTATTAAAAATTTTGCCATGGCTCTAGAAGTGACACCGGACTCCAATAAGACACACGCATACTCACCTACAACCCACACATCTATTTATTTATACGAAGATAGCGAGACACAGATAGGGATTTTGATCAGAATTATTTACCGTATAATGTTCGATCTTTGTAAACACTGGGAAAAAAAGAACGAAATTGTGTTGAAAAATACAGAAGGCACGGTCATAAAAGGCGCCATATTTTAAAGGCTAGTTTGGGCCTGACAGAGATCCGCTCATTATGAGAGACTCTTTTTAATAATGTTTATGCTATAAATCACAAACACTTTTAGAGCGATGGCTTGCAAGTGGCAGACAAAGTCAAGTTTCGAAAAACTAAGTAAGGGGGCTTATGATATGCGTGGGAAGGTCGGAAAGATTTCGATCCACGTGAATGTTCGTAAAATGTCCTGCTGTTTGCCTCAGGGTTCTTGATAAGATCCAGAGACGGATATGCAATGTAATTGGCCCTGATCTGTCATCTCGCCTGCAGTCGCTCTTTCACAGACGCGACGTTGCCTCGCTCTGTCTTTTTTACAAATACTTTCACGGTAATTGCTCTGATGAGCTGCTTTCGCTGGTTCCTAGGCCTCATGAATTTAAACGTCCTACGAGGCTGGCATCCCGTTCCCACTCCTTCACCGTTGAAACTGTTAGATGTAGACGTCTCTTCTACTCCAATAGCTTCATGTCTCGCACATCTCGCCTGTGGAACTCCCTTCCTTATTCCTGTTTCCCTGACAAATACAATCTCCAACTATTTAAGTGTAACGTCAATCGATATCTCCAGTTGCCTTGATCTATCCATTTCCCTTCTCCACATCCTTTCACCTTTCATTCCTATCTGCTCTCGCTCCAAATCTTCTGTAACCCCCTTGCCTTGATCGATCCACTATCTTTCTCCACATCCTCTCCTTTACCACTCCTATCTGCTCTTCCTCCAAACCTTCTGTAACCCCTTGCGTGCTAGTGGCTTCCAGCCTTGCTTGGGGTGATAAGCTTAAAAAAAAAAAAAGTTGCAATGTTTACCAAATTCATCAAGTACCTCTAAAAAAAAAAAACAAAAGCAGAGAAGCGTATTTTGCCGACAAGGCACGCTACTAAAAAAAAAAAAAAAGACGCCGAAAAGTACAACCCACGTGACTAATCTGATCACTTGCGAGATTTGCGTTGTCTGTCAGAGAATCATCAATGCTGCTGATTGTTTTATAATCGAATAAAGTTGCTAAACTAACAGGTAGAAAAAAAGTTCTGTGACATTTCGCTTTTCCTTCACATTTTTTACACGAATGAAAGTTATTTTATGTTATAAAATTTTTCGAAATTCCCGAGACATGAAATCACGAATCGATTTTCCTCCCATTTTTTTCATTTCGAAGACAATGTTTAATGAACGCTTATGAATAAGAGATTTAATTGGGCGTAGTTGCATTTTTGAAAATATTTTTCCATCTTTTTCATTCGTTTCTTTGCATCTATTTATTTATTTTTAGTTAAACTATTTCATTCTTTCTTTTTTTTCCTTCATTTTTTATCTTTTTTCTTTTTCGCCTTACCAGTTTCATTCCTTATTTTTAGGCTCATTCATTCACTCATTCATTCACTCATTCTTTCGTTTAGTTACTTCCGGTTCATTTCCTTATCCTCCTTTTCCTTTCTTTCTTTCTTTCTCAAAATATTTCTTTTTCCTTGATTTTTCTTTTTCAGTCAAACATACTTTAATTAATTTATTTTTTCTATTCTATTTTTCCTTTTCTCTCGTTTATTTATTTCTTCTTTCATTCACGGTTTCATTCCTTCTGTCTTGTTTTGAGATTTGTGATATGCTTGTAAATTCTCTTGTTTTCCTTTCAATCTGATTCCATTGTTTTTGATTTGTTTATTTATCCTTTATTTATTTTTTTTTCATTTCTTTATTTTCTTTTCTTAGAGATAATAAACTATAGCCTATATTATATTATATTATATTATATTATATATTGCCTATGACTTGAATGAACGATTTCAACTCATTTACTAAATCCTACTGGGTAAGAACGGATCTTCTATTCGTAACTTTTATTACAGTCTATTGTTAGAATTGTTTTATTTTATTGCTATTGTTGCTAATCGCTTATTGTGCCAAATAAGATCTATGATAAGAACGAATCTTTTCTCCACATTTTTACAGTCTATTTTTAGAATTGCTCTATTTTATTGTATAATGTTCATTCCTGGACCTCATAACTTGATCATAGCTATGTATGTCTTTGAAAAAAACATAGTATGTAGAGGGTTAGGTACTATCCACGGTTCCAGGCATCCGCTGGTGGTCTTGGAATATAGATAACAGAGAACTACTACAATGAATTTAGAAAATAATTTGAAATGTATGTCTAAACTAGTTAGCAATCAATTTCAATAAACGGTTTTATTATTTGATGTGTCACTCTAGACATCATTTTTAGAGTGAATGTAAGTTTTGATCTGAATGAATAATAAATTCTGCCTATGATACAATGGATAAAATAAACCGATTGTTGGTCTATATTTCATATATACATAGTTTTTACGTAGAAAGTAGGAAATATTTTCGCTGTCGGAAGCAAATATTGGCTTCAGCGTCGTCCGTGGATTTTACCTTAAAGCATTGTTAGCCACGGACATGTTTACCTGACTTAACCTTAAATTCATTCATAAATCCTCAACTCCTGCAGACGTTATTTATCCGTTCAAGGCAAATATGACATCAGAGACAAACACTATCTTTAGTTTGCATGTCGAGGATGAGAGATTTTATTTTTGAAACACTTTTTAGAAAAAAGCTTCGTGATATTTTGTGATCATGTCATTTCGGTATGAAATATATTTTCATGTTTTAATTGCAATAAAAGAAAATAGCTCCTTTTAATATTAAAAGAAAATAAATGGATTTGTCCATTTACAAATTAAAAAAAAAATGAAAGAAATAATTCGCCCGGTCTTTTGTAGAGGAGTAGATATTTATAGCTTGTTTTCTGTTTAGGATTGAGTTTCCGGTTCCTTCTAAAGTCAATTTTACCTCTAGACTTCTAACGTCTCGATTTGAGCACCGACATTTTATTTACTAGTTCTTTATTTATCTATTTTTCTCCTCAATATGTGAAGATGTGTTCGCCTATTCTCCCGCTTCACACTCCTTGCTCATTTTACTAAAAGGTTTATATGTTTATCTCTTGTTTCCTGTTTGGGATTACATATCCGGTTCTTTCCAAAGATTTATTATTATTCTAGTTCACTGCCAGTAGCGCCTTGCGTCTTAGTGGCATTATCCCCTTGCTCGGGGTGAATTGATTAAACGAAGAACATGTGTAATCTGGAAATATTGATTTTGTTATGGACCCCCCCCCAAAAAAAAACGTAATTTTTCCCCTTAAAATACTATCTATCTCAATCTGTTCATATCTATCTATCTATCTATCTATCTATCTATCTATCTATCTATCTATCTATCACAGTCTGATCACATCTATCTATCTATCTATCTATCTCGGTCTTTTCATACCTATCTATCTATCTATCTATCTATCTATCTATCTATCTATCTATCTATCTATCTATCTATCTATCTCGGTCTTTTCATATCTATCTATCTATCTATCTATCTATCTATCTATCTATCTCGGTCTTTTCATATCTATCTATCTATCTATCTCGCTATCTATCTATCTATCACAGTCTGATCACATCTATCTATCTATCTATCTATCTATCTATCTATCTATCTATCTATCTATCTATCTATCTATCTATCGCTTGATATTGTTTACCAAAAACATACAATCTTGACGAGACGGAAACTTATCCTTTAAACTAAAGTTTATTGCTTTTTGGGAATAACTCGTGATTCTCAGACCGGAGTCGAATCAATGATCGGTAATGCTTTTCAGAATTGCGCTGTCCACATTAAAAGCCGAATGTGTTTGCGTCGGTGTTGCTTAATCCATTTTAAATGGTTTCTATTTATATTCGTCGCTGATCTCCGATCGGTTCTCATGCAAACAAACAAAAGAGTTTACCTAATTCCATGATACAAACAATTTAAAAGAAAAAACATTTATTTTTAACAATATGGATATACCGGTTTTCATGACATATAACGTTAATGGTAATACTAGCCGTTTCCTTATAAGGAAACATTTGATATTCACTGACCGAGCAGCCAGTACTGTTTTCGGTTGAAATTTGTTCTTTCTCTGGAAACAATTGTTTATGAAAAATAGGTTTCTCAAGTCCTGTATCTTTTATAGATCTTTCGCGTAATGATAAAGATTTCCTTCTTAACTATTTATTTGAAGTCGTGTAGAATGGCAGCATCTTGATCATATCATTATTTCCTTTCGATTTACATGTAGGTATCAATTTTACTTGTTGTTGCTGTTGAAAGTCCCCAAGTGGTGTGGTTCCTGTTATTTCTTTGGGATTCTGTAGCGCCATTCCACAAGGTTCGAAAAAGTATGGTGTTTGCCAATACCTTGTAGGCTTCACTTGCTTAAAGGCATATTTTTACTATTGATTTGGGAATGCGGTTGTAAACAGCTGACAGTTTAGATATTTCTGAACGGGTTTGGCACCCTGCATGACTTCCATTTTGAAAATTTCGATCTGATGAGGTTATTTAAGGTCATAACTCGAGTTTTCAGGTTAATGTTTTGGTTTTCTAGCAACGTGTGGTGTTGGGCAAAACTATATCTAGATCAGCCTATTACGCACCGATAATTTTAAAAGCAAAATCTAGCAATATTCAACTGATGACTTATGTATAGAATTTAAAAATTTTTATTAATATTATTTGGATTTGTTATCATAATTTAGTCATCTATGAATATTTATTATTCCATCCGGCTTCGATAAGGGACGATTGTCTCAAGTGGGCGTGTTTCGGTGTTCGTCTAGGAAAACAGCGTTCAAGATGTAAAGTGATTTTTGGAGGAGTTTATTTTTGGAAAAAGTACATCTTATATGACAGGAAATATAATATTCTGAAATCTTTCAAAAAATACCGCCCGGTTTACACTCCTCCTAGGTTTTTTGAACAGAAGTACAAGTTCATCCCTTGTTTCCTGTTTAGGATTGGGTTTCCAGTTCCTTCTAGAGTTGTTTGGTTCTCTTTCACTCCTAGTAGCTCCTTCCGTCTTTGTAGCATTATAGCCTGACTTTAGATGAATTGATTAAAACAAATCAGATGCCTTACTGAATAATCGATATAATAAATGTGGAAATCAGGCCAATTGCGTGATCGAATTAAAAACATTCCGAGCCGGATCCGGACCCGAAATCCTTAAAATTTCGAATCCTAATTTTTCATTACTGCGATTGTTTTCGGCGCTTTTTGCGTGACTTTTTGCGACGCGTTTTTTGTACGATATTTTTTATAACTTGGAAATACATTTTGGAATAACCGAAATTAATTGTGAAATCCAGCGAAAGTCACCTATGAAATAAAAATAATGGTTTGTACGGAAAGTAAGGACCTACGTACATCAAATCGTATTTAAATTGAGTGGTGGCAGAAGAATTATCGTTGAATTTTTAGAAGGTAAACTTAATGCAATATTTAAATGCGGCAATCAATTTTGAGTTATTCTGTAGTTTATTGTTGCATCTACTTCTACCTAGATATTTTGATGAATAGACAATCAGGAAACATTCGCCGGAGCAAAAGCTTAAATGCCGCCGAGAGAGCCCTAAAAACTAAAGTATATTTAGACTGCAAGAATTATGTGTTTGCAATTTTCGAATGTGGTGTTATATTTCGGGATTAAAGTTATTAATAAATTGTCCAAATTTCTTGTCTTTTTTTATTTAAAATTTCGATTAATACAGTCATTGCCAAGAACAGGAGTTAATCAGTATGGTAAACAAGATTTATTTCACTAAATTCTGGCGTTTTTCGATTGCTGGGAATAAAATTGGTATCAGTTCACAATGTCGTTTTTTTTAAAACTAAAAACAAAACAAAACAAAACAAAACACAAAAATCTGATACAATTCCAAAGGCAAAGAATGTTCAACTCGATAGTAGAATATACCTAATAAAGTGATCAGTGTCACGTATATATATATATATATATATATATATATATATATATATATATATATATATATATAGCATAATGAGAAGCCACGTATACTTTTTTGATATGTATATAATATGGAGAAAACAACTGAAAAGTTGCAAATTTAAAATAATTGAATGTTTTTTTGTGAAAGTATTTATTTATATTTTTATATATATATATATTTGATATTTCCGATCAGCCCGATCTTTCGTTGTTTTCTCCATATTATATATATATATATATATATATATATATATATATATGTAATAATCCGTTGGTAAATACTCCAAGTGAATCCTAATAATATAAAATATTAAAACTGATCCACAAAAGAACTTAATGTATTTATTATAACAGAACATATAAATTACATAGAATAAAAATCCAAAGTTACAACATTCGAATAGCTATTTCGACCGACAAGACTTCCTTGTAGGCCTTGTAAAAAAAGTATTACTATTCAGGTTAAGGTGTTCATTTAATCTGAATAGTAATACTTTCAAACCTTACCTTAAAAAAACATGGAACTTCTAACTACATTTATGTTGATTCTAACCACACCTACGCCATCGTGAATCAGATACCCATTACTGTCGGCACTAGAATTAGTAAGCTTTCGTCTAATAGGAATATTTTTAAATAAAAATAAAGAATTGTACGACAATGCTCTCCAAAGTGTGGCTTTAAAAATAAATTATCCTACTTAAACCCCATGAATAAGAATGGTGAAGATAAGATGGGTTGTAAGCACAAAAATAGAAAAATAAAAATATGTTTCAACCACCCACCACTTCTGTAAGTTATCCAACACTAATATCGGACAAGTTTTTCTGAAGTTAATAAATAGACATTAAAAAAAAACCCTCTAAGATCTTCAATAGGCAAACCATCAAAATCAGCTATTCCTGCATAAACAACATGTACAAAATCATCGACTCCCATAATAAGTAAGTTCTATGGTATCAACAATAAACCTGGTATGAATCCCCCCTGTAATTGTAGAAATAACGAATATTGTCCAATTGAAGAAAAATGTAGAGCTTCGAATGTTATTTACCAAGCAACCATTTAGCCTAAAGAAATAAGTTAAACCGCAATATTTACATTGGAATTTCCGCAGGGGAATGGAAACAAAGACTTTACACCAATAGGCATTCGTTTTCCAACCCAAAATTAAAACACCAAACTGGTCTTTCCCAAAAAATATGGGAATTTAGGGAGAAAGACCTGAACCCTCAGCTTGATTGGAAATTAATAGGTTTTGCTTACGCTCTTAATGATTTTAAGAGTAGATATAACCTGTGTTTAGAAGAGAAGACTAGAATAATTAAATTCGATAATCAAAGCATACTATAAAATCAAAAGAATGAATTAGTTTCCAAACGTCGTCATTATTATGGTTTGTTTTTTATTTTTTACCATCATTACTTTTTAATTCATTTATCATCTTGCTCTTTTAATTATTTTTTATTATTACTATTATTATTATTATTATTATTATTACTTAATTTTATTTTCTTCATTTTTGTTCTTATTTATTATTGTATTATTTTATTTAATATTTATTTTAATATTTTATTTAAATTATATTTAATATTTTATTTATTTTATATTTAATAATTATTTATTATTTATTAATATTAATTTAATTTTAAATTGATATTTAATATTTATTTATATTTAATACTTATTATTTTATATTTAATAAATTATATTTTATTTTATTTAATAATTTCATTTTTATTTTTCCAATAATTATTTTATTCTATAATTATTTTGTTATATTAAATATATTATTATTTGTAGATTATATATTGCTTTGATGTATTTAAAAAATTTTTTTAGATGTTACCTTTTCACTTACTCTTTCTTAAAAATTTCTTTAAAAAATCTCAAATTTTTAAAGACTTTTAAGTAATTTTCCTTTACAAACTAGATATCAATATTTTAAATAGAGGTCAAGGTTACTTAAACTGTCTTCTTGACTTAGACCAGACAGTCCCACCTCTACTATCATAATATTGGAGTTTATTCAAATTCTCATATGCTACTTGCTTTTTATTCTTCACCCGTTCTTCTTTTCCCTTTTTTCTTTTTCTATTTTTCTCTCTTTCTCTTTTCTTCTTCTGCAAATGTTTAATCTTTTAAGCTTTTATTTATTTGTGATGTCAGCGAACACTAGTTGCCACTTTTATGAGGTCAGCGAATACTCGTTGTCACTTTCGTAATGCTGGTTGTAGTAGAGAGTCTTTAATCACAGATACAACTATACAACTATAGTACGCCGTTGAACAATGCTGGTGAATAATCTCGCATTAATATTACTTGCCCGATAATACTCGCTCAAATATTAATCCGTATAGTGATCCGAATAGAGAATAGTTTAGACAAGAGAATTGAGAATAGCAGTCCGTATAGTAAAAAAAGTAAATAAATTAAATAGTAAATAGGCATTTTTGTAAAACATTCATTGTTTTGAAACACCCAGATCTGACGAAGCGAAATCGAATCCTCGAATTATATATATATATATACTGTTTATACGTTTTCTTTTATCGATACACTTATTTAAAAGTAGTAATTCGAATTTTGCTAAACCGGAACTCCTCTGTGGAAGGACGGTCAAAGCACGTCAGGCTAAATCATGGCTCTGTATAGGATACAGGTTCGATTCCTGTCGTAGGACGCATATGTTCTATGAAATTTCTCGAACATTCAGGGCGATAAACGCAATCAATACTGTTTATATAAAAAGAGCCTTTACTCAAATAAGTGTATCCATAAAAAACGTATAAACAGAAAATATATCAAAGTATTTGTCGCATTTAATCCATTTTATATATATATGAAATGTATACTAGCAAAAATGATCGTATTACTTATATATGAATAGGCACGTCCACCTCAGTGTTATGGTGTAAAATCATAGAAAGATAACACGGACTCGGATATAGGTTAAATAGTATATTCTCGGAAACGTAGTACAAAGGTAAATGTGGACTGTAGAGTACTTTCTCTCACTGGTGTCCCGACTCACTCATTCACTCACACTGTGGCTACTACTCGGTGACCCTCACTTGGTGACTCGCACTTGGTGACTCACCTTACTCAGAGTTGGTAGCCATATTATATAGGTGTGGAAGAGTCCATTTGTAGGTAGGTCCCCACAACACTTTATATGGATGTTCTGTTTTGGATCAAAGTTCAGATGTTGCTATTAGGATTCATATGCTTAGCTTTTCAAAGTTCGTCTCTCTTGATAAAAACTGCCACCCGCCAATTTAAGCATTTCTTTTCAGAATCCTCCAAAAGTTTTTACTCGGGCTAACAAAAGCCGGACATCCAACGAACGTCTTTGACAACCCTTTTATTCAAATATTCATTTGCTTTCTTTCTTGACAACGTTTGGCTTAAAGCTATAGCTTTATGTGTGACTTTCAAAATCAATTTTAACACCATCTGGAACTCGACATAATCCCCCACAGATAATCTTACTCCAAAATATCACACTGCCTTTGTCTTGTTGATGTCTTAACTTGTGAAAGCAGTTTCTTTCCATTTCACCATTCGTTTGCTCCATCGAGATTAGCACGCCATTCGTCAGTGAAAAGAACGATTGGAATATCACACTTCATCTGGCCCCCTCCTTTTTCATTCAATTTTCTTTATGGACAGCTATTAAATGATAATTATCAGTCTCACATACTTTGTCATTTGTTTTAAGCAGTCGACATTTTGTTCTTTTCGACACTTGTAGCAGGACATAAAGGCATTTATGCCTTCAGTCGACGGCTTTTATGATCGTTACTTTCCTGATAAATTTCATAATTTGCTCTAACCTGACCGGCATAGAATTCGTCCAGGATTTTCAACGACCGTTTTTAAAATTTCTAACATTTGCTTTATATTTTGTAGTATTGAATTAATTAATCATTTCTTTTTGCCCGTCAAATCAGTCTTGCGACAAATTTTATTGCTCCAAACTAGCAACGTCGTTTTTAAAGTTCCAAATTCAGGACATTTATTACAAACAGTTATCGTTTCATTACATCTACTCAAAACGAACTGATTTCATGCTGGCTACGCAGACAAATGTTGCGATCACTCTGAAAATAATTCATTACAATAGATATTTATTTTACATATCGATGAAATATGAATTGGCTAATGAGGTGACACTCAGTGTAAGGAAAACAATGATATACACCAGAATAATCAATGTTTTTGGATATTGTAAGCTGCACAATCACCTCAAAGATGAGGAAGAGACTTGAAGCAACAGAAATGTGGTTCTACAGAAAGATGCTGAGGATACCATGGATTGAGCATGTGAGCAACGACAAGGTTTTAGAATGAATGTAAAGAAAAAGCTAACTAATATTAGGAAGAGGCAGCTTAAATTTTGGGAGAATGGAGGAAGGAGGGCTTGGAAAATCTGATACTCACGGGATGGATTCAGGGAAAGAGGGACAAAGGAAAGCTTGATAAGCTTGAGTGAACGGATGGTAGAACAAGGTTTGGGAGAAATAGCTAAAAGACAAAGCTTATTAAGAGCTACAAGGGTCAGGAAGATGTAGAGGGTCATGATCGCCTATTTCCTGAAGGAATACAACACATAAAAGAAGAAAGAAGAAGCCTGGACAACCGAGAAAAACACGAAAAAAGATTATCCATTAAAATGTCTATCAGTTGAATTGAGAACTGTTTCGTAAGTTCGGATCTCTTCGCTTCTCGTTAATATTTCCCATGATGTCAAAAACGATGGAGTCTTTGGTATTCTAGTATTTCTGAGTTACTGTTCTTCGTGTCTCATACGACGAGCACGCCGCCTATCTTTACATTTTCTTTGTCGGCCTGGATGTTGCTATGATAATATCACCTAGACGTCTAAAAGTAATGAGAACGTAAGACGTTCGCGTATGCTGCGTAACAATACGCTAGGTCGTCTCCTATCGATACCGATGAAGGAGTGGTGTCAAATATCGAACGCACTATATATATATATATATATATATATATATATATATATATATAAATAAATGGTGGTACGCGCTTGGAAAAACCTTGGCTATTCCGGCTTGTAGTAGAACAAAACAGTACCCAAGGAAAAAATGAGGAATAAAAAAATAAAGAACCAAGAACACGAAACTGAGGAGAAAACAATCGTCCAGAGTTCAAGCTCAAAGTCCAAAGAAGAAAACTCCAAAACGAGTAAAAATAGAACTACATAAAGTGCCCAATACACGAAGTAGAGCAAAACCTAAGATAAACCTAAAGAACCCGGTAAACCTACCTAGATTTCACCTAAACGGATCGTCAGGGTAATGCTGGCCAAAAAGGAAAAAATGGAACAGAATATATAGCTTAAACCAAAAACAACCATGACCACGTGACAAAAAACAACAACAAAAAACAAAAAAAAACACAGTAAAAACTCAACAACAGGGGGTTAGGGGTTACGTTCCTTATTCAACAACGAATATATATATATATATATATATATATATATATATATATATATATATATATATGCTGCGTTATGTATTTGACATATGATGGACTCTCCCGTCGATTTCTACGTATGAGAATCCGACAACTTCATTGAGTTTTTTTGTCTGTGTCGTATGTGACCTGCATACCAGTCCACATATGTCTCGGGACATAGCAACAGGGACACATTTGCTGACGCTTTTTGCCATTATCTTTCGTCTCTTAACCGGTCAGTAGGACTGATTTCAAAATTTCCGATATCACTCTGGCGCAAATATCTTCAGTTATTTCTATCCAGGGCAACACGTTTGAAGTTAGCATGAAGCACATTGACTCTTGAGCTTGTGTTTATACCTGAGTCACAGCCGTCTAACAGTCTTTTGTCTACTGTGAAGCTGGCTTTACATGAGGACCTTAGTTATTCTTTCGTCACTCATACTTGTAACATGAGCAGCCCAGCGAGTTGACTGCATCAGGAAAGTCTCAATTCTACCAAAATATATGTGAAGTGAGGGTGAGACGTTCTCGGCTCGATTAACAAGGAACAATTTTGAGGTCGGGTCGTTTTCAGTACCCTCTCGTATATATTAGAGTGCTTATCGTCATGTGTAAGCACTTAGTGAGTACCAAACTATTCAGTCGTTATTGATCCTGCTGGAAAAGTTTAATAACGAAGTGGCCAAGTTGAACGTGATATTAAAGGTGTTTTAATATTGCGTATATAAACTAAGTATGCGAATCAAGTGCAGAAGTATTTGTGAAAACGTTTGCAATATTTTAACTGTCAGTGTTTGAGAAGTTAGTCTTAGTGATTATTTTTGCTAGTTGACTCGTAACATGTGGAGCCAATCAAATAAAGGAACGCTTGCGTGCGTTATATTGTTAGCGTGTTATTGCCTTGGCGCATTTGGCACTGCAAGAATCTCTCTGTTGAGCGCGTGTAGCGAATTGAAAGTTTCATTCAAATGACAACGGAGATGGACATTTTTTTTTGTTTCATGGCAATGTTATTGGATTTAAAAATAACTTTATTTTACAATTGGATGAATAACGTGATGACTTGACGGGGTTTCGGGGTTGTAAATAGGCGTGATGACATGTAGCCAATTTACTTTTTGTCGAAAATATTTTGGTCGGTTGATGCCGAAAATGAATCATAACAAAACGAGCTGATATTGATCTCAGCGACAACTTCCGATTCTATCTTCAAACGGATGTTTCGTATTCGGTTCAGACATTTCTATGTAGTTATTAGCAGAACTTTGATTTCTTACGCTACAATCATAACCATTACTGACATTAACAAGCAAGATATCGATGCATTTTAGACGATAGTATTTATATAGACTGTGGGTCAAAAGTTAGCAAAATTCGGATTTATAATAATTTTTTTCTTTTTGGTGCTTACGTCTTAGAATGTTTATAAAGTATTCCTTGACTTTTCAGCAACATATGATCTTAAACCTGATATTTACAATAAAGAGTAGCCATTGTTGACCGATGGGAGCAGCGCCACCTAGCGTCACCATCACAGACCATCGGCGGCTACCGTACAGTTTCCTAACTATTAGAATAGGAAGCATGAATCTAGCAATTTCAACAGTAAAATGCTAAAACCTAACTGCCAATCTAGTACTGCGTTTAAATTTAGTAAGTCGATGAACCAAAGAGGAAAACTGAAATGAACAATAACATGAAAATATTTATATAAAAGGCCAAGGAAAGCTACGTTACGATAAGAGATTGAAGCCGAGATGCCAGGTCTGGGCCGATAACGATGCAGATTATTTATTAGATTTTCTCAAGAATCTCTAGATAGAAATTAAATTTAATACCAATTAATATAAGCAAAATGCATTTAACTCTGCTCTTGTTGTACAACGAATAAAAAATTCATCCCTTCCACGTACGTTTCGAAATCGGTCTGTCTAATTTTAAGCTCATTAAGCAGATTCCGATTAAGGTCTCGAGTAATTGACTCAGTAGGATTAAAGTCTCTTATCTGCGTTGAACGATTAATTGCTGCTACGGTCTTTGATTAGCGAATCGGTCAACAGCACGCACTAATGATATACTTAAAGTTCAATTTTGTGACTAAGGGTCAAGTAGAAACTGTTTGACTTTATACAACTAGATATGCATGGAAAGAGATTAATATGAACGAACTGGTATATATATATATATATATATATATATATATATATATATATATATATATATATATATATATATATATATATATATATATATAAAGCAGATAGTGAAGTTAATGATATCTGCTTTTTGTATGATTGATTCATGTAATGTAAATTGTAATGCACCACATACTTGATATATATATATATATATATATATATATATATATATATATATATATATATATATATATATATATATATAGAGAGAGAGAGAGAGAGAGAGAGAGATGAAGAGGATTAATAATTGCTGGTGTCGGATCCATTAAAAAATCCGTGACGAAAGTTTTCATTCTGATGGCTTTTACAACACTGCAAAGTTTTGACTAACAGAGATTCATCGGAAATTTCAGACCGGAAAAAATATATTCAAAATCAGATAAAAAAATTAAAATTGTTTTCAGCCAATGAAAACTTTAAAAAGAAAATTCCCAATGCCATTACCAAGGACGACTTTTATCATTTATTCTTAACTGAATGTGTTCTTTTTATGCATGTGAAGTTATGGGAATGGCTAAAAGAATAGCCGGAAGCGCTCATATATGTAGAACTTTTGGACAGTTTTGCACACTTTGTGCCCAGAAAAGAAAACACTTGTATGAACACATGGAAAATTAAATAAAAAGCGTTATCGCTGTACCTTGTCAGCCGTCGTTAACGAATCATGCATATATATATATATATATATATATATATATATATTTATTATAATTTTATCATATAGACAAAACCATTTTACTCACAACAAAGATGCAACTTGGTTTCAGTGCATTTTAACTGCACATCTACGGGTGAGGGTCTAAAATGGTTATGAACGATCCTGTTTCTGGCAAGCCCGGATGTAAAGCGTCACTTCCTATTTTCCATTTTTTGAGAAGAAAAATGTACTTACAAAATATACATAAAGTATCTAAGTGAAACAATAGTGGTTGTTGATAGCAGTTTGGTGTTGGGTGGACCGGGTAATTAATGTTGAATGGTGTGTGGACATTTTTTCGTTGATAAACATCGGTCAAAGTTTATGTACGTCAACTCACAAGCGTCCTAAGTTTGAGAGGTAGGGGAGGGAAGATAGCGATAGGGGATAATATTACATTTGAGTAAGTAAAAAGTTTTTCGAGTTATCTTTTGTTATTTTTCTAAAGTTGGATTGCATTTCTTTATGCTGGGGTTATCACTATTTATTTTGTAATCGAAAGAACGTTTTTTGTGTATATATAATTATAAAAGGTTCATAGTTATGGAATTGGGAATTTAGCAAGATTGTAGTGTTAAATCCTTAGTATGTCTACAGAAAACGGTAGTCTCATATCTTTGGTTTAATAATTGGGTATTATTCAAGAGTTCAATGATACATATTTTCTCCTGTAAACATAGGAAGCAAGGTTCGCTCAGTGAATTGCAGGTTCTGGCTTGTCTTAGGATTTTCCATTTAACTTTAGGTGTTTTTCCTTCTTCCTTAAGTTTCCAAAAATATTTCGAAAGTGATGTCATATTTCGTTTGGCTGTATTTGTAAAGGAGTTCAAGTGATTGTAATATCTGTCCTTAAAAGGTCTGCTAGTAGACCCCACATACAGCTTAATATCTCCGGGGTTCTCATTTGATGAGATATAGGCCATATACATTATGGATTTGGTTAAACATCTGTTTAATAATGGACATTGATCGGGGATTCTACAGTTGCAGAGTCTTTTTTCTTGGGGTGTATTAGAACTTGTATTTAGGTTTCGTTTATTATCACTATGTAGTTTCAGTATTCTATTATGTGATTTAATAATTTTATCTAAGTTTCTAGAACAGCTGTAGCTAATTTTTAAGGTATTTGCGGTTGAAGATCTGGCTTAATTTATTTTTTTTAGGGAAGTGCTTGTTAATTAGATTTAAGTTTTTTTCAGATCTTTTCAGATTTTTTCAGATTTTTTCAGATTTTTTCTTTATAAAAACCATTAATTTTATAATGATGCGGATTGTTCTAGAATATTTGTTAATGACGTAAAGTTGATGTCATCTGAGAATTTTGAATTTGTCCACTTATAATCATTAAATTGTGTATTTAGTCAAGATTAGAGATTAATGGAAAAGGCGTTTTCTCTTTGACTTTTGGTATTAATTTAAATTTTAACATTAGATTTGCTCAGCTTTTGGGGTCATTTATGTGCAGAAAGGTACTTGTGTTTAGAACATGAATTTGGACGAATATTTAATCTAGTGAATGATACCAATTATTTATAACCGATTATATATTACATTTAATAAATATTTATTGATTACAATTATTGTTTATTAATAAAGCAGAAGTACTTATATACATGCTTAATTGAATTAAATTATAATTGCAATTTATATTATTGTACGTGGGTTGTTGTTGAAATAAAATATATGGATGAATTATAATCTATGTCTTCTTAATTTTTAGAATTTAAAAAAATATTTAATTCTTTAAACTTTTTATATTTATTTTTATATATATTTATTTTATTTTAATTTATTTATTTTATATCCCCCCGTACACATACAGAGAAAATATCCTTCAAAATCATTGACAAACACTTCCCTAAAAACAGCAAATTATCAAAAATTATCAACAAAAATACAATCAAAATTAGTTACAACTGCATGGATAACAGGGAGAAAATAATAACTAAGCACAATAAAAAAAGAATACTCAACAAAACCAATAACAATAATAACAACAATAACAATAACATGCAGCAAAATAATAAATATAACCGTAGAAACAAAGAAAATTGCCCACTTAACAATAAATGTTTAACCAATAACATAATATACAAGGCTGTCGTAAACAATAACATTAACAGAGACGAAATAATTTACATAGGCACCACAGAATAAAATCTTTTAAAGAAAGTTATTACAACCACAAAATGTCATTCAAAAGAAAAAATACACAAACAATACAACCTTATCAAAATACATATGGAGCCAAAAAGAAAACAATATCCCCATCAAAATCAACACGGGAAAATTATAAAAAGAGCAGCCCCATACAGTATTGACATTAAAAACGGTAAATTATACTTAGTGGAAAAATTAGCTATAATTAGTTTTAAATACCAAAATAAAGTCTTAAACAAGAAAACTAAGATAATGGGTAAATGTAGGCATATAAATAAACACTTACTTTGTCATCTAAGCACTAATTAAAAATAAACCAATAAAAATACATGAAACTCTGTCTTTTTTACAAATACTTTCACGGTAATTGCTACGAGGAGCTGCTTTCGCTGGTTTCTAGGCCTCATGAATTTAAACGTCCTACGAGGCTGGCTTCCCGTTCCCACCTCTTCACCGTTGAAACTGTTAGATGTAGACGTATCTTCTACTCCAATAGCTTCATGTCTCGCACATCTCGCCTGTGGAACTCCCTTCCTTATTCCTGTTTCCCTGACAAATACAATCTCCAACTATTTAAGTGTAACGTCAATCGACATCTCCAGTTGCCTGGATCTATCCACTTCCCTTCTCCACATCCTTTCACCTTTCATTCCTATCTGCTCTCGCTCCAAATCTTCTGTAACCCCCTTGCCTTGATCGATCCACAATCTTTCTCCGCATCCTCTCCTTTACCACTCCTATCTGCTCTTCCCCCAAACCTTCTGTAACCCCTTGCGTGTAACACTTATCACCCCTTGCTTGGGGTGATAAGCTTAAAAAAAAAGCAAAAAACTTTAAATAAATAAATAAATGAAATAAAAGAAACAAATATAATATAAACTTAATTTATTAATAAATAAATAAATATTAAACATAGACACCTATAAGCGCGTGTATATATATATAAACATATAGATATATGCTGTTGTAGAAGGGTGTTACTCAGCAGAGGAAAAGAATTTAGCACATGCAGCACTGAAAAGGGATTTAAAGAAAGGTATTACCAGGAGCTTAGATGACAGGAAATGCAAGCATGAAATGTGAGAGATGTGGTTGTATGCTACTGTCAAAAGCTGGGTATGTTAATCATTTGATATCACATTAGAGACGACCTCATTCCACGACCCGGTGATACTACATGTGTCATATGCAGGGAAGTATGTGAATCGATATCTGGACTGAAGAGGCATATTGTGGTGCACAAGGATGACCTACCACAGCAACATCCGATTAACCCTGTGAAGACTCTGGAGCACATCTCTCATCTATGCTATAGGCCTTGCAAATCAGTTGCTGGTTTGAAGAGCCAACTTCGAAGTCATTCGAGAGGAAACAATGATCTAGATTGAATGTACGTGTTGATGGGCAAGACGGCAGTCATCCGTGAAGATGGTGCAATCAACATAGATATATGTACAGGGACACACACACGCACACCAAAAAGTGAACAGACCTCCCCCCATAAATAATACCTCAATATATAACATCAACGGCAAAAAGAAATAAACTACTAAACATTAAATAAAAATAAAAATGAAACATTAAATAAACGTTAAAAGATAACATATGATATAAGCATTACACTTATTCTAATTACATTATACACTATTTAACAATTACATATACGTGCGTGTGTGCAACGTGCTTGCGGTGCGTACGTGAGTGTGGTAAGTGTGTGAGTATGCGGCTATATATACATATATATATATATATATATATAGAAATTTATAATATGTTTAACGTTCTTTTTATAGATACAAGTATTTAAGCAAATGCTCTGTTTTATAATAAACAGTATTAAAACAACATTTACCGGTCTGAATGTCCGAGAAATTTTCATAGAAAATATTCGTTCTCCGACAGAACCGTCATTTAGCGTGACGTGCCTTAACCTTTCGGCCACAGAGAAGCGTCTGGTTAGCAAGGTCGATTTTACTATCTTTAAACTTAAATCTTCCATGAATCTCTTCTATTCATATCTGCTCTAGCGTATCAAATGTAAACAAATGACGTCATATATTTTGAATTGGACATAGTCCGACAATTTATTTAAAGACATTTATAATATGTCCAATTCAATATATATATATATATATATATATATATATATATATATATATATATATATATATATATCCGAACACACACACACACACACATATATATATGTATGTATAAAAAACAACAAGCAATATTAGCCCAACCAACCATAACTAAAAATAGAAAAAAATAACGTAACCATTTATGCACTAGTTTATTAGTAAGAAAGAACAGACATAAGTGTACCTGTACCCGTGTACGCACGCTTATGTATACACATGTACACGTACGTATACCTATATAAGTTTGTGCATAATGAACGTGTGCTTGAACATAAGTGTTTAAATACAGACCTATGCACATAAATTCTAACAATAATAACTAAATTTAATTATAAATCTAATCTCCTAAAATTAATACTTATGATACCACCAAACCAAATGAAAACGTATACCTATATAAGTTTGTGCATAATGAACGTGTGCTTGCACATAAGTGTTTAAATACAGACATATGCACATAAATTCTAACAATAATAACTAAATTTAATTATAAATCCAGCATCCTAAAATTAATACTTATGATACCACCAAACCAAATGAAAAACGAAATAATCAACCCAGACGGGCGGATACGCGCGAACACACATCCGCAGAGACGAGCGCAAAGCTGCACCTGCTCAGACGAAATCACGAATGCAATAAATGCTTACACCAAAACTTATACCAATGTTAAATGTATATAAAAAGGAAAACATCGACAAAATATAAGCAGTGAACTTCTGATATCCCCTAAAGAGTGGACAGACAGGTTCGCCTACGAAACTCGAGTCGAGATGCTGAAGGTAACATCAATCAGCTAAGCGACAAACCTTTATTCACATTAATCCTATATATATATATATATATATATATATATATATATATATATATATATATATATATATATATATATATATATATGTACTGGCCTGAATGACCGAGAAATTTCATAGAAGCTATTAATACAGGAATTGAACCTGTATCCTACAGGGAACCGTCATTTGGACTGACGTGATATGCTGTTTAGCTACAGAGGAAGCGTCTGGTTAAAATCAAAGTCAAAATCGGAGGACAAATATTTTCTATCAAATTTCTCGTGTGTGTGTGTGTGTGTGTGTGTGGCGCGTGATGGATAAATTGTCGTCTAAATTACGCAAAAATGAAAATGACATTGGCATATTATTTTAACAGATATATTTACCAAGATTGCACAAAAATATCTTGAAATACTAAAGAATAAATATATTCAATGAAATCAACATTCGCTTCAATTATGGCCTCCAGACGAATTCGGAATCTCCTGAAAATCTGCTATATGGTCCCCTTGTTGAATTTGGTGAATGCTGTCATAATTCTTGTCTTCAGTTCATCTTTTGGGGTTACAAGGAGTTTTGTCGGTCTTTTGCTCAACTGCGCCTCACACATAATAATCAAAGTGGGGTGCAGTCTGGAGAGTTAGGTGGCCAGGTGTAAAGGTTGATATGGTCGCAGAAATTGTCTGAGAGCCATGACTGGCTTCTCCTGCTTGTGTGGAATGTTGTAGAGTTCTGCTGCCAGACATATAGTCTTCCAGCACCCACCCTCTTAACCCAGGACAGAACTACCTCTTCAAGGCACGTGTAGATTCTGAGGCCCTGTGGCAAGATGAACGGAGGCATAACGTCGCCATGAGTAGTGGTCACTCCAAACACTATGATGTTGACTCGATTTATCATCCAACTCTGTCCGAATACTCCGCATTGTCTTCAGATTGACACCCAAACATGTTCGAATTGAAGCTTCCGGAGCGAATGCCAAGCAGTACAGCATGGCGTTTCGAAATTTCTGGCAGAGTGAATGGCGTCATAGTTCTCTTTGCTTCCCAGACGGTGCCCAGCTGACTCTTCTACACTGTGTGTATTATATATATATATATATATATATATATATATATATATATATATATATATATATATATATATATATATATATATACCGGGTGTAACAGGTAGAAAATTGGCCAGATCGTGCAACAGCATAATTGTCCACCCCACAAATTGTTTAATATCTAAAAAGAACTAAACTTATTGAGTTTCTTTTTCCCACCTTTTCAGATAAAACGTTTAGTCATCTTGACACCATTTGTAGTAAGAATCACTGGAAAACCCTTTGAGTTATTTAGCTAAAAAGAGAACAGGTTAAAATCGTTTTGTATCAGCACCACTGTCTTCCCAACTGAGCAATGCTGAGAGGAAAAAGATCATTAGGCCTTCAGTAATGATACTATCCATCATTCATACTCTGGCTTCCATCTTCAAAGTCCATTTAAGAACCATCAAGAGGACGGTGAATAAATTTTTAAAAAGAGGGGACGTTAGAGAAGAAAAGTGGATCAGGAGGTCACGATAGGAAGAGGGATCATCATTTCAACTTAGAGCTAAAGACATCAAGTAGAAAAGATCCAACTCAATCCGTAAAATGTTTGGCATGAGAAAGAGGAGTTTTAGTTATGAGAGTCCAAAGAGCAGTGAAAATGAAACCGTACGTGAAACCAGTGAAGCACCTTGTTACTCCAGGACAAAAAGTTAGAAGGTCAGAGAGGGCGAAGAACATTGTGAATAAGTTGGAAAATGATACTGGAATAATGTATATATATATATATATATATATATATATATATATATATATATATACTGGACTCTTTCATCGTTTTCGACGTATGTGGATATTGCAACACAGTTCTTAGAACTGAACAGCCTGACCTACTTGTACATATGATTTGATTATAGTGGTGAAGGTCTATGCAAAACTAACCACACTTTTGACACACACACACACACACACACACACACACACACACACACACACACACACACATATATATATATATATATATATATAGGCAGCATATCTTCATTCAAGCATGTTTCATTGAATAATATAGACATATTATGTCCATTTATGTTTATAATAATCCTTTCTAGTTCTCTAATTATCTTCTTGATGTTAAGCTGAAATTCATCATGGAATCGTATCGTATTTTTTGTTAACCCAAGTACTTTCAATTTCCTTCGAGATCATTCTCAGAGGCAATGTTTCAAAATGCATTTGATTTGACTAACATTTGACACCACTGTACCATCTCTGGTTACAGCATTGTGAACGCTTCTTTACAAAATATTCAAACCGGAACGGTTAATTTAATAATTGGAACAGAGCGCGTTCACGCGTGTTTACATAACTCATCATCATCACAACGATCACAGTTATAATAAGTCTGTCTTCGCAACTCACCCCTGAGGATGATTTCAGAGGAGATCGAAAGTACATGGGTTAACAAAAACTACCGCGCCTTCCTTTATGAATTTTAAGGTCAAGCAAAAATTTGCTCTACAATCCCTGGCCACGAGAGCATTTACAGAGATAAGAATAAAAGCTTCCAAAAGAGTCTGCTTCAGATTGCACACTAGTAAAAAAAGAGTGCACAATGGCATAAAAATGGCAGAGAGATTTTTAAATATCTATGTAAAAGGCTCAAACACTAATATTTTATTGTTATAATTTATTTCATTGGATTCATAATAACGACTCAATTCATCAGACTTACAAATTCAAAAAGTAATTTTTTGTATTTGTAAGTGTTTGAGCCTTTTATATTATATTCTTGCTCTATCTATGACAGAGATCTACCTGGATTATATTCTCTTGGATTAACCGCTGATATTATCAATATATATATATATATATATATATATATATATATATATATATATATATATATATATATATATATATTTGATTTTCGGCTATTTTGATCTTGGCCAGATAGCTTTGGGTGGCTTACCATCTTAGACTCGACTGGTGGTATAAAGGTTCCTATTTTACTAACTATAGCTACCTGCCTGATGATTTCGTGAAATCGCATGAAATGGTAGTCGGTCACTACTCACTTGAGATTTGGCTTAAAATATATAAAGCTCTGCAATTTTGATGGCATTGTGCACTGTTTTATGCCAGTAGGCAATCTTAGGCAGACTTTTTGGGAAGCTGATTATTCTCATTTCTAATTATATATATATATATATATATATGTATATATATATAATAGCAAAATTTTGAGACACCTTCATAACAATCAAATACAAATGGATCGTAATGCAACCCAAATGAGAACATCAACATGTAATTGCAGGACAGGATCAGACTGCCCAGTTGAAGGAGTATGCATGGCGGAAAATGTAATATATGAAGCAACAATTTTCCTCAAAGAGAATATGGAGCAGAAGAAAATATACATAGGAATATCGGCGGGAAGTTGGAAACATCGATTTTATAACCATCGCCAGTCCTTCAAAAATAAATTTAAAAAGAACCAAACGGCACTGTCAAAGCATTATTGGGATTTGTTGGAGGGTGGCTTAACCCCACAAATGAAGTGGAAAATCATCTCGAGAGCCAGAACTCCAATAAATTTCAGAGACAGATGCGACTTATGTCTAAAAGAAAAGATTCTCATAATAAAGCATAATGATCCGGATGTCTTACTAAACAGACATAATGAACTAATTTTTAAATGCCGACATAAGAACACAATCTAACGAAAATATATTTATAAGTAACTATATAGGAAGACTAATATTATATGATCTTTATTATTTTTTGCTTTTGGAAATGTTGCTATGCACATATGAATGTGAACACATAACTGTATTTATATAACTATGTAATTGAACTGGAACATTGATACGTCTTTTGATATGTATATGTATATGCTTTTATATAGAAAAATAGGCATGCTTTGTTGTAATTGTGTATTGTGAACACATATTTGAGTGGGCGGGTATGGATATGGATATGTATGTATATATACTTATATGTATATAGGTGGGCTTTTGATTTTTTATTTGTAAATATATGTAGTCGTATGTATATATGGGTGTATATATGTATGTGTATGGGTATGTGGGTACACATGTACCGATATACACGGGTAATTTCATGTATTAATACCTACATATATCTTTTTAAATGTTTACGCATACTTACACATATATATATATGTGTGTACTTAGAATTTCCCTAAAAAAATTTAAAAAAAAACAAACTTTTTAAATTAATATTAGGTGATGACTTTAGTATTCAACTATCAAAAAATCTAAATATTTTATCATCAATAATGATTATTAAAGGGTAATACATTTAAATTCAAAATTAAGTTATCAATTTAAAAAAAATTTACCTCCATATTGTAAAGAATTTTAAACTCACAATTCCAATTGGAGAATATTAAGGGAGAAAATGGGGTAAAACATTAATAACAGACCTGTAAGTTCTTCTTTTATAATATTCTATATATCCATATAAATACACACACACACATATATACACACATCCGTACACATGCACACACATATATATACACATATATATCCATATATATATATACACACCCATACACATATACACACACACACATATATAAATATATGTATATACTCATACATACACACATACGCATGTAGATATACACACGCACATACATGCAGACATATACACACATATATATATATACACATATATACACACACACACACATATATATATATACACAGACACACACATATATACACATACATACATATATATACACATATATATACACATACATATACACATATAGAGACACACACATACATATTTTCATCATCCACTTGCAAAAAAAGGCTAAAAATAATGGAAGCCTTACTAATAAAAATAAACAAACCAACACTTAATAATATTAACTTTGAACATGGACATAATATCTTGACCGTGTTTTGAAACAAAAAAATGAATCACTTTATAAACATACATATAACAAACTATTTCTATTTCTAATTCTAACAGTTGAAATATAATCCTTGAAAATGGCTAAATGTATAGCCGAAAGCGCTCGGATAAAAAGAACATTCGGACAGTTTTTATATAATTTATCCTCTGAAAAGAAAAACTTTATTAGATCGCACGAGAAATTATATAAAAAACTAAATAAAAGCACCTTGTCAGCCGTTTTTAATGAAATGTGCTTAAAAGAAGGATTGCTGCCTAAATACACACACACACACACACACACACACACACACACACACACACATATATATATATATATATATATACATACACCCACATGTTCGTGTTATGCCAAAACCATGTCAATATTCAAACCTATTTACATTATTATATTTCACCCATATTCACCCATATTATATCTACGAACTCACAAATTCATATATTTATACATACATACATACACAGATTACCCGCAATCCCATACCCATGGCACGACACACATATATACCCATATATACATACACCCACACACACACATACATATATATACACACATCCACACAGAGTCACTGCACATGTAAAGGAACGTATGTATATGTGAAACTTGCATGGATATATATTTTAAAATAAAATTTTAGTCTTTTAATGTACATTCTATGAATATTTTTCTAATCGACTATTTCATATTAAATCCCCAAAATGTTTGTAATAAAGTTTTTAGAAAAAAACTTAAATCGCTAACAAACATCAAATTAAATTCCTTATATACTGTTTAAACATTCAAATTTATATCAAACATTATAATATTTATGAACCCCCAAAATAACACTCTCAAAGTAAAGCAAAACGACAGCGTCTATTTCGGGCCTTTCATTCCAAAGAAAGTTAGTGACACCTTCTCTCATGACTTCCTTCTCTCTTTTTCTTTTTAGGTCTTTTTTCTCCTCTCTCCTTTCTATATCAATATATAACTTCCGTTAAGTTAACCGATTAAATGTGTCAATGTCGGGACCTCCTCAAATAATATTAGATATGAAAGAATTGAAATTTTAAATTACATCTAACTTAATCATGTCTCTCCCCACTCACTTCCTCACTTCGTTAATTTACATATGCTTAGTTCTGCCCGTCAAAAATGTGTAAATTTCATTTCATTTTTCGTTTCAACCTTTGGAAGTAAAGCCTGATGATCCGCGGTCCTTTAAAAGGGCTGTGGTGAAATAATTTATTACATGGAACCTTAAAGTGGTCTGTTTTTATTTAAATTATTGGCTCTGTAGTTACATTGAGCTCTCTGGATTTTATCCTCCTTGGGTCTACCCATACGGATTACCTAGTTTTTCGTAAATTAAATATATATATATATATATATATATATATATATATAAATATATATATATATATATATATATATATATATATATATATTAGCAAACGTTTTCCTAGTAATCTGTAATGATGTAAATCGAAGTAGAAAATAACAGTTATTTGTACAGACAAAAGGTTTTGAGAATTTTCTGATCATTTACCTGTCTACCCCGATGTTAAAGGGTGAAATTCCTCTTCTGCTTTATCTGATGTGGGAAGTTTAAGAATATAAATGCTTAGTGGACTGTATCGCTTTCCGGCGCTTAAAACATTCTGAAAAACTTTTAAAACTTAAAAGCCCTTTTTACAAACATAGCGAAAATCTCGCTCAAGTTATGGGAAAATGAAAAAAGTTTCCGATATAAATTAATGGTAAATGGCGCGTCGTTTTACGCTCTTCTGGTTTCTGAAATGTTTCTTAAGAATCCATTATTTTCGTGTAATGGGGAAGCCTGTATCCTATTCATATTATCGGCGATATGAATGACTAAAACTGAACAACTAAAATCGATTTTGGTTTCTCTAAAAACGTTGCGTTATTTGAATTATTTTTATTTTTATTAATACCGACCGGTGTACATGGGACTCGATTTCTATAAAATAATAAATACGAAAATAAATATAATAAATAGGAAAAGAAAAAATACATTATCAATATTTGATCTCTCATGAATGTATGATTGGTTCGTGTTTTTTCCTTGTCAAAATGATCGATGGTACCCAGGAGATGTGATAAAACATCAATTAGTTTGAGATTTAGTGTGTGAAAATCTTAGTAAATAACCAAGAGATTTGTATTTTAGGGAATGATTAACAACCGAATCTCACAGTTTGTTCGGCAGGGCAGTGAGCTTGGCGCTTATAGTGAGACCCATTTTCGTGCAGAATAAAAATATGATCCTTTTAGGGAAGTGTTTTGTTTCCCTATTTTTAAACACATGCCCCCCCCCCCCAACAAGTTTACTAATTACCCATAAAGGGGCTTGAAGAGCTGGGTTCATACCTTTCCTAAGAGTACTTGCGCGTAAGTGAATATAATGTACCCAGCGGGAATTGGAACACAGCTCTCTGATTTCATTTCACCACCCGCACATCCAAGCTTACGATACCTGGCATTCCCAAGCTCTGACCCATCTAGGTACTGACCAAATCCGGCGTTGCTTAACTTTGGTGTCTTCAACGAGATTTAGCCTTGATTCTGTATGTTTGAGTTAAATACTTACCATATATGTAGGTAAAAAATATAATAAACTGATCTTTGCGGTGTATCTAGAATGATTATTTTCCTAACGGGTGTGTCTAAAGGGACCCCAACATTTGTCAGGAATTATTTGCCGAAATCGAAGTCAAAATAGAAGAAAAATAAATAAAAAGTTAAATTCAAATTTTTTGTTGAATTTTTGATTATATTTTTTCCAATTTGAGAATGATGAATAATAACTGAGAAAGGCGAAAGTACTTGTTGAAGAAAAACAGAACAAAACATGAACTTCGAACAGTTTATTAGAAAATATCAATATCTTATTAAATATTAATATCTTATTGGCAAATATCAATATCTTAGAAAATATTTATATCCTATTAGCAAATATCAATATCTTATTAGCAAATCAAGCTTAGATCTCAACTGTTTTTGAGCACCTCACATATCTATCTATCTATCTATCTATCTATCTATCTATCGTTGAACGTTTGCATATTATACGTGTACATATACCCAGATGCACTTTTAATCGTCTTAAAGAACATTTTCTGCGTTCCATCAGCATGGTTGAGGCTAACCTTCAGGCAACAGAAAGATTATGCCTTAGCGAGCTAACATTTTCCACTGGTATGAAAATGATATTGAATCATTTGCGAGATCTGCTGCAAGTTGATTCACAGTGCCATACTAGACAATTTTTCTCACCAGAATCTATTTTACACATTTATAAGTCTACCATTTCTCAATGCATTGCTATATATTTAGAGATTCCTTGTAAAATTTGGATTTTGGACAATCAGCAATATTATTGGTCCTGACTTGCTATCTCGGCTTCAGCCACTTTTCCACTGCAATAACGTAGTTTCCCTATGACATTTCTATAAATATTTTCATGAAAATTGTTCTGATGAGCTTTTCTCTTTGTCACATCGAATTACAAATGTAAGCGCAGTACTAGATTTGCAGATAGGTCTCATCATTTTACCGTTGAAATTGTAGACGTAACTTCTATGCAAACAGTTTCTTCTCTTGCATTTCTCATTCTCTTTCACTCTTCCGCTTTTCGAGACAACTTTGATCTTCAAAAATGTAAATTCAGTGTCAATAGTTATATTCTGTCTTTTAATTCAGGTTCTTTTATTGTTCTCTCTACGTAATATTTTATTTTTTTACCATTTCTCATATTCTTTCTCACTCAGTAGTTGCTTGAGTCATAGTGGCTTCGTTCGTGTGAAATGATTAAAAAAGAAAAACACATACACTTAAGAATAGTCAACGTACACACGCACCCACATACACACACACATACATCTGTGATGAGAACATTTTATGATTTAGATAAACAAATCGTAAATAGATGGACTAACAAATCAGGTAAAATCACACCAGGAAGTCGGTTGAACTGAAACCAAAAAACACATAGATAAATAAACTTCAATGTGAGTCAAGAATTGGTATATGAAACTATATATAATGAGATATGAAATATGTTTGATTCTACAAGGCAATCAGCAAGCCAGACGACAATGTTTCAGAAGCAGACATAGATATATCGATATATCCTTACACTTGAGAAACTGTCTTCGAATGTAGAAGCGGGATGGTTGAATCAGTAAGAAAAAAGCCCAATATTTAGTTTGGACACTTCGTCCAATGATAACTCTTCACGAATTTACCGAAACAATCTTCCATACGAATTGTACACCGGAAGAAGGCCGCTGTATGGACCGGCCGAAAGTTATAAGAACAAGAAAAGTAAGATAAAGCATGAGTTACATAATCCAAACAACACATTTGAAAATTGTAGAACGTCTCGTGCTTACATATTACCTTAGAGAAACGCCGTTGAAAATATCATTCGTTCTCTGCTTCCTGAAAGTTATCACTTAATTGCATTGTACCTGAAGCTAAGCGTTTAGATTCTTTATTGAGACGAACTTTCGAAAATCTCAAGAATTGCCGTAAGAAAGCCAAAAGAATCCACCTTCGGGGAAAATCCGTGCATAACATCATAGTTTTTCATGAGTAAGTTTGGAACGTTTGCTATACAGATATAAAGTCAGTGTCTATTGTAACACACAAAACCCGTCACATTATGATTAATAGAAGGGAGATGCTAAAAATGTTTTCATTAAAACATTTCCAAGATTTGGAACATCATTAAAGATACGAAGTCTGCCCGCAAAGTGTCCAGATATTCTGAAAATCATTTACTTGATATAACTTTATTATGAAACAGAAGAGCCCAACTGCGTATGCGGTAATATTTACTCACCATTCGACAGTGAGTAGATATTGAGTAAACTTGCGTAATGTACTGACGTTGTCTTCGTCATGATAATGAATGCATTCGTTTGTTCTTCCTTTGGGATGCTTTTCGTTAAAACATCATTTCTGGTAGCCGTATACAGTCTAGTTTTGATTCTATGTGGCTTCTAGATATTCTGAAAGCTAAAACTGGCCTTAAAACGCCCGGGATGAGATTAAAGTGGAGATGGCAATAAAGCTGAAAATGATCACGAAAGGAAATTTGCAAAGCGCTTTAAAAACAGGAAGAACTTGTGTCGAATGTGTAAGATCCATAAGGGAATATTTTGGTTATGGTAGAAGGTTTTCAAGAATATTAAATGACCCGGCTGGATACTTTTCGGCTATTCCTTTTGTAGATTTATGATAAAAATACCAGCAACAAAGAACGGTCTTGTGCTGTACAGGAATTTAAGGAGAGCGAAACCACAAAAATCAGTTATATTAATGCATGATTTATTAATGACAAATGAAAATGCGACTCGACATTGTGACCGGTTGAATTTCTTCGATATCACACTGAGAGATTTTTGATTAGACATTTCTCGGCATTTGCTTAACACCTTCAGGTAAAGCAACTAATTAGGCTTAAATAATTAATTACCGGCAATTATTCTAAGAACAATGACTTATCTATGATTCACTTTTATATTAATTTGTTAAACGAGAACATTATCTCCCAGAAAAGTTGAAGACAGGTACAACGGGTCATTGATAAGAAAGGTCACGAATTCTACAAAAAAGCTTTAAAACAGAATAATAAATCTAGTATAAAAGTGAAATTAATTTTTTTTGTATTCAAAATGACAAGATTATATTTTTCGTTATTATTTTATAGTAGTGACAGTAGCCATTTCCTTCGTTGTTGTTAGTTGAAAATTATAAAAACTTTCTTTTAAAACAATTTATCAAGTTTGTCATCTTTCTTCCAAATATTAATGGGAATTTCCTTCGTAACTTTTTGTATGAAGTAGTGTGGAAGGTCAACATTTTAATTATATCATTCTTTTCCGTTCTACTTACATGTGCTAGTCATTTTAGTTGTTGCGGCTGTTGGAGATCTTCGTGATGTGATTTTTATTATTTACTAAATTTATTTATTTGTGAGTCTTTTGCGTCATTCTGTAAAATCTCTCATGAAGGATTAGTTTTTTTTGTAGATCTTTCGCTTTAATTCTTTTGAAGTCATTTTTAATCATTGGTCTGAAAACGCAGTTGTTTAACGCTGATCGTTTTAACATTTCTCAACGAAATGCACGCCACGCATGACATTCATATCAGAGTGTAGATCTGATGAGACTAAAACAGTAGACATTTACGACTTTCTGAACCGATATGATTCTGTAAGTAAACTGGGATTGCAAAGGAAATATTTGTCGCAGATTATTTCCACGTCACAGAGAATAAATCACGAAGTTCCAACTCGAACATCGGGGGCAGAAAGAAATGCCAAAAACTCGATTCGCAAATACTATCTCGCTAATCAAAATGCACGCCACCAGTCAGAAAAATAACTCATTCTCCACCAAACGCGGTAGCCAAAATTGCCGAATTCTCACAGATTCGAGAACACCAACTGCTTTTATGGGGCGAACATTTTTTCCATTCGTCGACAGCTGAGAGACGATCTCCAGTATTTTGCATATCAAAGTACGTTTAATTGCGACTCCTGCGTCAGACTTAATTTTAATTCAAATATTCCGTCTTCAGCATGTCATGCGGAATACGTGCCCTTTTGTTTGGTAAATAATTTTCTTTTTCGTCAGCTTTTCCGTCGTAAAATACACGCAACTCGCTGTCGCTTAGTTTGACGAGGTAAATCCCCGTTTTCTTCGCTATAGATTCTTCTATCAGTTCACGGCAGTCAAAGCTTGGATGGTGTGGATCTATACTGCTGTGAGATCTATATAGAAGGTATACAATTTTCTATTGGAATGGTAAGCAATTTCCTGGAGTTGTTTGATGAGTTATATGCTGTAATTACATCTCTTACGAGACAGAATGTTTGGTCATTGGTAAAGAAACAAGTCCAAGATGCGACTTATAAATTGGAGATATCAACATCAAGCAAGTACAGAAGTTGAAATATTTGGGAAGTGTTTTTAACAGAATATAGACATTGAAACAAAGTGATTCGAATACACATTGGACGAGCGAAAGAATCATTCCAAAATGTCTTGGCACACGCAACACAAGAAGTATGATTTCTGTGCATCTACAACTTCGATAAAAAGGATTTCTCTTCAATATTTTTGCTTTTGTGGAGTGTTTGTCGACAAATTTGCTGAATCGAAGGTGAACATTTTTAGTGGATTGGGGTCCACAAGGTCTTTTAGTTATATTGCATTTTCTGTTCGGTTGAATGTAAATCAAAGTTTTCCAGAAAAAAATACTGTTGTTTAATGTTATTTCATGAACGCCTTTTCCTTCATTGAAAAAAAAAACTACAAACATAAATCATTATCTGAGAAAATATATATGTCAGCAAGACAACGCTCTCCAAGCAAATATGGAAACCGAAAAAAATAAAAATAAAATGGCACCCTTTTATAACAGTGGAGCAGATTGGGCTCTATAGACTTGGGTAGCAGCCTGTCGAGGATAAGAATTAATCAGAATTTAAAACCGTGAAGATGGCAACGAGAAACCACTTCACATTCTAAATATGTCATGGCAATTCCCAGATAAAAATCAAAAGGCATGTGTGGAGAGCTATGATCTAAATGGACATGGCCTTAAACAATATTTGATCCCAGTTATCTGACGAAACTCATATACACATATATTATCAATGCAAATTATATTTTGCAAGTATTTATAAACAAAAGTAAAAAATATGTATCTGATGTTATAGGAATAACATTAAGTATGATCACGGCCACGATATGCTGACCGTGTTTGGAAAATAAAACATTCCTAAAACTTCAGACACATGCATAAAAAAACCCACACATTCAGTTGAAAATAAAAAAAAAGTCCTTGACTAATGTCTAGAAGAATAGCCGAAAGCGCTCGGATATTCAGATATATTAGTTAGATTTTACACACATTGTATCCAGAACAGAGGACACTTGTGCGAATACAATGAAAGTTAAATAAAAGTTTAATCGCAGTACCTTGTCAGTCATCTTTGACGAAACTTTTATAAAAGAGGGATTGCTGCCCAAATGCATAATTCTTATATATATATATATATATATATATATATATATATATATATATATATATATGTTAACATTGAAGTCAACACTCAGAGGCGACAGACTGTTTCTTGCTAGACGCAATCCTCAGGCCACATGTGTTTTTTTTCTCTATTCCTGATATTAAGCACATTATCCCATAAATATAGCATACCATATATATATATATATATATATATATATATATATATATATATATATATATATTTATATATATATTTATATATATATATATATGTGTGTGTGTGTGTGTGGATACTTAATTTAGCATGAGGCCAAATCATTCTCGGAATATTACGCCCCCTCGTCATTATCCAAAGTAAAGAGATGCCTTGTTTGCGAACCAATCCCCATTCAAAATACCTAGGGTCAAATACTTATCTGTGCTACCACCAGCAAATACATACTTCACTTGGCCATCCAGTGAAAATTGAACTCATTGCAACATTTCTAGTATCTGTTCATTGCGACGCGTCCTGGTCTGTGGCGTAGAATTATTTTCAATGTAATTATTTCGATGTCCTCTGGTACACCTGAGGCCAGTAGGAATTGAATTAACAATTCTTGTGAATACTCTACGTGACTCAACATTTAACAGTTACTCCACGGTGGGGTGCCTATGATGATGATCATCATCATCATTAAAATGGACTGTTCTTTTTCTTAATTCTTTTCCTTTCCTCTGCTTTCTTTCTTTTTATTATTTTTTCTTCCTTGACTTTTTGTTGTTTTATTTATATATGTTCCTTATACAAGATCTCTCGCAAACACCCCGTATAACCAATGTGAGGGTACCTTACTGCGCATGTAAGAACTGACACTACCGCTAGCTTGTGTGACTGAATCGGTAGATTTCTCACATCATCTGTCGCGTTCTTTTTGCCAAAATAATATAAGCACGGTATATAAACAAACCCACGCTCCAACCAGAACAAAATTGGTTTCCTGTGATTTCTCCGAGAAAGATGTGGAGAGACATGATCTGGAACATCGTTAAATTCTTTTGAAACACCAAGAATAATATTAAGGAGAACTCAACGAAGCAGCTGATGGTGATAGCGAAAATGGGCCTTGCAGACTATTTGGAAACTTTCAAGGTATATTGGGATACGTGCATGACGTCGTAAGGCGACTAACTTTCATTTACCCTAAGTTAATAATTTTTTCGTTAATATTAAAAATGTAATATTTTGCTGTTCACTTTATTTCTTTTGTTTTATCATTTTTTATCTGTTTTTCATTTATCCATTTCTTAGCACCACAAGAAAGAAGTCATCGTTACTAGTTCTAAAATTTCTCGGAAGCACAGCAGACGTGAAAGGACTGAGGACAACATATACCCGTAGAGGTAATTCCGTTCGAAATTTTATCCGGAAAATTACCAAATGCGATAAACTCAGGAGGAAGGCCGGAAGCTACAGCAACCAAGATAAGGATAAAGATAATAAATCTGAAATTAAAATTAAAATTTTTGCATTCGAGTAACAACACTTTATTTCAAAAATATTGACAGAAACTTCAAGTTTTCATTTTTTTTTCAGGAATGAGATGGCGAAATTCAGTTCTCGAAGTTTTTCTCCTTCAGGTTTTTCAAAACTTTGTAACTATTGGTCTTCTTCCTTCCTTTTTCCTTATTGGCCCTCAACATTCACAAAATATTTACGTTGAAGCGCTGCAGTTTCTTCTCGAGCTCTTATAATAAGAAATCAGTTTTTCTGATTATTGAATCTACCAAAGCGTTAAACGGTAAGCGTTTGGAATCACTTCTGGTTAAGAAGAAAAAAACTGAATGGAGGAGAGAAAAAAATCAAATTAACAACGAACGGTCAGGAATCAATAAGAAACTAATCAATAGAAACTCAAGATAAACAATAAAAAGGATACGTGTGTTGCTTTGCTATGCAGTAATATTTTGGAAGCGAGTCTGAAACAGTAGTGGGTGCTTTTGAATTAAAAGCTTAGAAAATATTGATACGTGAATGAAAACGACTATAGAGAATCGATTTAAGGTTCTTGTTCTAGAACAAAACATGGCTACGGTAGAGAATTTGATTTGAACGGATGTGTCTCAGAATTAAAAGCCTTGTGCAAGATTAAACTGATCTGAATTTTGCAAATACTTTGAATAAGAGTTAAAAATCCAAATTAAAAGACGACTATTACAGTGTGTGTTGATTTGAGACAGTTACAAGAAAAAATGTTAGAGCTGTCTTTTCTTTCATGTGTGGTTGGAATACTTTTAAGTCCAAAAGTCAAATCGATAATATGTTCTTGGCTATGAGCAGCAAATCGAAAAACTGAAACTGTTGTTGTACGTCGCGTCGAATTCTTTTGTCGTGTATATTGCGAATCGGACGAAGTGAAATCTTCGGAATGCCAATTTTCTAGGCGTTCAGACAGAATTTAGAAAAACAGGTGAAACCACGGTGAAACTCATACTAAGAACACGGAGAGCAAAAGACAGTTCTGACACAGAATATATATATATATATATATATATATATATATATATATATATATATAACAGGCTCAAACACTAATATTCCATGATTATAATTTATTACATTGGAATCGTTATCTACAAATTCAAAAAGAAATCGGAATATATATATATGTATAATTAAGTAATTCATTGAGTCTGAAAGAAACCTCAACAGAATGCAGAAAGTACTGAACGGCCGTTTCGTTCTATATTTGGGACTCATCAGAAGTGCGCATCCACTACCGAGAATTGAAACCGTGACAGGTTATCAAGTAAACGTCACACCAATATGATAGTAGTCGTGATAGTAGTCGTGGCTCCGGGGGGTACAGTCCTATGGTTACAGAGAATTTCAGTTGAGTTCCACCACGGAATATGTGAGCGAGCGGCGCTATATGAGTCTGATTTGTTACCTCGTCGTCACCGAGGTCCGTTGGAACAGTTGGTATGACGTTTGCTTGATAACCTAACTGTCACGGTTTCAATTGTCGGTAGTGGATGCGCACTGCTGATGAGTCCCAAATATAGGACGAAACGGCCGTCCAGTGCTTTCTGCATTCTGTTGAGGTTTCTTTCTGTTGAGTCTTGACTCAATGTTGAATCTCGCCTATTGCATGGAATAATAATGCAACAAGAACAAGAATGTATTATAACAAGAAAGTGTACACAATAAGTACATATAGTATTTCTGTATATTTCTGGGAATACGTTCCTGGAGAATGTGTTGACTAGTCGCAGTCGATCAGAGTCTCTAGTTGGATCTCGTGATTCCACCTCTCTTCTCGTCTTCCGGTATCAACCATTATTTATATAGTTGGTAGTCACCTATGCAGATTAGGTGGATTCCACCACGACACTTGCAGATTCAATGAATTACTTAATTATCAAATCCTGCTAATAATTTCTATCATGTATATATATATATATATATATATATATATATATATATATATATATATATATATATGATTGGTGTATACAGAATAAATTCCAATAACCAACAAATACTATTCTTAAAAGAGTGTTCAATACAGAGTAGAGCAAATATAATTTATTCGAAAATTATAACATAAATATGTTGTAAAATCACTAAAAGAGAGCCAGTTTGTTTCAATACTTCTGGTGTCTTATCACGTGATGATGTTGAATGTAGAATAAAGGGTTGCAAAAGGTTCAAATCAATCAAACATCACTCGCTTGGGGAAACGCTGTTACATCAGCTGGAATGACCAATCAAAATACAAGTATATGAGAATTCAAAAAAACTTGACAAAGAACTTCGGTTATAATAATTAATTAATGCTTTAATGTTAGGGTTAAACTAAAATAGAATTCATTCTAACTAATTAATATTAAAGTTTACTATAAAATTAAAAATTACCAATTTTAAATTTTAAATTTAATCTGTATTAAGTTTAAAAAATTGTAAAATTATTCAAAGAAGAAACTGAGGAAAAATACATATGTTTTGTAATTTATTTTGTTTTTATTGAAAGGCCAAAAATTAATGTTGCTCTGAGCTTCGTTACAACTTAGATACATTTGAAGTGAAGATATGGGCAGGGGAGGGTGAAATCTTGCAAAAGACAATACATACACAATCAGATTATAATACACAAACACGTAGACATATTTAGATATATAAGCACGCAAAAAAGTGATGAAACAGGAAATAGGTGTCCACGACCCTTAAAAAAACGACAACATATACATACAATGAAAGGCACATATAAGCGATTATACACACATACATTGATTAAGACATGCACATATACCCACCAAGAAATATTCAAATTTGAAAGTGTTAGTAAACGAATTCTAAAATACTATTAAATAGAACTTATACGGCCAAAGATATATAGATAAAAATGGTTGAATAGATAACATTTAATATGGATAGAATAGAAAAACAAATATTCGTCAATGACCAACATGAAGAAAAAGGACGCTAAAATATATAGAAATGGATAGAGAAATAAATATATACGCGAATATACAAATAAGAAAAAAACAAATTCAGATGCCCAGGCAAAATGTAACACTTAAAAATAACAGTATCTAATATATAAAAAATAAAACCCATAAACACACAAATATATATAAATATCTCATATATACTTATATACGCATTAGTACACATAGAGGAGTACAAATATATAACAATATGCGAGAAAAGATAAAAGATACATACATACATATGTGTACAGGCATTCATCACTACAGATTGAAACATACAAAAGTATACCTACGCACATACATATACATATACCTATATATACACATATACATACATACACACATGCATACACCCATACGCATATGCATATATACACACATAGAAATAAATATAAATATATCAACCTTCACAGCAACCTAAAATAGTAAATAAAATAAAGATATATATATATAAATGTTGTGGTAGGATCCACCTAATCTGCATAGGGGACTACCGACTATATAAATAATGGTTGGTACCGGAAGACGGGGGAGCGAATACAGAGATCCAGCTAGAGACTCTGCCCGACTGCGACTTAGTCAACACATTCTCCAGGAACGGTCTTCCCAGAAATATACAGAAATACTAGATGTAAATATTGTGTACACTTTCTTGTTATAATACATTCTTGTTTTAAGTACATTTTGTGTTGCATTATTATTCCATGCATTAGTCGAGATTCAACAATTAGTCAAGACTCAACAATGGCGACGAAGTAGAACGAACCATACGCCAAGTTTCAACAATGGCGACGAAGTAGAACGAACCATACGGAAAAAAGAAAGAATTAATAGTGAGAGTTTTCAACAATTGGGACAAGTCATTGAAGAACCCAGGCAGAAAAAAAAACTATTAATTCGAAGTCCAACGTTAACGTAACGACGAAGGATTCTGAACTTCTGGATATGTAGAACTCGTTAAAAGACGACTAAGCATAAAGGAACGTTCACTCAGAAAAATTTGAAAGGTGTCGTAAACGAATAACGGTAATTTTAAATTAAAAAATTATCTACAACGAGACACCCTCTAAAAAGAAAAATTGGCCGACTACAAAAACATGCATGGATTAAAAGGAGCACAAATACACCGTGTCGACTTTGAAAGGTAACGAACTTAAAAATTTTTTTTTTATTTGTTCAACAATATAGTGACGAATTACCTCTGATAAGAAAATCAGACGTTGTCATTGAAATACGCGAACAGAAGTCGAAAACGAAAAAAACAAAAAAGTCCGACGCTCTTTGTTCACAAAATAAAAAAAAATACCAAAGTTGATTAGCACGGGCGTGATTGTAAAAGCAAGACATAAAATTTAAAAGTCGTACGTTGTTTCGATTTTTTTGGTCAGCTTATATGATATTCGTGGATACACAAATTAAAAGTATATTCCTTGTTGCATGAACACTATCAGCTAAAAATGGAGGAACTGTCCAAAGTCATATCTGAATTATTCAAAAGAAAGCAAGAACAACAGATAGCGCTGCAAAAATATCAAGAACGGCAAGAGGAAAGACTTTTAGAAATTCAAAAGTTAACACTGGAGAAATTAAACAACTATCAGGCAAATGAGGGAAATTCTTCATATTCTAATAACACCATATTTAATTCGCTAGAAACTTTCAACTATGTGCCAGACGAAGAAAAAACGTTTGAAGCGTACTTTAAACGATATGAAGATATTTTCTACACAGACTGTGAAAACTGGTCGAATTCAAGAAAAGTCAGTCTATTACTAAGAAAGATAGGTACAGCAGAACATAGCAAATTTGTAGATTTTATTCTACCGAGAAAAACAACTGAATTGGAATTCTCGGAAATAGTGAAATTTCTAAAAGAGCTGTTTGGAGCAAATATGTCGCTTTGGCATAAGCGATGGTTATGCATGAATGTCTCTAAATCCGACGATCAGGATTACTTAACATATGCATCTATAGTGAATAGACATTGTGGCAATTTCAGATTGGCAGAGATTACGGTTGAAGAATTCAAGTGTTTAATTTTTGCTCAAGGACTGGTATGCAGTAAGAGTGCCGAAATAAGACGTAGAGTTTTGTCTAAACTCGAATCTGAACAAGGCCTTACCCTGCAAAAATTAGCAGAGGAGTGTCAACGGGCCGTAAGTTTAAAGAAAGAGTCGCAAAAAATCGAAGAAGCGGGCATTGCGTATATTAAAAAAATTAAAAAAACAGTCAAAGTACCCATCATCAAAAAATTGGAGTAAAAATTCGGCGTATTTTAAAAATAGACAAGAAAATAAAAAGAACGAGGATGGAAAAAAGGTTCCACCATATAATTGCAGACGTTGTAACGAAAGACACTGGGAGGTAAATTGCCCATATAGAAATAAGAAATGTTTCGTGTGCCAAAAGAATGGTCACAAAGGATCGTGTTGCAAAACGAAAAAATTCAAGAGCCGAATTAGACAAACAAATTCGAATATCAAATCAGATAGAGATTTGAGGAAATATGTGACGACTGAAATATTCAAAAAGAATATCAAATTTCAACTCGATTCGGGGTCAGATTTAACAATAATGAACGATAAAACATGGAAAATTTTAAAAAGGCCTACAATAATGAAGTCAACGAAACTCGCTCGAACGGTAACTGGAAAGGAAATTAACTTCGAAGGCGAGGTTGTACTTCCCATGAAATTGAACGGGATCGTTAAAAAAATGAAAGTTTTCATTCTGAAAAATGGAGAAAACTTGTTGGGTACAGATTTTATTGAAACATTCGAATTGTGGGATAAACCGTTAAACTCATTCTGCAGAAAAGTAGAAAGTAATACGCAAACAAGACAGGGCATTAAAGATGAATTAAAGAAAAAGTTTCCGGAAACCTTCACACCTGGTCTTGGAAGATGTAACAAGTTTGAACCTAAATTTGAATTAAAGGAAAATACTATGCCTATTTTTAAAAAGAAACGTAACGTGCCTTTCGCAAGTGTAGAGAAAGTTAACGAAGAACTTGATAGGTTGGAAAAAATGGGAATTATTTCAAAAGTAGAATCTAATTCATGGGCTGCGCCGATTGTGTGCATAAAAAAGAAATCAAACCAAATCAGAGTCTGCGTTGATTTTTCGACAGGGTTGAACTCGGTAATTAAGGACTACCATTACCCGTTACCGAGTCCGGAGGAGATTTTTAACAAGCTAAATGGCGGAGTGATATTTTCAAAGATCGACTTATCAGATGCCTATCTCCAAATTCCCGTCGAAGAAGAATGTTCGAAGTTACTAGGGATAAACACGCATAGGGGTTTATTCAAGTACAACAGGCTTCCTTTTGGTATTAAAGTGGCACCATCCATTTTTCAACAAGCCATGGACGTCATGTTGAATGATTTAGACTTTGCGTGTGCCTACTTAGATGACATTATAGTAAGTAGTGCAAATGTCGACGAACATCGAGAGCACCTCAATCAAGTATTTAAAAAGATTCAGGATTTTGGATTTAAAGTCAAAGAATCAAAGTGCGAATTTGGTTTGGAGGAAATTAAGTATTTAGGTCACATAATCAACAAAAATGGCAGATTTCCAGATCCGGAAAGGTCCATTGCGATTAAAGACATGCCGACGCCCACTAACGTGGCGACACTACAGAGTTTTCTGGGGCTCGCAAACTATTATCAAGCGTTCATTAAAGGAAGGTACAATCTAAGAGCTCCGTTGAATGAACTACTAAAAAAAAGGACAAGGCATGAAAAAAAAAGATATTAAAATTAAACAGATTTACATATACATATGAACTATGCAAAGGGGATCTACAAGGAAATAACCAGAATCATCATCCCATATAGGAAGCCAGTTGAAATCCAAAAAGGATTCCAAGGCTTGGGAGGGGGGTGTTGTGGTAGGATCTACCTAATCTGCATAGGGGACTACCGACTATATAAATAATGGTTGGTACCGGAAGACGGGGGAGCGAATACAGAGATCCAGCTAGAGACTCTGCCCGACTGCGACTTAGTCAACACATTCTCCAGGAACGGTCTTCCCGGAAATATACAGAAATACTAGATGTAAATATTGTGTACACTTTCTTGTTATAATACATTCTTGTTCTAAGTACATTTTGTGTTGCATTATTATTCCATGCAATAGGCGAGATTCAACAATGAGTCAAGACTCAACAATAAACATAAATACAAAACATACAGAGACATATACATATACATGTATACACATATATAAACATATACATATATATATATAAACACATACATACACATACATAAACACATATACATATACATATACATATATATATATATACATATATATATACTCACACATACATGCACATATACATACATAAGCCTACACTTATTCTAACAATATTATCCTCGTGACGATAAAAGACTGTAAAGTCCATTCAAATTTAAAATGTAACAAAACACAACTGTTGATTATTAAGTCTACAAGCAATTATAAAACCATTTATCAAACAAAAGTTAATTTTAGTTAGCATTGATCATACATTCCAAGACACTAAGATATACAGATATATATATATATACAAAGACATACACACATACACCCATATATATATATATATATATATATATATATATACATATATATATATATATATATATATATATATATATATATATATATATATATATGAATGTATATGTATATGTATACATCCACATATACATATACACAAACACATACACACACACACACACATATATATATATATATATATATATATATATATATATATATATATGTACACACAGATATGCACATGCATATACGCACATAAGTTTACACACTCAAACATATACAAGCGCATAAATATATAAATATATACACAAGTACATATATAAAAGGTATCAGTAAAACATATATATATATAAATATATAACTACAAGTACAGATATATTTATATATACATACAGACACACAAACATACACACATTCAACTATATATATACATATATACCCACACACACATAAGCATAAACATATACACACATACACAAGTACACGCAAATACAAATATATATATATATATATATATATATATATATATATATATATGTTATAAAAATTCACATACATATATATACATCTGTCGATAAAAATATACACATATGTGCAGACACAAACAACACAATATACATATACCAATATATATTTACATCGATAGGAGGATTATCAGGTCATAAAAGTAATAACATACTAAACTTACAATAACATAGCCTTATCGTCAAAAGTATTATTACCCCTATAGTAAGTTAAATTTATAGCTGTGTTTACAGTTAACAGTAAGTTCATTTCTTTGATTTAAGAGATGGTACTTGTTTTTAAATCGAATTATTTCAAATTTTTCGTTAAGACAAAAAATAACAAGGGGCATATAGGGAATTACAAGTTCGAGCTCGCTTGATTAATTTCCATTTAACAGTAGGTGTTTTACTCCAAAAATACATGGATAATGAAGTCTTGTACTTATAATTAATTGAAAGATTGAACATGTCCCCGCCAACGCTGTTTGATTGTAGTCATAATACTTCCAATGCAAAATTATCTAATATTTGGGTTTTCTTCTCTAGAAATTGTAAACTAGAGAACTAGTTAAACAATTATTCTGTAATGGACAATTATTTGGATTCCTACAATTACACAAGTTGTTATTTGTGTCATTATACTTTGTTTTACTTGTTGCAACCTGGTGAGTAGTCAAGTTGAACTTGACTACTCGCCAGGTTTTTTCTAGTCTAAATCTAACATTAAAGCATTAATTAATTATTATAATTAAAGTTTGTTGTGAAGTTTTTTTTTAATTCTCATATGCTTGTATTTTGATTGGTCATTCCAGCTCATGAAACAGCGTTTCCCCTAGCGTAGGGTGTTTGATTGATTTCAACCTTTTAAAACCCTTTATTCTACATTCAACATCATCACTTGATAAAACACCAGAAGTGTTGAAACAAACTGGCTATTTTTGTAGTGATTTTATAACATATTTATGTTATAATCTTCGAATAAATAATCACACACACACACACACACACACACACACACACACACACACACACACACACACACACATATATATATATATATATATTGAAACGACTGGCAAGGTACTGAGATTAAGCTTTTTATTAATTCTTCTTGTGTTCGTACAAGTGTTTTCTTTTCTGGACAAAAAGTGTGTAAAATTGTCCGATCGCTTTCGGCTATACCTTCAGCCATTATCAAAGACGATTTTATTTTAACTGAATGTATGGGTTGTTTCATGTATGTATCTAGAATTATAGGAATTTTTTTTCCAAACACGGTCATTGTAATGCTTCCTTGGAGATCTTCAAAAACTCTCAGGAGACAAAGATCTTGAAGTGGAAATAATTCCAGTTGTATTTGGAGGACTCGGATTGATTGTATTAGTTTCCGATTGACTCATTCAAGGAATTCCTATCATCTTATGCCTTAAAGAAATATAAAATATTGAACTTAAAAGTACAGCTTATGCATTATGAAGATTTTTATCTATGTAAAATATGTGTGATGTGAAATCCAAGGAAATTAGAACAATATCTGAATTGCAAAAACTCATACTCGTGGGTGTTTTTCACATCTCTTGTAAATTTTTCTCTATACTGTGACCAAAATTACAGATGTTTATTTTAATACTCAAAATCAGTGATGGACAGTTTATATCACTCAAAGAAATCCTATTAACGAAAGAATAAAAATTTACAAATTAAAAAAGGATCTGTGTTTGATCATCATTTTTCCATATTATTAGTAAATTTTAATTACGTATCTGTCTGTGTCTGTGTGTGTAATAATGGTGTGTGTGTATTTGTGCGTGTGTGTGTGTGTGCGATATTTGTAGAGTCGTGCTAAATTAAGAAGGTAGATTTACCGAACTCTTACCCACAGAAGCTGAGTTCAAAAACACTTGACATTAAAATACAACGTAATTTGGGTTTCAGTTTTGTTTTTTTATTAAAATGAAATGTGTCACTATATAAGCAAAAAGGCGAATGAAAGTTTGGAAATATTCGGCTTATAAACTCTACCCATGATATCAAGAGTTTCTTAAAGAAATCCTCCAATTGATTGTCAGGTTCCAAATTACAGCGACAGAAGTCCAAAATGTTAAGTGCGCGGATCTTCATTTGGAATCCCATTATTATTAGAATTTGTCAATTTTATATGTATTTATGTAGAGTTGGGGAAAAAAGAAATTTCTTATTTTAAATTCCCGAGAGAAGGAATGAAAAATATTGGTACCCCTCGAGCAGTACAATGAATATTGGAAAATAATTCCTATTTGGAAAGATACTAATATGCTTAAATGTAACATTTTTTAAAAGTATTTTTTCGAAGAAAAGGTTCTAAATTTGACGTTAGAAAAATCCAGAATTAAGATTTCATACATCGTAATGATGCAAATCAACACGATATGGTGAAATGAAAAATATTGGTTCAGAAAACTATATATATATATATATATGTATATATATATATATATATGTGTGTGTGTGTGTGTGTGTGTGTGTGTGTGTGTGTGTGTGTGTGACTCTGTGTATTAGAATATGATTTTCAGTCCAGTATTTACTTATATTTGTTTTCGCAAAGTTTATAAAGTTTTATTAATATTTCCGTATCAACAAATATTTCGAAAAATTATCGACACATATTAAATTTTATTTATTTATTTCTAATCCGGTAAATAAATAGTCACTGAGTTGGTTTTTGCACACTGCCTCAGTTACTCAGTTAATATCCAAATAGTCCCTGAGTTAGTTTTTGTACACTGCCTCTGTTACTCAGTGAATATCCAAATAGTCTCTAAGTTGGTTTTTGCACACTGACTCAATTACTCAGTGAATATCCAAATAGTCCCGGAGTTGGTTTTTGCACACTGCCTCAGTTAGTCAGTTAATATCCAAATAGTCACTGAGTTAGTTTTTGCACACTGCCTCTGTTACTCAGTGAATATCCAAATAGTCTCTAAGTTGGTTTTTGCACACTGACTCAATTACTCAGTGAATATCCAAATAGTCCCTGAGTTGATTTTTGCACACAGCCTCAGTTACTCAGTGAATATCCAAATAATCTCTGATTTGGTTTTTGCACACTGCCTCAGTTACTCAGTTAATATCCAAATAGTCCCTGAGTTGGCTTTTGCACACTGCCTCTATTACTCACTCAATATCCAAATAGTCTCTAAGTTGGTTTTTGCACACTGCCTCTTTTACTCAGTGAATATCCAAATAGTCCCTGAGTTGGTTTTTGCCCAATGCCTCTGTTACTCAGTGAATATCCAAATAGTCGCTGAGTTTGTTTTTGCACACTGCCTCTGTTACTCAGTGAATATCCAGATAGTCCCTGAGTTGGTTTGGCACACTGCCTCTGTTACTCAGCTAATATCCAAATAGTCCCTGAGTTGGTTTTTGCACACTGCCTCTGTTACTCAGTGAATATCCAAATAGTCCCTGGGTTGGTTTTTCACACTGCCTCTGTTACTCAGCGAATATCCAAATAGTCTCTTAGTTGTTTTTTGCACACTGCCTCTGTTACTCAGTGAATATCCAAATAGTCCTTGAGTTTGTTTTTGCACACTGCCTCTGTTACTCAGTGAATATCCAAATAGTCTCTGAGATGGTTTTTGCACACTGCCTCTGTTACTCAGTGAATATCCAAATAGTATCTGAGTTGGTTTTTGCACACAGCCTCAGTTACTTAGTGAATATCCAAATAGTCCCTGAGTTGGTTTTTGCACACTGACTCAATTACTCAGTGAATATCCAAATAGTCCCTGAGTTGATTTTTGCACACAGCCTCAGTTACTCAGTGAATATCCAAATAATCTCTTAGTTGGTTTTTGCACACTGACTCAGTTACTCAGTGAATATCCAAATAGTCTCTGAGTTGGTTTTTGCACACTGCCTCAGTTACTCAGTTAATATCCAAATAGTCCCTGAGTTGGCTTTTGCACACTGCCTCTATTACTCACTCAATATCCAAATAGTCTCTAAGTTGGTTTTTGCAAACTGCCTCAATTACTCAGTGAATATTCAAATAGTCTCTGAGTTGGTTTTTGCACACTGCCTCTTTTACTCAGTGAATATCCAAATAGTCCCTGAGTTGGTTTTTGCCCAATGCCTCTGTTACTCAGTGAATATCCAAATAGTCTCTGAGTTTGTTTTTGCACACTGCCTCTGTTACTCAGTGAATATCCAGATAGTCCCTGAGTTGGTTTGGCACACTGCCTCTGTTACTCAGCGAATATCCAAATAGTCTCTTAGTTGGTTTTTGCACACTGCCTCTGTTACTCAGTGAATATCCAAATAGTCCCTGGGTTGGTTTTTCACACTGCCTCTGTTACTCTGCGAATATCCAAATAGTCTCTTAGTTGTTTTTTGCACACTGCCTCTGTTACTCAGTGAATATCCAAATAGTCCTTGAGTTTGTTTTTGCACACTGCCTCTGTTACTCAGTGAATATCCAAATAGTCTCTGAGATGGTTTTTGCACACTGCCTCTGTTACTCAGTGAATATCCAAATAGTATCTGAGTTGGTTTTTGCACACAGCCTCAGTTACTTAGTGAATATCCAAATAGTCCCTGAGTTGGTTTTTGCACACTGCCTCTGTTACTCAGTGAATATCCAAATAGTCTCTTAGTTTTTTTTTTGCACACTGCCTCTGTTACTCAGTGAATATCCAAATAGTCCCTGCGTTGGTTTTTGCACACTGTCTCTGTTAGTCAGTGAATATCCAAATAGTCGCTGAGTTGGTTTTTGCACACTGCCTCAGTTACTCAGTGAATATCCAAATAGTCCCTGGGTTAGTTTTTGCACACTGCCTCAGTTACTCAGTGAATTTGCAAATAGTCCCTGTGTTGGCTTTTGCACACTGCCTCAGTTACTCAGTGAATATCCAAATAGTCTCTGAGTTGGTTTTGCACACGGCCTCTTTTACTCAGTGAATATCCAAATAGTCCCTGAGTTGGTTTTTGCACACAGCCTCAGTTACTCAGTGAATATCCAAATAGTCCCTGAGTTGGTTTTTGCACACTGCCTCTGTTACTCAGTGAATATCCAAATAGTCTCTGAGTTGGTTTTTGCACACAGCCTCCGTTACTTAATGAATATCCAAATAGTCCCTGAGTTGGTTTTTGCACACTGCCTCTGTTACTCAGTGAATATCCAAATAGTCTCTGAGTTGGTTTTTGCACACGGCCTCCGTTACTTAATGAATATCCAAATAGTCCCTGAGTTGGTTTTTGCACACTGCCTCTGTTACTCAGTGAATATCCAAATAGTCCTTGAGTTTGTTTTTGCACACTGCCTCTGTTACTCAGTGAATATCCAAATAGTCCCTGAGTTGGTTTTTGCACACTGCCTCTGTTACTCAGTGACTATCCAAATAGTCTCTTAGTTGATTTTTGCACACTGCTTCAGTTACTCAGTGAATATCCAAATAGTCCCTGAGTTGGTTTTTGCACACTGCCTCTGTTACTCAGTGACTATCCAAATAGTCTCTTAGTTGGTTTTTGCACACTGCTTCAGTTACTCAGTGAATATCCAAGAGGTCAATCCAGCGTTCTTTGGAATTTCGAAACAGAAGACCTAACATTTTGCCCCCTTTTAACACCTAGACACGGGACGTCACGGTGTCTCACATTCGTGAAGTCATGAACAATGTCAACAAATCAGCCTCAGTGCTGCGAGTCGTTTTTTAATGACTGTGTTGTTCCCATGACATGGTTTGGCCTAATCCCCGGTATTCACACCTTTGCACCAGTCCATAGACTCCAAATGCTTCAACGACGGTAAAGATGGCTTATTCGTACGGAATAATTTACGTGTCATCCTATCCAAGTCATATAAATTTGATCTGAAGAGTGTTCTGTAAACGGCTGACGAATGGTATCGTCACTACTTTCGCACGAAATGAACCCTTAAGTATTTAAGGTATGTGGCGGAGAGGTTTATTTGCACGCAAAATCCTGCACCTACAAATATCAAGGAACTGTGGAAAGCTTTCAAAATGGCATGGATCAACATATATCCAGAAGTTTTTACGACCAGTGTTACAGTCAGTATCACGTCGAGTTTGTGTATACAATACTACGTACCATCCCCCATGACTGTTGGCAGGCGTCAGTCTATATTCCATTTACTGTTCACATTATCATTTTACGTTAAATCTTTACTAAGCATTATATATATATATATATATATATATATATATATATATATATATATATATATATATATATATATATATATATAAGAGAGTAGATCGTGAAAGGTAAGATACTTTACCACTTCAGCATTGATTAAGGCCTCGAATGCTTTGCTGAAAGTAGTATGAGAATGATGGGACGCTAGCTAGCCGGGGTCAGAAGGTTCTCCCAAGTTCTTGAGAACAGGCACTACAGGCAATAGTTGTATAGTTTAGAGAGAACTGGAGCCAGCTCAGGAGTAAATTTCTTTAGGATGACGGCTGGGATCCCGTCATCTCTGCTAGCATTATGGGAGTCCAATTTAGAATTGATGTCCGAGACCAGTGACGGTGTTATGTCCATATCACTCAGTAGAGCCTCAGGTCTAGAGGGGAAATCAGGTGTGGGTACTCCGATAAGTGGAGGACTTTGAATTAATTGAATAGGGGAGGGATTGTTGTTCAGCACACTCTTGCAGAGCCGCCAATAGTCTCTGGAACCGAACTTGCGATGTGCTATACGTTGTTTGATTCTGTTGGCAAACAGTAACTTTGCTTCATTGAGGACACGCTTGCACTCATTACGAGCAGAGACGAAGCGACGTCTGTTGCAACCAGACGTGTCGCTCTGGTAAATTCGGAAAAAGTAATTCCTGTGACTTATAGCATGCAGGTGAGAACCAAGGAGACGAACGCAGTTCAACTTTGTATTTCCTTGCTGGAATGAAAGCATCGATACCGGCTCTCCCCCAAGAGGAGACCTCATATGCGCATTTTTGAACGAGAAGATCAAAAACTTAATTCCGAAGGAAATCACGGAACGAGTGCCAATTAGCTCGTTGATAACAGAAAGATATTCTGTTGGTAGTTGGGGATTGGAGAGAGATGTTTAAAGACATTACCGCATGATCAGAGTTACCAAGAGGGTAGAGTTGCGTAGTACGGCAAGAATCAGGGATAGAGGTAAAAAGAGATCGAGAAGACAAGTGTTTCCGTCAGGGTTACTGTGGAAACGTGTAGAGAAGTCAACCACTTACGTGAGAGATTGAGTCATTGAAACATTAAGGATTTGGTTGCCAGCGAGGTCAGTGACATAGTGTTTAAGCCACGCTAATAGATTTGTAAGCGCAGGTGTATGGAGATGACCTTGTCTATATTATCGGAAATACTATCTTGCATGCAACAGTCTTGAGGGGAAGGAGAACAGCAGAGAAAGAGAAGATATAGCTGAGTGAGTTAAGTAGAGAAAGACGGAGGCACATGAACGAATGGTCTGGAGATTCAAGAGATAGTTCCCAAGTCAGCGTAAGATGTTCGCGGACATAAACACCTAGGCTATTCATGTGGATTTTAGAGTCCTTTCTAAGGAGAGGAAGCTAGCCAGGAATCGAGAAAATCAGAGGAGGAGATTGAAGAGTTAACATTAGTTTAGCAGGGATCTAGTATGTCCGGAGACTTTTCGAAGAGGAACGATTCCACAGTGCAGAAGTTGGTGCGAATACGACGAATGTTAGAGAAGGAAAGTTTAAGGGGTTGAGGTGATTTTTGTTGAGCTGGTTTAGGTTTATATCTGTGGTTATTTATAGTCATGATGTGTTACATTGGTAAGAAAGGGCCTAGGGTAGTAGCAGCAGTCGGTCATTTGATGGCGCAGATTGCAACAGGGTGTGGCCTTGGGGTTACCCACCGGCGGTGCTTGCAGGCACACACTTCTATGCGCGACATGTCACTGCAAGAACCCTGATATTATGCAACTGTTGATTAGAGCAGCCTCTCAATTTGCTACGCAAGTATTCGGGCTCCTAACTACCAGTCGGAAACAGTAACCAGAAAACTGCCAATCCGGTACCCTCAGTATGAAGAGACGTTGCCACCGTCCACGGACGTCACAAGAAATTCATAACAGCACAACAATTAAAGCCTGAGAAAATAGAAGGAACCGGGAACCCCTTCCTAAACTGGAAACAAGGAATGAATCTATACTCCTTTTCAAGAGAATGGGGAGGAGTATAGACCGGGCGATAGGATATCCTATTTACTATTAAAAATAAAAACAAACAAACAAAACAGAGGAAGTGTTATAAAAGAAAATATAAATGATAAAAATAAACAGAAGAAAACGATAAAAGAAACTGTGAGAGTTTAAGGAAGACATTAAAAAGAAAGAAAGAAAATACATTGTAATCTTTGAAGGAAAAAATAAGTGAAATTAGCAGAAAAAAGACAAATAATATAACTAAAATCATAAGAATTTCATAAGTTTTATCTTTATAAGCAGTTAAAGAAGTGTTATGGTCCAAGTTCCTTGTACCACGGTGATGGTCCAAGGTAGAACCAATGAAGAATAACTCGAACACAGGTATGGAATAACACAGATATATTACAAACAGAAATATATAAAGAAGTAGAAGTATTAGTAATGACTATCAGATTTGGTTAGAGTGAACTATGTTGTCTCGACAAGTATCACTATTCCAATGTTCTTACAATAATCCGATATTTAACCCCCCCCACATGGGTCGTATGTGGCACAAAGCCGGTTTAATGTATTTAAAGGGACTGTCTACCTCTCCGGACGAAACTTTGCCCTGCGGCAAAGCCTCGTCCGAGTTCCTCTTTTTTTTTTTTTTTTTAGGAGTTATAGACGGGTTGGAGGAAGAGCAGATAGGAGTGGTAAAGGAGAGGATGTGGAGAAAGAGAAAGATGAAAGGATGTGGAGAAGGGCAGTGGATAGATCAAGGCAACTGGAGATGTCGATTGACGCTACACTTAAACCGTTGGAGATTGTATTTGTCAGGGAAACAGTAATAGGGAAGGGAGTTCCACAGGCGAAATGTGCAAGACATGAAGCTATTGGAGTAAAAGAGACGTCTACATCTAACAGTTTCAACGGTGTAAGGGAGGGAACGGGATGCCAGCCTCGTAGGACGTTTAAATTCACGAGGCCTCGGAGCAATTACCGTGAAAGTATTTGTAAAAAAGACAGAGCGAGGCAACATCGCGTCTGTGAGAGAGCGACTGCAGACGAGATGACAGATCAGGGCCAATCATATTGCATATCCGTCTCCGGATCTTATCAAGAACCCTGAGGCAAACAGCAGGGGCCCCAGACCATATATGGCAGCAATACTCCATGCAAGGGCGAATGGTCGATTTATAGACTTGGAGGATCGATTCTGGTGAGAAAAATTTCCTGGCTCGGCACAGGGAACCAACTTTCCTTGCGGTGGATGATGCAACAGACTCGATGTATTTGTTCCATCTCAGATCAGCGGACAGCGTGAGACCGAGCAGCCGCAGAGAGGAGCTCTCGAGAAGTTGGTCTTCAGACATTCTAATGGGATGCAGGGATGGATCCTTGTGGTGGTTAATAGAGAGCAGTTTTGTTTTAGAGGCGTTAAAGTTAACCATCCATTTCTCGCCCCAGTTCACAACCGATTGGAGGTCCTTTTCAATTTGAGCTGCCAGGTTAACTTTGTCAGCATCACTAGATTTGTGTTTGAGGCAGGAGTAAATTGTGGTGTCGTCAGCGTAGATGCCGACTTGGGAGTCTATGGCGTCAGGAAGGTCGTTTATAAATATGAGGAACAGAGTAGGGCCTAGGATGGAGCCTTGAGGAACACCTGCGTTAATGGGATAGGAGCTCTCTGTCAAAGCAGAGAGTTGGAAAGGAGATTCTTACAATAATCCTCTCTGCTCCCTCTTGCGGCGCAGTATTTATAATATCTGGAATAGTCCATTATTATTATGGGTAAGTTCCCATAACAAGAAGAAAAATAAACAATGCGAAAAACTGCAGATGAAGAATACAAAGAATAGACATTTATAGAAGATGAATGGAGAATAATCAATTTTTCCATCAAAAAAAAGAAAAAAGTAAAACAATAAGAATATTCGAACAGTATGCACAAGGATTATTTTATTTTAAAGATCTTATTGCTTGACTGGATGGCATCTGTTCGGATCAACATGAGTTGTTTTTTTCGCCAGTTATCTTTCTTTTATCGGCCATCTTTCACGGCGCACAGCGTACAAGATATGCTGCAAATATTTTTGTAATGTCTTTTTTAACGTTTTTTTTTCTCGTGTTATCTCTTTTTCGCCGGTCTTATCGGTGCAACTCTTCAGCTGTCTGTCCTCATGTGACAAAAAGAATTGTCGACTTAAGAACACCAACTCTTTGTTTTCATGTTATGCATGAGTTGAAATAGAAATCAAGACAAATACTTGCAAATGACATTCATCAATAACTGCATTTATCTGTCTGTACCTGGATTTTTCATAACGAATTTCGTTAAAAATTCTTTAAAAACAGAAAATATTAATTAATTGGAGAGGGGTTATCAACCGCAAACCATAAATATGTAATTTATAAAAGGACAATCGTACTTGGAGTTTTATTAAAAATGGCCTTATCCGAGGACATTGGACCACAAACAGTTATATTTTAAATAAAAAGATCCTTTTAATTAACATATACATTAAGATTATCATAAATGATCGATTTGTTATTCCAAAGAAAAAAAGGTTTTAGAAAATGATCATTATTTTGATTTCCATTATTTACAGTCGGACTAATGTCCTCATCTTTATTGTTAGTCCGACTGTAAGTATCGAGAATAATGATGAATCATCATTCCAGAAATGGAAACAGAAAGTCATTATTTTGCCTAATAAACAATGATTAGCACATTTCAAAACTATACAATTGCGGCTGTCCGTTCATTCAGAACTGAATTGGGCAAAATGTTTACTTTTACTATCGTCTTTAAATGACCCCGAAAAGAACTGCTCGTTCGACTACAAGGACACCAATTCATGATTTAAACACTTTAAAAGTTTGGGTTACTAAAATATATATTCCACATAATATTTCCTATAAAGAACGGCTTGATTTGAATTTCGCGTGGTTGCATTGATATGCTAATTATTTTATTATAAGCAAGTATTATTAATTTTTCTGAATTTCTCTTTTTGTATTCGCTAATTATTAATCTTAAGTGCTCAGTTCTTTAGTCACTCGGTATTTTGAAAATAAATTCACCAAGATGTTTAATAGTAGACTAATAAAAAATTTATATTGTTTACAACGTCAAAGTAAGTGTTTTGAACGCTTGGAAAGCAAATATGGGGAAACTGAATCCGAAGTAATTGATATAAACAATAAACGTATCGATTATTATTATTTTGTTCAGTTGATAAAGCTTTTGTATAAAACTGCATCTTATAAAACAAAGTTGATATGTTTTTCTGTTCGATTCATTCTTATCTATCGCTGTCCACTGAAAGCAATGAATTGACCGGAAAAAATGTGACTTTGTATTGTTTTCCATCTGAGTCACTTCGCATAGCGATTTGATGAAGCAGGAAGCACAATGAGAATGCCGGATAGAGTTTTCAGCTACCAATGACTATTTCTTCCACATTGGCTACGCATTTTCAACAACAGCCTACATATCAAGCTCGTGTATATCGAGGCGAAGGGAGGCAATCCACCAACGATGACGATGTCTGTCTAACAATATTTACCCATTATTTGGACTTCGTGAACATTTCGTAAGTGTTGATTAATATCAGTGGGTGGAATTTTATTCGGCATGGAGGATTTCACTGACCTCCCTTTTCTTCGTGCGCAATTTCATGTCAGAAATCATTTTTCCAAACTGCCGCTCAGCTGTTATTTGCAAGAAGGCAAACGCATTTATTGCTTATTAGCGTCGTGGACCAAAGTAATGAAATTCGAGACCGGAAATTTAGAAAGACACACACACGCGCACACATATTTCGTATTATTATTACAAACGTTATTTTTAGTTTTTTTTTGTTTTTGAGTTGTTCTCCTTGTTTTTAGTTTATTAAACAGTGAAATTAATAAAGAAGGTAGACTTTTTCCTCATCGGGAATTTAGGCCGGTTGTTCAATGGGATTTCTCAATCGGTTATTATTAATTTCACTGGTAAATAAAATCAAAACAGGGATAACGAATCAAACACGTGAACTCGCCAAAAAATATCGTTTAAAGTACTAATAAATACTTTCAGATGAAAATCTTTTTTTTGAATCAAGCACGGGCAACGCCGGGCCATGCTGCTAGTATATATATATATATATATATATATATATATATATGAAAGTGAACATTGAAGTCAACACTTAGAGGCGACAGTCTGTTTCATGCTAGACGCAATCGTCGTGGCCTGGCGATTGCGTCTTGCATGAAACAGACTGTCGTCTCTAAGTGTTGACTTCAATGTTCACTTTTATATTTACACACGCTCTATCTCTGATATTGAGCACTTTATCCCCAAAATATAGCGCACCTTAAGACTATATTTCTTTATATATATATATATATACATATATATATATAAATATTAGTTAGTAATTCCATAGCCTGATGAAATATATTTGATTTTACATACATTTTAATTTTCAACATAATCTCTTTCCTTGGTGTATACTGAATCCGACTATTTTTCTATTCCTAACATCTGCTGAACAATGAAAGTTTCAAATCGAAATTCAGGTAATAATGCTATCAGATTATGGACTTACTGATTCAACCTCGTATACATACGTATATACAGACAATTGCATATACACATAAATACATACACGTCCGCCCACAGAAATATATATATATATATATATATATATATATATATATATATATATATATATATATATATATATAAATTTTATATTGGAAGCACAAAAACTCTTTTAAATTCAGATGGTACCAACATATTTCTTCCTTTAACAACAATAGGTACCGTAACCGAAGATCGCTATCAAAATATTTTTGGTATTTAAAAGAAATCAATAAAACCCCTACAGTAAAATGGAAAATATTAAAACAGAGAAGTCCTTAAATGATACATACTCCCTGTGTCTACTTATTATTAAGTCTCCTAAAATAATTATCTATTAAATCAGCATAAGGAAATAACTGTAATATGTAGACATTGTACAAAGTTTACGTTAAAATATAGTTAATGGATTTTTCATAAAAATTCATGTATTACAATTATATATCCATTATTTTATTATTATATATAATAATGCATGTAATAATGATTTAATTCCTTGATTTTTTAAATTTTAATATTACCATATAGTAAGGCCCATTGAATAAAATAAGCATTGTATTTTAGGTTGAAAATTATATAAAAATGATTTAATCATACCAAAGGCCCATTTAAGATAGTTCTAAAGTATATATAAAAATAATTTTTAAAAAACAAAATTTAACCAATTGTTAGAGATATACATACCTCTCAGATTATTTCTACGTAACTTAAATGTATATTCTTAACCGGAAGTAAGGTGTCGCTTCTTAATGTGACAGTTCCCCAAGACGTGTATGAATACTCCGGCATCTAACCTGTATTTTTAACTTTTCTGCTTTAGCTTTGACCTGTCTTTTGATTAGTCAAAAGAGACATTCCCATAAGATTTAAAAATCTGAATCCCGCCCGCTTTTCAATAAGCAAACGTATTGTTTTCTGTTTTTTTTTTTCAAGTAAATCATTTTCATCAAAAGTTACCGAACATGGCCTGATGACGGGATAAAAATTCTAGGTCCCGAAACATAGAAATTTCCGTGTTGCAATATAAAACCTTTTTAAATAAAATTCTCTCTTTCTCTCCCTCTCTCTCAATATATATATATATATATATATATATATATATATATATATATATATATATATATATATATATATATATATATATATATGATGGACTCTCCCGTCAAACTCGACGTATGAGGGTCAGACAGATCAGGTCCCAGAAACTGAAAGCCCGACACCCGCACAGGATTTGATTATAGTGGTGAAGGCTTTGTGCAGGGCCATCCACACTTTTTGGAGGGACGAATACAGGGACCTGGTGCAACGGATGCCACAAGGTCCCCAAACGACCCTCCGCATGTTTTGAATTCAGAGTTGTCCTTCTCCTAGACCAGTTGCCATCCAAGGCTATAGAACCCAGTCTGTCCTGCTATTTACCCATAGTTGGAGGGAGAAGAAGAGGATTCACACCTTTCCCAAGGGTATTAGCACGTAAGTGAATGTAATGGATTCGACTGGAATTCGAACTCGGCTCTCCGATTCCTCAATCCAAGCAATATATATATATATATATATATATATATATATATATATATATATATATATATATATATATATATATATATATATATATATATATATATATATATATATATATATATATATATATATATATATATATATATATATATATATATATATATATCGGGTATCTATCTATCTATCTATCTATATATATATATATATATATATATATATATATATATATATAGAGAGAGAGAGAGAGAGAGAGAGAGAGAGACACGAACTCAGTCTATATCGTGGTTGAATAAGACTGACGAATTTTTCGTCGGTTGAAATAAATCTATTACCCATATGAGGTAATTTTAGATTTTATTGACACTAATTATTTGCCCTGGATTCATAAACATATTGGGCTCTTTTTATGGATCAGTTTTAATATTTTATGTTACTAGGATCCACTTGGATTAGATACCAACGGATTTATAACCTTATATATATATATATATATATATATATATATATATATATATATATATATATATATATATATATATGTATATACGTAAATATAAATATATACAACGTAAATATAACTACAGTGATGTTCGATAAAAGTGACTCACCTGTTGTTTTTTACTAAATGTTCTCTTCTCCGATGAAACGAAAGTTGAGCTAAATTCAAAGGATAACCGATCTAAAATCCGTAGCAGAAGCTTTCAAAGCACTTTGAATTTAGCAGTAAGTACTGTCAAGTATCCGTTCACTATAATTTTCTGGGGATTCTTTTCTTTTCATAGAACTGGTTTCTTAAAACCTATTGAAAAGACCCTCAGGAGCGAGCAGTACAAGAGAATTTTAGAGTCTTGTCTGCTCCCTTCTGCCGAAAGGGTGCAAATCGACTCCCACCAAGCTCATTTTTATGCAGGATAATGCTCGCTGTCACAAATCAAAATTGATAAAGGAATACTTTGATGAGAAGCAGGTGAGGGTTATGACATGGCCGCCCCAATCTCCTGACCTCAACCCCAAAGAAAACTTATGGAGCATTATAAAGTACTGGCTCTCGAGAAAGCAGTTGAGCAACAAAGAGTATTTGATTGTGAATTTCATATTTGAATGGAATTCAATACTTGGAGATGAGATTTGCCAGAGCCTAATCAAGTCAATGCCAAAAAGGGTTGAAAAGGTTATTCAAAATAAAGGAGGACCTATAGATTATTAAATATTTCGAACTATATTACCTCTTATAAATAAAATATACCTCTATTATTCTTTATTTAAAGCTGTTCGGTTATGTTTCTATTGATTACTAGTTGCAGGAAATAAGTGAGTCACTTTTTTTGCACAGAGTTTTTCCCTAAATCTCATTTATATCCAAAATTATAATTATCAATAGAATACCTTAGGGTGAGTAAAAATTTATATATATATATATATATATATATATATATATATATAGAGAGAGAGAGAGAGAGAGAGAGAGAGAGAGAGAGATTTGGGCACTACGAGGCAATGTAATGGTTAGCAAGCTTGCTAGAAAAATTACGACCGAGAATGTTTAACGTCGAAAAACATAAGAAAAATAAATTCACTTTAGAAAATATACACTCCTTCCATAAAGAACATGTTGCAAAATTATGGAAAATAAAGGATAATATATATATATATATTTTTTAAATCCACATTGCAGCCAAAAAAGTTGGCGGTTTCTTTCTTCTTTTTAATATATACACTTTTCTGTCGTTGGAACAACTATAACCTCTTCTCTTTATATATATATATACGTAAATATAAATGTATATAGCATAAATATAACTATAAATATAAGAAAACGAATCCATTGTAAAATATCACCAACAAAAATGAAAATATATCCACTTTATACAACATGGATAATGTAATCTATTTCGGACAAAGCCAACACTTTAAACAAATGAAATAATCAAGCCAAGAAGGTAAAAGATCTAAATGAATAAACAAATTAATTAAATAATAAACTAATTAACAAACTAAAGAAACACAAGTGTAATAATAACAATCAACAAAAATAATAAAGCAATCAATAATAAATAATGACTAAAATTTAACATGCAACGCTATAAAATGTCAACAAAGAACCACATTCGTATCCACCATTATTCCTACTCAATAATAATTTAAAACATAATCATTCTCGCCCACCCAATAACTGTCAGGATAATACAATAGACCTTACTACCCATAATGCACCACTGACCAGCCTATATAGATAGTCCAGCCAAAACACTACACACATAGTCTGAATATTGCGTTGAAGCATGAAAAAGACTATGGCCGTTTCGTGCTGACCTCAGTATCTATTTTTTATATTTACATTCGCTCTCTCTCCGACATTGAGCAATTTTACCAATAAACATAGCAAAGCTTTAAAGACTTTGAGGGAGAGTCTGAAAGTCTAAAATGTTCCGCCATTAATCATTTGGGACGTTTGGTCATTTGTTGAATAGATTGAAATTTACTGCGCATTTCATGTTGACTAAAATGATTTTGCTTTTCTGAATGTTTAAATCTTCAGCTGAAAACAGCGAATATATCAACCACAGCTCTCATATCATGGCCATTGTGCTGTCAAGGAATTAACGATTTTGTGTGTGTGTGTGTGGGGGGGGGGGGCTCAGGTCAAATAAATATTCAATAATATAAGTCTGGGCCACGTAGCCATTAGAACTGATAACAGTTCGACGTGTTTGCAACAGTTCTAAGCAATTGATCAATATAAAAAACATTTTACAGTATCGCCATTTGCATCTGTTATACGCAGTTTGAAAATATCACGCCAAGTAGACAAAACTTATGCGCTAATTATATTCGTTTCATTTTTCTTTAATCTTCTTGTTACGCTTTTAATTACAAAATTAATTCGAGATGGAATAGATTTGGATTTCTTAGATGAAGCATTATTAGTTTTTATTTTTTTTTATCTCATATTGTTTTTTTCTTTTCCTTTTTATATTGATCTAATATTACTAGTCAATGATTTGTTTTTTATGGATTATCAACCTTTCAAAGCTTATTTAAAGCCAGAAAATATTTTTAGATTGTAAGAATTTTTTGCAGATAATAATGGTTTAGTGATACAATATTTTACTAATTAACCCGTAGCTAGGGGGGACTGGTGGGGGTTGATATCTTTCTCAAGGGAATTTGCGCGTAATATAAGGAACCCGACTGGAATTTGAATTCGGATCTTCGACTTCCAGTTCTACTGATTACATCAGTCGCATATCCAAGTTTACAGCACCTGGTATTTCCAAAAGGTCATCCCTCTAGTTATTGACCAGGTTTGACTTTGCTTAACTTCGGTGATCGTACCAGAACGGGTGTTTCAAATTACAAGCTCTAATATTAAATGAATATTGTCACTTATATTATTTGTTTATTATTACTAATAACTCATTCGAATTCATTTGTAAAAAATTGCCAAATTTGAATTTCCAGCTGTTATTTATTTATTATATTTTCTCTTTATATTAGGTTAGTAGTCAATATTCGGGGTAATAATATTTATAGAGATTGCAATGTTAATTATTATTACATTGTTGCCTAATATTTATCTTTTACTAGTTATACAAAATGTCTATATATTACATCATTGCAAAATTCGTTCTCGATTAGAAACTTAAAAACAAAATTTTACCTACTCCCAAAAATCATTTATTAGTCAAGTACACAGTCTTCATTGTTCTTAACAACTGTCTCCCATCGTCCATCGTCCATCGTCCTTGTTCAGGCCATTTTCGTAGAAACTTCGTGTTTTACTGGAAGTATATTGGAAGTTAGTTTTCGACTGTCATTAAAATTTTTCTGTAGACGCCAGAAAGAATGAAAATCCAAAGGAGCCTAGTTAGGAGAATTTGTGGATGCTTCTGCTTTCTTATCTCAACTTTTTAAGCTTGTCCAACGTCTGTTTTTGTCGTGATGGAAAATGACATCTTTTTGATTTGCCAAAATTGGCCGTTTTCCCTGATCACAGGTCTCTTCAAATGGTGAAAGGCAGTTGTGACATTGATTTTCAAACTTTTAGTAATCTCTTTCGTCAAAATCTTCGCTTTATTCTCCACGATGGCAATCAGATCGTCCTCCATCGACGTCACTCCGAGCGTGGTTGATCGTTTAGGCTAAAACCTCACCGTGACGAAATCTGCCAAATCACTTTTTGACCATCCGTAGAGCTGGATCCATATCCAAATAAAACTTCTGAATGTTTTGTCGCAATTCCGACGTTTAGACCCTTCCGAAATTCATAGAGTATAATATGTCGAAGGTTCAACTTTTCATTCTCCGTCTGACTCGCAAATGAACGATGAATGGTTTCAATCTAGAACACATGACCAATCAGCCCCAATTCAAACGTCAGTATAATTTGCAGTCATTTTATATTTGGCAATAATCTGGCATTTGTCTTGCTTCCTAATGTCTCTCATTACCTAACATTTTATATATTTAAAAAAAGACCCGTTATTCTTTGAGATTCCAAAACGTTTCAAAACCTGCGGAGGTTCGTTTGGGGACCCTGTGGCACGTAATCTCTGTACGAAACCACCAGGTTTCTGTATTCGGCCCTTCAGAAAGTGTGGATGGTCCTGCACGAAACCTTCACCACTATAATCAAATGCTGTTGTCAGGCTGTCGGTTTCCTATGAACTGATCTGCTTGACCCTCATACGTTGAATTCGACGGGAGAGTCGAGTACATTATATATCTTCCATATAGTCGGAGTTGATAGTGCTAACAAGATCCTAATTTCTATAAAATGTTTCGGTTATATGCATTTCAAATAGCTTTTGACAACCATGTCCAGCTCCAAGCAGGAGAATGGGTGAAGATGGACCACTGGCGCTTCATAACCAGCTGTTTCGGTTAGATGGAACTAATTGATGTAATTCCAGACAGAAAAGCAGGAGTGGAGCCTCGACAGCGGGGTTGAACATTGACAAGTTTCCAGCAACTCCTGCCGGCCTCACATACAAAACCCTGTATTCTATTTCGATCTTGTTGGTATCCCCGAGAGGGGGCATGTAGACTGGGCAACGCATGGGATCCATATGCCATCACCTAGGCCAGCCCCCTGGAGAGGTCACTCCAGTCTCATCACCAAACTACTGAATTTTAACCAAACAGGATACTACCGTTATCTCGCGAGATAAACGGTGGCTTACTACTACTACTACTACTACTACTACTACTACTACTACTACTACTACTAAAGATCTAATATTCGAAATTCTTAGATAACATTCTCAACTATTATTACTTTTTTGCCTAGTATTTTAAAAATCTTCTGTGGGTCTTATTCATTATTACACTTGTAATTTAATATCACTTTAATAGTATTGCAATTTCTTAAATAAACCATGCAGAATTACTATTAATACTTTTTGTTTATTATTTCTTATATTTTCGCTTCGTTGATTTTAAAATTCTCCTAGTAGTAGTAGTAGATATAATAGTACTGGAATAGTTTACATGAATCATTGTCCGTTATTAATTTTGTTTATCATTTCTTTCATTTTAATTTTTATTTCATCATTCAAACTGACATTCTAAAATCGTAAGTAGGAACAAATTTGCACTCATTGATAATTTTTAATGCAGGAAATTTAAGCCTTGTTACATTTAATTCAAGTAGAGTGTTTATGTACAGAAATAGGTGAACGTATTAACGTTCGTGAAGTAAGCCTATAAATACATGTGTTTAGATTTGGGTGGCCATAACCGGTTAGCCTTACTATCCAAATCGATAAGGCGAATGCCACAAAAAGCAGGCTTTTGTGGACAGGAAAACGATTTTGAATTTCAATGCAGGCTCTTCTCTGTTTATGATCCGCGTTACTAACGATCAGAGAAATAGGATTTGGAATTTGCAATATTGAACAACATAAATTAATATGAAAGATATCCAAGCCAATAATTAATAATAGATAATAATTCACATAGGAAGTTTGAAGATCATAATATCTGTAATGTTAGGTAGCCAACACAATCCTGTCAATAATGGCTTTCTCAATTGACTTCCAAATTGTTTGATCTGAAAGAGTTACCAGATTATCGGTCGCTGGTGTATAACGTTATACTTATAGGGTTGGCTTAAAGTTAATTCTATTTTGGCCAATTAACAACACTAGCAGCTTTAATCTTCCTTCAAGAATATCGCTTTTGAACATTTCCGGATTTCAAAAATGTGAAATTTGGTATATTTTTATTTATTGATTCTAATATTATAGAGGGAAGAAAATGAGCCAGAATTTCGCTATATTAAGATTTTACTTTAAGAAGTCAAAAATGCATTTCAAACACCAAAGAAAGATTTGTGCAGATTATGGAGAAGGTACTGTAGATATTCGAAACTGTCAAAAGTGGTTTGCAAAGTTTCTCAATCGGAATGATGTTCCACAGTCAAATAAAGAAGCTGAGATTGAAAATGAACAAATTAAAACATTACTCGAGAAGGGTGAATGTTATCCGACGCGGGAGATAATTAACATACTGGCATTGTCCTAATCACGTCTTAAATCCATTTATACAAACTTTTCTAAGTTAGTTTGTGTCGCTTCTGCATAAAGTCACTGATAGAAAAAGCTTGGAACGTGTATGTTTTCTTTTTAATTATTTTTTAAATATGATTTTTGATTAATGACCCCAACGATTATTTTGGTTAGCCATTGCCTGGATTCTGGTTGTGGTGTTTATTTCAAATGAGTCCTGTTTGACCAAAAAGAAATAACTGGCCCTCGCTTACCGAAGTAACACCTTTACATTTATTAAACTAAGATTAACACAAACCAACTTATTTGGAAATGTGGAAAGGAATTTTGTGTTATGTTAGTGTTATGGTTATTTACTATCGTACGCATGGACTCTCCCAGCTATAAATAGGAGCAGTAACTGCCTTTTGGAGTGGGAAGTTTCCAGCAGTCAGCTCTGACAGTCGGACCGATCATTCTTGCTGTAACACTCTCGTTTGTATATGTTTGTATTACTGTTTCTGTTAATATATCTGTTTAACTCAATTCCTCTCTTTGTGTCTTTATTTCTGGCTCTAACAAGGCCACAGCAGTTAGTAAGTTTCTCGATTTTCGCGATGGAAAATGTGAGGACAAATGAAAAGGCGATTCTTTCTGAACTGAGAGAAAATCAAAAAGTGCAGGTCTTTCAGATGTTCACATCGGTGTTTATAAGAATAGCGACAGATTCTTAATGTCTTTCGATTAAGAATGATCAAATAATGTATTGTTAATAAAAAATACTTTTTTGTATATAGTTGGCTTGGGAGATTTCCTCGTTTTTATTAGCCGAATATACATTAATATATAAGCAATGGAAGTGGGACTCCACGGGTATAACCAAGAGATATATATGAGAGGGAATATGTACATGTTCTTACGGAATAAAACTTGACGACATTCCAAAACACAAGAGATAACCGAGAAAAGCTGTAGAGTAAACGACCAAAGTGTGAAAAAAGGAAAGAAAACACTGAGAAAGACAAGGAAGTTAATCTGGACAAAACTAAATGCAATGATGCAAACATGTCTAACGAAATTTAGACAATATAGTCGTTGTGCAAAATCCGACATTTGGATGAAAGGATATTAAAAATATTGTTTTTTTTCCAGTCAGATTATAATTGAGTTTCAGATCATGGCATCTAATATTTCGGTAGATTTATAATTTCAGTTGATTTGACATTGAACAATTTTGAACGTTGAAAATATTTGAATATCATTGTTTCGTGGTGTATATAAAACACATATCGTATCATTTTTAGCAATAAGAGTAACCATCAATTGTAAGAAGATATAATGCACGGACGTCGGTAAAAGGGTTAATGCAGGATAAGACTTATGAATTGGAGATGCGACGATGAAGCAAATACAGAAAATGGTTTTATCACAGATCACGGAAAATATAACATTGAAAGACAAAGGCGTATTGGGATAACGAAACTTTCCCCCACAATCGATAGCGTTGTGATAAGCAACAATAATGAGCTGGAATAGAACTAGCTATAAAATAATAATAATAATTATTATTATTATTATGAACGCATCAATAAAGCCACAATATAATAAGATGGAATACAACTAGATATATAATAATAATAATAATAATAATAATAATAATAATAATAATAATAATAATAATAATAATAATAATAATAATGTAACATTAAATCAGGAAATGAAAGGCGCAGAGGAGAAGACGATAAGAAAAACGTTGTAGGTTCTATTGCCAAAATAAAATATTCCAAACGGTTCTTAAGAAATTTTACAGAGAGAGTGGAAAAACAGTTATACCTATCAAAAAGCCAATACCTATTGTAAAAGTGCAGAATTTTTAGGAGAATATTTGGAGCAGCCCAAAGGAATATAACCCGAATGCAGAATGGATACAACGAGAAGAACGAACGAATGTTGGATAAACCTCTACACGAATGAAAAAATATAACCACGAATAATGTTAGGTAAGCTCGAACGAAACCCTCAAAATGGAAATCTCCAGAAAATGAGAAGTTACCCAATTTTTGACTCTATTATCTGTCATCAATCCATAAAACTCTTGCACAAATTCTATCAATGCTTAATAATCCCAATGAAGTCCAAGAGTGGATCACTAAAGGTATTACATATGCCAAAAACGAGTGAAACAGATCATCAGAAAAATGATAAACCAATAACATATCTGTCCACCACGTATAAATTGATCATGTCTGAAGAACAATACTCACTCTTTTCCCGAAGCAATTTTGTAATATACAAAAATGATAAAAAGTTAGACGGGTTCATTCCTCTTGAAAGTTTAGCATATGAATTTCCCTTGTATGGTTTTGTGTCCTAAAAAACTATGCTTTATAAAAACTATGCTTTATAAAAACTATGCTTTATATTATAAAAACTATGCTTTATAAAAACAGAAACCAAAGAAAAGCCGAAAATTTCGAACAAGATCCTAAATGGAAGAAGATCATTCCCATTTGAAAGTATCATTCAACGTTGTCTTGTTTTGAAACTTTCCTTCATTTAATCATGTGTCGAAGATGAGTTGAAACTTTGTAAATATCATCTTTCCAAATTTCTGTGATGATCGAAACTATGCCGAATGCACTGGGCCATTAAAACAAAGTTTGAAACTTACGAAAACCCGACGAATCACAATGAAAGAAAAGAGCAATTTTAAGAGATAAGTCCAAGTAAATCTATGCAGAAAGCAGGCGATAACTTTTCACATAATTGATGTTTGCTTGTGTGTATCGTCTAAATTGATTTGTGTAGCATCTGGCAAATCACAACACACATGACGATCTTAATAAAACGTGGAAGTTCTTGGTGGCAATATCTAAAGGAAAATTAAATTTGGTTGTGTCTGAGAGAAATGGGTTGTAAACTCCTTTTTCATCCTTGATTCTCTCTAGTTCTTTCTTCTTTTCTTTCGTTCTTTCTTTCGTAAGTACAAACTATTAATTTTCATGTAATTATTCGAAATATTCTGTTTGGTGGGAAATTACAGAACTGATTTTTTTAATGTCGCGAATATTGCTAGATTCCTTATATATATAGGCTAGTCAGTAAATTCTCTTCGGCCTTATGAGGTGGAATTACGAGGAAATATGTACAATATATAGAGGATATTTGCAGTGGGAATTTTACTGAAATAAATGCAAAAAAGGTGGAATCATTAAAATTCTAAGGGTGATAATACCTAAGAATGGGCATGATTGTATCATCTTCATACAAATTTTATTGTATCATCTTCTTTCCTCTTCTCTCACAGTTGACATGTTTCTTCTCATTTCCTTTTCTCTCACATTTAAATTGTATCTTCTCATTTCCTCTTCTCTCACTTTTGACTTGTATCTTCTCATTTCCTCTTATCTCACTTTGACTTGTATCTTCTCATTTCCTCTTCTCTCACTTTTGACTTGTATCTTCTCATTTCCTTTTCTCTCACATTAACTTGTATCTTCTCATTTCCTCTTCTCTCACTATCTGCTTGTATCTTCTCATTTCCTTTTCTCTCACTTTTGATTTGTATCTTCTCATTTCCTCTACTCTCACTTTTGATTTGTATCTTCTCATTTCCTCTTCTCTCACTTTTTGCTTGTATCTTCTCCTTTCCTATTCTATCAGTTTTTACTTGTATCTTCTCATTTCCTCTTCTCTCACTTTTGACTTGTATCTTCTCATTTCCTTTTCTCTCACTTTTGACTTGTATCTTCTCATTTCCTTTTCTCTCACTTTTGACTTGTATCTTCTCATTTCCTCTTCTCTCACTTTCTGCTTGTATCTTCTCATTTCCTTTTCTCTCACTTTTGATTTGTATCTTCTCATTTCCTCTACTCTCACTTTTGACTTGTATCTTCTCATTTCCTCTTCTCTCACTTTTGATTTGTATCTTCTCATTTCCTCTACTCTCACTTTTGACTTGTATCTTCTCATTTCCTTTTCTCTCACTTTTGATTTGTATCTTCTCATTTCCTCTACTCTCACTTTTGACTTGTATCTTCTCCTTTCCTATTCTATCAGTTTTTACTTGTATCTTCTCATTTCCTCTTCTCTCACTTTTGACTTGTATCTTCTCATTTCCTTTCCTCTCACTTTTGACTTGTATCTTCTCATTTCCTCTACTCTCACTTTTTGCTTGTATCTTCTCATTTCCCCTTCTCTCACTTTAACTTGTATCTTCTCATTTCCTTTCCTCTCACTTTTGACTTGTATCTTCTCATTTCCTCTTATCTCACTTTGACTTGTATCTTCTCATTTCCTCTTCTCTCACTTTTGACTTGTATCTTCTCATTTCCTCTTCTCTCACTTTAACTTGTATCTTCTCATTTCCTCTTCTCTCACTATCTGCTTGTATCTTCTCATTTCCTTTTCTCTCACTTTTGATTTGTATCTTCTCATTTCCTCTACTCTCACTTTTGACTTGTATCTTCTCATTTCCTCTTATCTCACTTTTTGCTTGTATCTTCTCCTTTCCTATTCTATCAGTTTTTACTTGTATCTTCTCATTTCCTCTTCTCTCACTTTTGACTTGTATCTTCTCATTTCCTTTTCTCTCACTTTTGACTTGTATCTTCTCATTTCCTTTTCTCTCACTTTTGACTTGTATCTTCTCATTTCCTCTTCTCTCACTTTCTGCTTGTATCTTCTCATTTCCTCTACTCTCACTTTTGACTTGTATCTTCTCATTTCCTCTTCTCTCACTTTTGATTTGTATCTTCACTTTTCCTCTACTCTCACTTTTGACTTGTATCTTCTCATTTCCTTTTCTCTCACTTTTGATTTGCATCTTCTCATTTCCTCTACTCTCACTTTTGACTTGTATCTTCTCATTTCCTCTTCTCTCACTTTTGACTTGTATCTTCTCATTTCCTCTACTCTCACTTTTGACTTGTATCTTCTCATTTACTTTTCTCTCACTTTTGATTTATATCTTCTCATTTCCTCTACTCTCACTTTTGACTTGTATCTTCTCATTTCCTTTTCTCTCACTTTTGATTTGTATCTTCTCATTTCCTCTACTCTCACTTTTGATTTGTATCTTCTCATTTCCTCTACTCTCACTTTTGACTTGTATCTTCTCATTTCCTCTTCTCTCACTTTTGATTTGTATCTTCTTATTTCCTCTACTCTCACTTTTGATTTGTATCTTCTCATTTCCTCTTCTCTCACTTTTGATTTGTATCTTCTTATTTCCTCTACTCTCACTTTTGACTTGTATCTTCTCATTTCCTCTTCTCTCACTTTTGATTTGTATCTTCTCATTTCCTCTACTCTCACTTTTGACTTGTATCTTCTCCTTTCCTCTTCTCTCACTTTTGATTTGTATCTTCTCATTTCCTCTACTCTCACTTTTGACTTGTATCTTCTCATTTCCTCTACTCTCACTTTTGACTTGTATCTTCTCATTTCCTTTTCTCTCACTTTTGATTTGTATCTTCTCATTTCCTCTACTCTCACTTTTGACTTGTATCTTCTCCTTTCCTCTTCTCTCACTTTTGATTTGTATCTTCTCATTTCCTCTACTCTCACTTTTGACTTGTATCTTCTCATTTCCTTTTCTCTCACTTTTGATTTATATCTTCTCATTTCCTCTACTCTCACTTTTGACTTGTATCTTCTCATTTCCTCTTCTCTCACTTTCTGCTTGTATCTTCTCATTTCCTTTTCTCTCACTTTTGACTTGTATCTTCTCATTTCCTTTTCTCTCACTTTTGATTTATATCTTCTCATTTCCACGTCTCTCACTTTAACTTGTATCTTCTCATTTCCTTTCCTCTCACTTTTGACTTGTATCTTCTCATTTCCTCTACTCTCACTTTTTGCTTGTATCTTCTCATTTCCCCTTCTCTCACTTTAACTTGTATCTTCTCATTTCCTTTCCTCTCACTTTTGACTTGTATCTTCTCATTTCCTTTTCTCTCACTTTTGATTTATATCTTCTTATTTCCTCTTATCTCACTTTGACTTGTATCTTCTCATTTCCTCTTCTCTCACTTTTGACTTGTATCTTCTCATTTCCTTTTCTCTCACTTTAACTTGTATCTTCTCATTTCCTCTTCTCTCACTATCTGCTTGTATCTTCTCATTTCCTTTTCTCTCACTTTTGATTTGTATCTTCTCATTTCCTCTACTCTCACTTTTGACTTGTATCTTCTCATTTCCTCTTCTCTCACTTTTTGCTTGTATCTTCTCCTTTCCTATTCTATCAGTTTTTACTTGTATCTTCCCATTTCCTCTTCTCTCACTTTTGACTTGTATCTTCTCATTTCCTTTTCTCTCACTTTTGACTTGTATCTTCTCATTTACTTTTCTCTCACTTTTGACCTGTATCTTCTCATTTCCTCTTCTCTCACTTTCTGCTTGTATCTTCTCATTTCCTTTTCTCTCACTTTTGACTTGTATCTTCTCATTTCCTTTTCTCTCACTTTTGATTTATATCTTCTCATTTCCTCTACTCTCACTTTTGACTTGTATCTTCTCATTTCCTCTTCTCTCACTTTCTGCTTGTATCTTCTCATTTCCTTTTCTCTCACTTTTGACTTGTATCTTCCCATTTCCTTTTCTCTCACTTTTGATTTATATCTTCTCATTTCCTCTACTCTCACTTTTGACTTGTATCTTCTCATTTCCTCTACTCTCACTTTTGATTTGTATCTTCTCATTTCCTCTACTCTCACTTTTGACTTGTATCTTCTCCTTTCCTCTTCTCTCACTTTTGATTTGTATCTTCTCATTTCCTCTACTCTCACTTTTGACTTGTATCTTCTCATTTCCTCTTCTCTCACTTTTGATTTGTATCTTCTCATTTCCTCTACTCTCACTTTTGACTTGTATCTTCTCATTTCCTCTTCTCTCACTTTTGATTTGTATCTTCTCATTTCCTCTACTCTCACTTTTGACTTGTATCTTCTCATTTCCTTTTCTCTCACTTTTGATTTATATCTTCTCATTTCCTCTCCTCTCACTTTTGACTTGTATCTTCTCATTTCCTCTTCTCTCACTTATGATTTGTATCTTCTCATTTCCTCTACTCTCACTTTTGACTTGTATCTTCTCATTTCCTTTTCTCTCACTTTTGACTTGTATCTTCTCATTTCCTTTTCTCTCACTTTTGATTTATATCTTCTCATTTCCCCTTCTCTCACTTTAACTTGTATCTTCTCATTTCCTTTCCTCTCACTTTTGACTTGTATCTTCTCATTTCCTCTTATCTCACTTTGACTTGTATCTTCTCATTTCCTCTTCTCTCACTTTTGACTTGTATCTTCTCATTTCCTTTTCTCTCACTTTAACTTGTATCTTCTCATTTCCTCTTCTCTCACTTTTGACTTGTATCTTGTCATTTCCTTTTCTCTCACTTTATATTTGTATCTTCTCATTTCCTCTACTCTCACTTTTGACTTGTATCTTCTCATTTCCTCTTCTCTCACTTTTTGCTTGTATCTTCTCCTTTCCTATTCTATCAGTTTTTACTTGTATCTTCTCATTTCCTCTTCTCTCACTTTTGACTTGAATCTTCTCATTTCCTTTTCTCTCACTTTTGACTTGTATCTTCTCATTTCCTTTTCTCTCACTTTTGACTTGTATCTTCTCATTTCCTCTTCTCTCACTTTCTGCTTGTATCTTCTCATTTCCTTTTCTCTCACTTTTGATTTATATCTTCTCATTTCCTCTACTCTCACTTTTGACTTGTATCTTCTCATTTCCTCTTCTCTCACTTCTGATTTGTATCTTCTCATTTCCTCTACTCTCACTTTTGACTTGTATCTTCTCATTTCCTCTTCTCTCACTTTTTGCTTGTATCTTCTCCTTTCCTATTCTATCAGTTTTTACTTGTATCTTCTCATTTCCTCTTCTCTCACCTTCTGCTTGTATCTTCTCATTTCCTTTTCTCTCACTTTTGACTTGTATCTTCTCATTTCCTTTTCTCTCACTTTTGACTTGTATCTTCTCATTTCCTCTTCTCTCACTTTTGATTTGTATCATCTCATTTCCTCTACTCTCACTTTTGATTTGTATCTTCTCATTTCCTCTACTCTCACTTTTGACTTGTATCTTCTCATTTCCTTTTCTCTCACTTTTGATTTGTATCTTCTCATTTCCTCTACTCTCACTTTTGACTTGTATCTTCTCATTTCCTTTTCTCTCACTTTTGATTTGTATCTTCTCATTTCCTCTACTCTCACTTTTGACTTGTGTCTTCTCATTTCCTTTTCTCTCACTTTTGATTTGTATCTTCTCATTTCCTCTACTCTCACTTTTGACTTGTATCTTCTCATTTCCTCTACTCTCACTTTTGATTTGTATCTTCTCATTTTCTCTACTCTCACTTTTGACTTGTATCTTCTCATTTCCTTTTCTCTCACTGTTGATTTGTATCTTCTCATTTCCTCTACTCTCACTTTTGACTTGTATCTTCTCATTTCCTCTTCTCTCACTTTTGATTTGTATCTTCTCATTTCCTCTACTCTCACATTTGACTTGTATCTTCTCCTTTCCTATTCTATCAGTTTTTACTTGTATCTTCTCATTTCCTCTTCTCTCACTTTTGACTTGTATCTTCTCATTTCCCCTTCTCTCACTTTAACTTGTATCTTCTCATTTCCTTTCCTCTCACTTTTGACTTGTATCTTCTCATTTCCTCTTCTCTCACTTTTGATTTGTATCTTCTCATTTCCTTTTCTCTCACTTTTGATTTGTATCTTCTCATTTCCTCTACTCTCACTTTTGACTTGTATCTTCTCATTTCCTTTTCTCTCACTTTTGATTTGTATCTTCTCATTTCCTCTACTCTCACTTTTGACTTGTATCTTCTCATTTCCTTTTCTCTCACTTTTGACTTGTATCTTCTCATTTCCTCTACTCTCACTTTTGACTTGTATCTTCTCATTTCCTCTACTCTCACTTTTGATTTGTATCTTCTCATTTCCTCTTCTCTCACTTTTGACTTGTATCTTCTCATTTCCTTTTCTCTCACTTTTGATTTGTATCTTCTTATTTCCTCTACTCTCACTTTTGACTTGTATCTTCTCATTTCCTCTTCTCTCACTTTTGATTTGTATCTTCTCATTTCCTCTACTCTCACTTTTGACTTGTATCTTCTCATTTCCTTTTCTCTCACTTTTGACTTGTATCTTCTCATTTCCTCTACTCTCACTTTTGACTTGTATCTTCTCATTTCCTCTACTCTCACTTTTGATTTGTATCTTCTCATTTCCTCTTCTCTCACTTTTGACTTGTATCTTCTCATTTCCTTTTCTCTCACTTTTGATTTGTATCTTCTCATTTCCTCTACTCTCACTTTTGACTTGTATCTTCTCATTTCCTTTTCTCTCACTTTTGATTTGTATCTTCTCATTTCCTCTACTCTCACTTTTGACTTGTATCTTCTCATTTCCTCTTCTCTCACTTTTGATTTGTATCTTCTCATTTCCTCTACTCTCACTTTTGACTTGTATCTTCTCATTTCCTCTTCTCTCACTTTTTGCTTGTATCTTCTCCTTTCCTATTCTATCAGTTTTTACTTGTATCTTCTCATTTCCTCTTCTCTCACTTTCTGCTTGTATCTTCTCATTTCCTTTTCTCTCACTTTTGACTTGTATCTTCTCATTTCCTTTTCTCTCACTTTTGACTTGTATCTTCTCATTTCCTTTTCTCTCACTTTTGATTTGTATCTTCTCATTTCCTCTACTCTCACTTTTGACTTGTATCTTCTCATTTCCTCTTCTCTCACTTTTGATTTGTATCATCTCATTTCCTCTACTCTCACTTTTGATTTGTATCTTCTCATTTCCTCTACTCTCACTTTTGACTTGTATCTTCTCATTTCCTTTTCTCTCACTTTTGATTTGTATCTTCTCATTTCCTCTACTCTCACTTTTGACTTGTATCTTCTCATTTCCTTTTCTCTCACTTTTGATTTGTATCTTCTCATTTCCTCTACTCTCACTTTTGACTTGTGTCTTCTCATTTCCTTTTCTCTCACTTTTGATTTGTATCTTCTCATTTCCTCTACTCTCACTTTTGACTTGTATCTTCTCATTTCCTCTACTCTCACTTTTGATTTGTATCTTCTCATTTTCTCTACTCTCACTTTTGACTTGTATCTTCTCATTTCCTTTTCTCTCACTTTTGATTTGTATCTTCTCATTTCCTCTACTCTCACTTTTGACTTGTATCTTCTCATTTCCTCTTCTCTCACTTTTGATTTGTATCTTCTCATTTCCTCTACTCTCACATTTGACTTGTATCTTCTCCTTTCCTATTCTATCAGTTTTTACTTGTATCTTCTCATTTCCTCTTCTCTCACTTTTGACTTGTATCTTCTCATTTCCCCTTCTCTCACTTTAACTTGTATCTTCTCATTTCCTTTCCTCTCACTTTTGACTTGTATCTTCTCATTTCCTCTTCTCTCACTTTTGATTTGTATCTTCTCATTTCCTCTACTCTCACTTTTGACTTGTATCTTCTCATTTCCTTTTCTCTCACTTTTGACTTGTATCTTCTCATTTCCTCTACTCTCACTTTTGACTTGTATCTTCTCATTTCCTTTCCTCTCACTTTTGACTTGTATCTTCCCATTTCCTCTTCTCTCACTTTTGATTTGTATCTTCTCATTTCCTCTACTCTCACTTTTGACTTGTATCTTCTCATTTCCTTTTCTCTCACTTTTGATTTGTATCTTCTCATTTCCTCTACTCTCACTTTTGACTTGTATCTTCTCATTTCCTTTTCTCTCACTTTTGACTTGTATCTTCTCATTTCCTCTACTCTCACTTTTGACTTGTATTTTCTCATTTCCTCTACTCTCACTTTTGATTTGTATCTTCTCATTTCCTCTTCTCTCACTTTTGACTTGTATCTTCTCATTTCCTTTTCTCTCACTTTTGATTTGTATCTTCTTATTTCCTCTACTCTCACTTTTGACTTGTATCTTCTCATTTCCTCTTCTCTCACTTTTGATTTGTATCTTCTCATTTCCTCTACTCTCACTTTTGACTTGTATCTTCTCATTTCCTTTTCTCTCACTTTTGACTTGTATCTTCTCATTTCCTCTACTCTCACTTTTGACTTGTATCTTCTCATTTCCTCTACTCTCACTTTTGATTTGTATCTTCTCATTTCCTCTTCTCTCACTTTTGACTTGTATCTTCTCATTTCCTTTTCTCTCACTTTTGATTTGTATCTTCTCATTTCCTCTACTCTCACTTTTGACTTGTATCTTCTCATTTCCTTTTCTCTGACTTTTGATTTGTATCTTCTCATTTCCTCTACTCTCACTTTTGACTTGTATCTTCTCCTTTCCTATTCTATCAGTTTTTACTTGTATCTTCTCATTTCCTCTTCTCTCACTTTTGACTTGTATCTTCTCATTTCCCCTTCTCTCACTTTAACTTGTATCTTCTCATTTCCTTTCCTCTCACTTTTGACTTGTATCTTCTCATTTCGTCTTCTCTCACTTTTTGCTTCTTTCTTCTCATTTCCCCTTCTCTCACTTTACCTTGTATCTTCTCATTTCCTTTCCTCTCACTTTTGACTTGTATCTTCTCATTTCCTCTACTCTCACTTTTTGCTTGTATCTTCTTATTTCCTCTTCTCTCACTTTTTACTTGTATCTTCTTATTTCGTCTTCTCTCACTTTTGATTTGCATCTTCTCATTTCCCCTCTGATCCATTACAATCTTTGATACTCGGCCATGTTTTTTTACATGTCATACAATCACGGTTTATTGTCATATGTGGAAACCTTAAAAAGCTCTATATTCTCTCTTACTTTCTTTATTTCCTTCTAGCTATAAAAAATTTAATATATCGCAATTTTTACACGTAAGCAACTAGTAAGTCTTAAAGAAAATTGCAACCGAAAGAACAGCTTAAATTCTGTGGAGCCATGATGAGGAAGGTGGGCTTGTCAAACTTAATCAAGTGGCATATCGAAGATGAGTGAGATAGTGAAGGCATCGGGCCATTTTCATGACAAGCTTTTGTGAATGGATTTCGGAAATTTTTTGTGGAGGATTGTTATTCTTACCAAGGGGAGAAAAACTGCTAAAGCCATAAGAGATAGGAAATTGTGGAGAGTCATGATCATCTATATCTATAGAATGTATTTTATCTTTGTATTTCCTTGATCATTTTTCTACACTTTCTAAATGTCTTCTTCAGTTTTAATAGTTGGTTTCATCTGGTTCATCTTGTTTAGCGGCATATCAATGTCTCTACGACTTATTTAATGTCGAAATCTAAATATTTTGAACACAATTTTTTGGCTTCAATTAAATATATTTTGAACGCAATTGTATCCCTTCAAGTACAGATAAAATGCATTGTTGGTTATTTTATTATGGAAGTATGAACATAATTTTTTATGTAAAATACTAACAATACCAATATATAGTATAATTACCAACAATACCTATATACTTAGTTGAATCAATAAAATTGTATTAAAATATTTAGATTTCGGTATTAAATCACGCAAAGATATGTTGATATGCCGCTAAACAAAAATAACCAAATTATCTTTTTATATTATATATAAAATAATTAGGATACTCGAGGAATTTAAAAGTATTTTCAACATATTTCTTTTCATCGTGTCAGTATTAAGGGCCGCACATTCTAAGTGCTCTTAAGTCGAAACCTATAATTATTGTTGATTATATTTTGTAAGGATGTGAGTAGAAATTTATGAGATTATTATTATTGGCGGGTTTTCGACAAACAGTTTTAGATAATTATCCGTACATTATATCAACCAAATATTACCTTTCTTTGATATCAATGCTTCCTTCAATCATGTAAAAATGCACCTCCGTACGTCTGTACCATTGAAAGAGTATAAAACAATATGCAAATCACGATACTGCCACTTTCGTTCTTTACTGCGGGGATTTTGAAAGGCAAATCTGCGCATCCATCTTTTCTATTTATGTGATGAGCGGGTTTCAATATTACATTCATACAACCAAGTAACGTTATTACAAAATTTCTCTAAATGCCCACGAGTGAAGGGACTTCCGTATGATACGGAATTTTAAAACTTTCCTTTGCAGATCATTACAAATATTTTCATCAACCCAGTTTCCAGATGTTTTTTTTAAATATTGGATTATCTTCCAGTTACAACTGGATTCGGAATTTTACTTTTCTTACCATTTTTTCGAATTCTTTGTAAAAACTCTCCGAAGAGCACCAATTCGAGAAAGGTTTTTAGCATTGCCAATCTTCTTCCAATTTAGGATAATCGATTCAATATTAGTAACATATTTAGTTCATTAGTAATACAGGTTTAGCTTAATTTTTGATTATGTCGCTGCAACTTTAAACGGTAGCTATCATCAGTTGGTATTTAGCTTGAGATCAGAAGATATTATCAAATGATTATTCTTAATAATTTCACCCTGTGCAAGGCAATAAAGCCACTAAAACGTAGGTGGTTACTGAGTGTGAATGAATACAAGAAAAGAAAAAAACATTATTAAAGAGAGAGAAAAATAAAAGAACAGGAAATCAGCACTCGCCCATATATATACGCTCTCTTCATATCTATCTATCTATCTATCTATCTATCTATCTATCTATCTATCTATCTATCTATCTATCTATCCGAAGAGAGAGGGAGGGAGGGAGAGAGAGAGAGAGAGAGAGAGAGAGAGAGAGAGAGAGAGAGAGAGAGAGAGAGAGAGATGTCCAAACACACATACATATATATTTTCATAATAATACATTATGTTTAGACCTAGGACACTCAACACACATACACAGGCATGCAAAATAGTACTGGATGGCCGTTTTGTCCTTTGGGGGGCTCATCAGCAGCGCGCATCCTCTACCGAGACTGCCGAGAGTCGAACCTGGACCATTACGATACGATGCAAGCATCATAACATTCCGCCAACGGTGGCGAAGAGCAAACTAAGATACTGGGCACTGGCAGCTTAATACATATATATATATATACATATATATATATATATATATATATATATATATATATATATATATATATATGCAGAAATATAGTCTTAAAGTGTGCTATATTTATGGGGTAAAGTGCTCAATATCAGAGATAGAGCGTGTGTAAATATAAAAGTGGACATGGAAGTCAGCACTTAGAGGCGACAGTCTGTTTCATGCTAGTGCAATCGTCAGGCGACTAGTGCTGTTATTTTTCTCGGCTGTTTATATAAGGGTCAGTGGTGCATTATGGGTAGTATATTTTGGCGGGTACTTTTACCGGAAGTCGCTTATTTGTTTATTTATTTATGTCGAATTATTTTGCTTGTTTTTTTGTTTGTTTTTTTATTTTTATTTTTTATCTTATATATTTATTTATTTATTCTTTTATTTTGATCGGTGTTTTTGGTTAACGTAGTAAAAAAATTTGTTTATATAGCTTATTGTTGGTAGTCTATAATGGCAGCCATTTACCGGAAATCGCTTGTTCGCTTATTTATTTGGGTCAAATTGTTTTGCTTATTATTTTTATTTGTATAACAGTTATAACTTTCGTCCGTTCTTTTGTTTTGATTTTATTCTAACAGGTGTGGTTTTGTGATTTGTTTGGAGTAGTTTATTTTGCTTATTTTATTGTTGTTTGTTTATATATTTTTCTATTTTAAGTTACGTAGTAAAAATTTGTTTTCATGTCTACATTTTGAGATTAGCTCGGATCTTTTATTTAGTAATTTATTTTGATCTGGGAAGGTAATGATAGCTATTTTTTCCTCCAAGCAAAGTTTGCAAGTTTTTGATAGGTTGTTGTAGGCTGATGATTTTTTCCTTATTTTCCAAGATATTTTTGGTGTGGTGTGTGTTTTGTTTTTTATTTTTATTTTTATTTTTATACTTAGAAAGCATTGTGCTGTTCGCATATTTACTATTTGTGAAAGACATTTTGTGTACATAATTTCTTTGTTTCCATGGTCCTTCGGTTACTCCTATGTATAGCCGACAAAACAAGAAATTTATACAAACTAACCCCTCCCACGCACAATAAATTACTAAAGAACAACATAACCAAAACATACAAAAAGGCACCCAAAACAATAGAACACGATATAAATAAAGAAGCTAAAGCAATCGCTCAAAAATTAGACCTAGATGACCGAATAAGTTGCATGAGCAAGACGCAAGCCTTTATCACACTAAAAGACCACAAGGAAAATTTCAAAACCAACCCTGCATGCAGACTCATAAACCCAGCCAAAAGCGAACTAGGTAAAATAAGTAAAACAATACTAGAAAGAATTAATTCTGAACTTAGGAAGAAGTTAGGAGTAAACCAGTGGAAAAACACAAAAACAACCATTGACTGGTTCAACAGCATAAATAACAAACAAAATTGCCACTTCCTACAATTAGACATAAAAGAATTTTACCCATCCATAACAGAACGTACACTAGATAAGGCCATCAACTTAGCTCAGGAACAAATAATAATAAAACCAAACGAAATCGACATCATTAAGCACTCCCGTAAATCATTATTATTTCACCATGAAGAAGCATGGATAAAGAAAGATGGGATATTTGACACTACAATGGGAAGCTTTGACGGTGCAGAGACATGCGAAATCGTAGGTATTTATTTACTACACGAAATAAGCAAAATAATAGATAGAAATGACACAGGGCTCTACAGAGATGACGGTCTCATAATCTTAAGAAACTGCAACAAACAAAAGACAGATAAAACTAGAAAAGCAATAATTAAAATCTTCAAAAATAACGGATTCGAGATAGATATAAAAACTAACCTAAACGAAGTAGATTTTCTAGATGTCACCTTCAACCTAAGAAAAGGCACACACAAACCATACAGAAAACCGAATGATAAACCACAGTACATACATATATACTCCAACCACCCGCCTTCTATAATCAAACAGATACCTAAATCGATTAACCGCAGGCTTTCCGACAATTCTTCCGATGAATCTATATTTAACAAAGCCAAGAAAGACTACGAAACAGCCCTAAAAGATAGCGGATTCCCAGCAACACTCACATACTCACCACAGAACACAAAAAAGACCAACAGAAAAAGAAATATCATATGGTTCAACCCACCGTACAGCAAAAACGTAAAAACAAACATAGGAAAAATATTCTTCAAGCTTTCACACAAACACTTCCCGGAATCAAGCACACTACACAAAATATTCAACAAAAACACAGTAAAAATCAGCTACAGTTGCACCGAGAACATGGCACAAATAATAAAAAAGCACAACAGAAAAATTATTAACAAACCACACGAACAAATTAAACCCACGTGCAACTGCAGAATAAAAAACGAATGTCCCTTCAACGGTAATTGTTTACAAAACAACGTAATCTACCAAGCCACGACAAAATCAGCAGATAATGAAGAAAAAGTATACATAGGAGTAACCGAAGGACCATGGAAACAAAGAAATTATGTACACAAAATGTCTTTCACAAATAGTAAATATGCGAACAGCACAATGCTTTCTAAGTATATCTGGGAAATAAAAAACAAAACACACACCACACCAAAAATATCTTGGAAAATAAGGAAAAAATCATCAGCCTACAACAACCTATCAAAAACTTGCAAACTTTGCTTGGAGGAAAAAATAGCTATCATTACCTTCCCAGATCAAAATAAATTACTAAATAAAAGATCCGAGCTAATCTCAAAATGTAGACATGAAAACAAATTTTTACTACGTAACTTAAAATAGAAAAATATATAAACAAACAACAATAAAATAAGCAAAATAAACTACTCCAAACAAATCACAAAACCACACCTGTTAGAATATGCGAAATAAAATCAAAACAAAAGAACGGACGAAAGTTATAACTGTTATACAAATAAAAATAATAAGCAAAACAATTTGACCCAAATAAATAAGCGAACAAGCGATTTCCGGTAAATGGCGGCCATTATAGACTACCAACAATAAGCTATATAAACAAATTTTTTTACTACGTTAACCAAAAACACCGATCAAAATAAAAGAATAAATAAATAAATATATAAGATAAAAAATAAAAATAAAAAAAAAACAAACAAAAAAACAAGCAAAATAATTCGACATAAATAAATAAACAAATAAGTGACTTCCGGTAAAAGTACTCGCCAAAATATACTACCCATAATGCACCACTGACCCTTATATAAACAGCCGAGAAAAATAACAGCACTAGTCGCCTGACGATTGCACTAGCATGAAACAGACTGTCGCCTCTAAGTGCTGACTTCCATGTCCACTTTTATATATATATATATATATATAGTCAAACCTAATGAGCCAGACACACCTACCAAGGTTTCACTTAGGCAGATCGTCAGGGTCGGCCGACCCTGACGATCTGCCTAAATGAAACCTTGGTAGGTGTGTCTGGCTCATTAGGTTTGACTAGGTTTGCTCTACGCTTGTATTGAGCTCTTTAGTTAGTTGTTTACTCGTATCGGGGTTTTTTCTTTGGGCCTTGAACCTGTATCTGTGCGATTATTTTCGACAGACTTTCATGTTCCTGGCTCTTTCTTTTTTTAAAACCTTTTTTTCCTTCGTGATTGATTTGGCTATTGTTAAATCAAGAGTTCGAAGGTTTTTCGACACGAGTATAGTTACTTATATTTATATATATATATATATGTGTGTGTGTGTGTGTGTGTGTGTGTATGTGTGCGTGCGCACATCTAGAGGATATAGCATTGGTCGATTAATGGAAAGATATTAACACAGTATGAAGACATTGTTGTTAATTCCATGATATTGCCAAACGACATCTTTATTGTTGTTACGATTGCAGTAAAGTCTATCAATGAGTGTTTATGTTTGAATTTGTCTTGTTGGCGGCGCCTCGCAATCAGCGTTTATGTAAATAAAAACCGGACAAGTGATGACGTCAAGCAAGATGGTCATCAGAAAGGTTACACCCATCTGTAGGCCCATGACATGTACACGTGTATAAGGAGAAACCCTTGCTTTAAAAAGCACATTCATGCACTGAAAGAAATAAATAAGATTTGTAGAGAGAATTACAAACTCTCACCCACAAAAAAATTAAACCGACCACACCCCATGTGTGTTGAACACGGAGGGGCGAGACCAGAAACGATACCCACGCATCTCCTCAAAAAATAAACTATTCTTTTAATATTCGGTACAAAATATTGTTGCAAACGTGAATTTTCATCTTTGACAAATATGAAAAATCAGAAAAAAGAAACGCTTCATTGTGTTGATAAGAAGATGAAAATTAATATAAAATCATCTTGCAAAAACAGATTCACATCTCTTGATGAGTTTGTCTATGTACTTCATGTTGCATATATTAGAGGCTAATTTATATTTTTTAGTATGAATCAGGTTAATATAGAACTCTGTTGTTTCATAATTCTGGATATTCTTGGATCATATAAAATGGTTCTATTCAATGTTACGAATCACAAACTCGTTTTGTATTTTGAATGTATAGCTTATAAGTAATAGACGTTTATTTTGAAAATTCGGCCGCGAGAAACATTTGGAAATCACTGAACTAAGCAATCGTAACTGCTTGTTAGACAAACAAATAAACATTATTATTATTTGACAAGGCATCCGAATGGTATTTATGTAGCATCGTGTATGGATCCTCCACAGAGGATCGAACCCACCACACATTGCTATATTATATCGCTGACTATTAACCCAAAACGAAAAACTAATTTAGTACGTTTATTTCTTTTTACGATAGAAAATGTGTAGCTCATACATACAGTTACAAGCCATTCTACATATAACGTCGCTTGTATTCGATAAACACATAAACATTTAAATTAGAAATAGCGTTTCTGAAGAAATGCCAGGATGACGTTCTTAATTCCTGTGTATAATACTAATTATACCACTTTATAATATTTAATAAGTGCAGGTTCTACCTTTTCATGTAAGTGTTGGGCGTTTGCTTGTGCGACATAGACATTGTGAACGACTTTTATCAGAGTGTATTCGCTTATGACATACAGATTCGACTCATGGTACTATGATGCAAGCTACTATGTGTTCAAAACTTTCGCTCGATTTGGTGTATGTGGCGGGGAGATTGAACAGCGCCAGATATGTGCCCAGAAGAGTTATTTCTGCAAAAGGAAGGTAATATGGTGTTTCCTAATAGAATGCCCAACTAGATGATACTCACGTCATTCAACATTCTCTGAAAGATATTGGAAAAACTTTCTGGTCAGTACAATTGTCAGACCTGTTCCCCATTAAAGATGCATGAGACATGATGTGATAACGCACATGATTTGTTAATTAGCTTACCTACAACTTTTGCTACATACAGTCAAACTTTATAAGGGCCGTGGTATAATTTCGCTGTATCTCCGATCGATTGCATGTGAGAGCACAGATTATTGCTAATTCTAGATCGATATATAGAGTTATTAATAATTTATTTCGGAGCCTGTGCAAGTATTGACATGTAATAATTTACTGGGTTCCGTTTACCTGTATGTTTAATCTTGAGTAAATTGAAACACATATTCATTGCAATCATATTCCCCGTTAGCATATATATATATATATATATATATATATATATATATATATATATGTGTGTGTGTGTGTGTGTGTTTATGTATGTAAATGCTGACGATATATATATATATATATATATATATATATATATATATATATATATGTATATGTATCTATGTATATGCTGACGATATATATATATATATATTTAAATAAATTGTTGGAGGTACAAAACCGTAATATTGCAAGGAAAATGCAAAATTTATTCCTTATAGGCATTATGAAAAATAAAAAAATAAGAGATGAAAACACAAACAAGACAGACCAACCGGTTTCGTTCCCTAGCTCATCAGGGTCGACTGGGAACATAATAATAATTTATTTCAAATTACTTTTACTCCCACAAACACCCTACATACAATTAAAACATTAAAAATCAAATGATTAATTTGTATGAGGGAAGAAAAAAAAAATCTCAAATTCACGCAGCGAAAGAAAAAAACAAGCAAAAAAACAGGAAGGTAGGGGAGGAAGAAGAGGAGGCAAAAAAGGAGGGGGGAATGTAAGCTTGACGAACACTAGAGTGTAATAACGTGTAGTCCAAGGAGACAGCGTATATATATGTTCACAAAAGACCATTATAATTCTGTTTTATTCAAACATTACCATTGATTCATTAGCTACTTCCTTCCTATTAGCTGATTAATATAACAATATGCTTCAACTTCATACTGATTCGTAGGCAAGTGATCGTCGGCTTTATATATATATATATATTGTTTAAAATCTACTATATTTATATGGGAAGAGTGCTCGATGTCGATGATAGAGCACTGTGCGGACGTAGGAATCAGCATTGAATGATGACTGTCCAGTTCACACTTCAATGCCATCTTCAGTTTGTTGGGTCTGCTGTCATATAACCAGCGTGGTTGTTACGTTGTAGGGTACTGCTTATACTGACATTTCTTGTTCATATGTGTCTTCTACCCATATAAATATAACACATTTTATACAATTTCGTTTTAAACTTATGTAAGCTTGCAAAGGCTATTGTGGAAAAGATCAGGTAAGGGAAAGACATATTTCATTTGTGCTTTCTTAAGTGACATACTAGCCCAGCGTTGCCGCGGGCGGCAAAGCCACAATGACAGATGAAATTTGTTAAAGCAGGATTTTGATGGCGTCTCTGCTTCAGAACTTGACGAAGCTGATCACGGTGCTTCAGACTACTGTCTTCAAAACCCTTTAACTTAATGAAACATGTCTTACGTCACTCCTTTCGGTTTGATACTTGGGATTCCAAGGTTTTCAGATCAAGGATAAGACATTTGAATTTGTCTTTCAATTTGTCTTTGTAGCGTAAGAGTGGACGTCGAACTGAACGGTTGGAATTTGGTAGTTGTCCATACAGCACCATTTTTGGAAGCATCCATTGTAACAACATGCCCAGGTCACCTAAGTTTCATATTTGCTAGAATCGTTTCAATGCCTTCAGTATTGCACTATTCTTGACCCTGTCATCCCATTTTATATCACATATGACACGAAGACAGCAAATGTGAAAGGCGTCAAGTTGATTTATGTACTTGCGGTACCGGGTCAGTACCCTAGAAAAAGGGTTGAGAGAACGACTGATCTGTATATGTCGATCTTTACTCTGAGAGACACGCCTTTGATTGTTCCGTAACCTATGTTTAAGTTTACCGAATGCTGTAATGTCTTTAGCTATTCTGAATTGGATTTCTCTGTACATTTTTCCATCAGAAGAGACTGTTGATCCAAGATATGTGAAGGCCTCGACAGTTTTTAATACAATACCATCAATGAATAGGGAAGGATTTGTGAGAGTGGATTGCCTGGTACTGTCTGGTACATTAGCTCAGTCTTCTTTATGTTGATAATGAGTCCAAATGCTTTTGCTGTTTCAGAGAATTTATCAACGATAGTTTGAATGTCTTCTAGACTGTGTGCTAATAGAGCGGCATCATCTGCAATGAGAAGATCGTGTAGCAGCTGCAGACTAAGTTTCGATTGTGCTTTAAAACGTTGCTGATTGTATAGACCTCCACTTGTTCTGAATTCAACATTGACTCCTTCCTTCAGAGAATGCTTTTTCAAGCATAGCAGGAAAGAAAAGGGCAAAAAGAAGAGGAGTAAGAACGCAACTTTGCTTTGTACCGCTGGAGACGAAAAAGGCGTCCGCTTGCTCACTTCCCGACCTTACAAAAGCTTTCATTCCTTCGTGAAAGGAGATAATAATATGGAGCATTTTTTCTGGAACACCTAATTTTGACAAAACTTTCCAAACAGCAGTTCGAGATACAGTATCGAAAGCCTTTGTGAAGGATACAAAAAAATAGATCCTTGTTTTGTTTTCGTGCCTTCTCCTGGGCCTGCCGAAGACAAAAGATCATATACACGGTTCCTCTACCAGATTGAAAACTGCACTGGGTTTCTGGTAATACCGATTCTAAGACAAATTCATTAAGCCTATTCAGGATGATACGAGTAAGAATTTTGCCAGCAACTGAAAGAAGAGATATTCCTCTATGTTTATCACATTTACATCTGTTCATTTTGCGCAAATCGACAAATGAAGCATCTTTATACTGATGTGGCACTTATCCCTTTTCCTCCACACAAGGTTGAAAAATTCACAAATTTTGCATATCAAAAAGTTTGTGCCACATTTGTATATTCCAGCTGGAATTCCATCTTCGGCGGGTACTTTTCCATTCGAAAGCTGTTTGATGGCTATTTTGACCTCGAATGTTGAAAGATTAGCAAAATGGCTTTCTACAACAGGTCTCCGAGGAAGATTATTTATTACTTCAGCATCAACAGACGAATGCTGATTTAGTATCGTTAAGTGTTCTTCCCAACGTTTGATAATGTGTTATCTGAAGAAAAGATTGGTGACAGACCGCTGGAAATGGGACCAAAAACACGGTTCAAGTTTTGGTAGAATGATTTGAAGTCACATCTGTCAGCAGCCTCCTGCAAAGCTTTAGCCTTTGCTGTCCACCACCCCTCCTTCATCTCCCTCAAATTTGCTGAGACTTTCCTTTGCCTGATTTAAAGGCCCGTTTCTTTGATAGGCATACTTTATCTGACATCCAGTCATGATGACATTTATGCATGTTTTCAAGGAGAGATTTAATCTTAGGATCGTTTGAATCAAACCGGTCTTGATGTTTTCGCTGAACATACCCGAGTGTTTCATTTGCCGTGTCATACGGTACGTTTTGTAAGGCAGACCCTGCCGATTCAACTTCATTACTGTTATGGGTCCTTACCTATAACTACAGAATGAACTCTTCCTAACACTATGTATACTACGCCTCTCAAGAGAGAGAGAGAGAGAGAGAGAGAGAGAGAGAGAGAGAGAGAGAGAGAGAGAGAGAGAGAGAGAGAGAGACGAATCGAGTCACTCCAAAACCAGAACTGACAGTCATACTGACACCTTCCACATCTTCTATTATTATTTCCTGTAATATATCTTCGTCATTTCTACTCTTGTGTTCGTGTTGTTCTTCTTTGGTCATAACCTGGACCATAACACTATAAAAATGCATTGGAAAGTGATTTTACTATGTGTTATGGGTCCTTACCTATAACTACAGAATGAACTCTTCCTAACACTATGTATACTACGCCTCTCAAGAGAGAGGGACGAATCGAGTCGAGCCGATAGTAGTTCACTCCAAACCAGACTGACAGTCATACTGACACCTTCCACATCTTGTATTATTATTCCGTGTAATATATCTTCGTTATTTCTACTCTTGTGTTCGTGTTGTTCTTTCTGGGTCCTAACCTGGACCATAACTATTACCTATATCGAAGATAAAAGTTTTGAAAGAGTCTAATGCTTCCCTGTCTTTCATCTTTGTTATGTCTGCCTTCTTTGGTAGTTTTGCTCGATTGTTTCTAACAGGCTTCTTCAAATGCATTGCTGTATGCGAGCAGACACTTTTTTGACCTGACCAACATTGACCGATTGCTAGTGATCGCGTCAGTGATGTCGTAGCGATCACGTTCACAAACGATGATATAATCAATGAGATGGTCTGCTTAGCGTATGTGAATGCCTTATAGGAAAAGATACAAAAGATCTGTGGTTCATATAACATCAGGACAAACTTCAGGTGTTGTTCAACACTACGCAGACGTCTCTTCCGAGTAAGACCACTCATAGAGAAGAACATGATTAAGGACTGTATTTACGCCATCCCGTGCAGGTGTAGTAAAGGAGAAACAGGCCGTCCCCTTATGATAAGACTTCGGGAACACCGTAAAGCCGTAAAATGAGGGAAAATAGAATAATCAGGCATATATGGAGGGAAAAGTGTGTAATCGGTCTCTTTGGGTCAATTACGACTGAATAGTGAGTTCGAACCTCACTGGGCGCCTCATATTTTCGGCCTTGTGCCACATCACAGCTACGCTTAGAAAAACATTTTTAAATCTCTATTAGTGTAATCGGTCATTTCCATGTGGTGTACTGGTCAGTAACCTTCTCTCGCTATATCAGTGACGACTGCGTAGTGAGTTCGATCCACACTTTCGGCCTTGTGTCGCGTCTAAACTACGCTTGCAAAATAATTTTGGACACTTCGACGTTGTTCAATGTTTAGTAAGCTTGTCTCTGATCGAGTAGTTATATATTGAATATTGAGTTCGATTCTTAATGGGCAGCCCATACTTTCGGCCTTGTGTCACACGTGATGTCCGTTTAGAAAATCACCATATTATAATATGTGTGTCCGTGTCTAGTTGCACAAAGACGTATTCGACTTCTATTTTATTTACTTATTTTTTCTGATTAATCTTTGAAAATTTAATTGGCTGATATTTATTTACCCAATGAAAAGACTCAAAATCCTACATTCTTTTCAAAACCAATTAAAATAGGTTTAAAGCAGAAATACAGAATGTCGCGTTCTGATTGGTCATTAAACGTGAAAAATAAAAGATGACGTGTTTTCGACAACATGAATGAAAAGACAGTCCCGCAAATCATTGTGAGCCTATCTTATGACGAACTTTTCTTATTTAAGCGACACTTAAATCATTCCATTTCAGTGAGGAGGGAAATTTTCAACCCGACGCCAGTCCACGCGTGTCATTATTTCAATATTCAGACTTCACGTTAAAAACATATTTTTAACATAATACCCAGTCTGCAACATATATTTTAAACAAACTTACAACTTAAATACGCAACCAAACTGAATATAAAATATCTGATCAAAGAAAAATAACCCTTTCAAACTCTCACTAAGTATTTGTCTATATTTCAGAGATGAGGTATTATGTACATTATTTACATTATTCGGACTATTGTCCTCATCTTTGTCGCCATATTTATTACAACGTTTCGGCCGTTGTACGCTCCGGCCTTCTTCAGGTGGTTGGAATATCGAACTGAACCGTGGCCACCGATATAGAAGGCCTATTCGATAGTGACGTGACGTCACAAATGTAGTCCATGCAGTGAAACAGACAGTAATCATAATGTAACGAAAAATTGTAAGAAAAAATTGGTTTTAGAAAGCTTTTTAAAAATACATTTATAAAAGAAAGAAACAGAATTGGATTTTATACAGAACTTTATTTCATATTAATTTAAAAAAAATAACCGATAAGAAAAAAATGTAGTTGCTGAACGTTTTGTTAAAGTAGAGAAATTAAACATCATGTAACATTTCATTAAATTTTAAAGACTGAAATTCGTTCATTATTTTTTTTTTTCAAATTTGAAAACGTTTTTAAAATCGTAATCAGTATTGTTTTAATTTGTATGTTTTTATCTTAATTTTAGTAATTATTCTGTAAAGTTACAATATCGTAAGTATTAAATGATTATTATTCTTACACTACAGCAACAACTCAATTATGAATTAGGAAACAAAGAAAGAGACGAGCAAATTACAAGTAAATTATAAATAAGATACAAATAAACTAAATACAAGAAAGTAAATAAATTTGATACAAAAAAGAGATTTAAAATTCAAATAATACTTATAGAAAAGTAGGTTACAGACAGACAATTTTAAGACTGAAATTCGTTCATGATTTTAATTGTTTCACATTTGAAAATTTTTCATAAATCATAATCGGCGTTGTTTTAATTTCCATGTTTTTATTTCAATTTTAATAATTATTCTGTAAAGTTACAATTTTTGTAATCATTAAGAGATTATTACTCAAATACAGTAACAACTGAATTATGAATTAGGGAACAAACAATAATTAAATAAACAAATCATAATTAAATGATGAATGAATAAAATAATTATGATGAATAAATAAAACAAACATAAATAAGAAACAAATAAATACAAACAAGCAAATAATTTAGATACAAACAATAAATAGATTTAAAAATCAAATAATATTTTCAGAAAAATAGGTTACTGATACAAAATTTAGCTTAATGTTTGAAGTTGTCTTTTTTTGCTTAACTTGTTACTTGCAATATTATTATTTTCCCTAGAACAAAAATTATTTAAAAGAGCATTTGTAGAGCTCCAGACAAACATTTTTTGTATTTTTTCTATATTGTGAGCCTCATCACAAGTGTCAACATCAAAAAGAAGCTCATCATCTGCCAAAACATTCAATGTTATATGCATGGCTAATTTTCTTTGATTTACTGAATGAAGAAAAGTGATTTTTTATCAGTTTATTAATAACTACATAATTAGAGAGAACAAAATTTATAGTTTTATCATTAGGATATAAGAGAGAGCCTCTATTAATCCCCTGAATATAGCTGCTTATTTCAGGTATTTCTTCCACATTATCTTTTACACTTCCAGATATTAAATCTTTGCAACTATTGCATTTACTTTTCTTAAAAACTGCATAACAGCGATAATCTGCTAAGTATAGTATTACAGGTAGAACTTCTCTACAATTATTAACATCATCCTCTTTAACATCAATTCTATATTTATATATATCTAACTTTCCCTCCTCTGTCACTTCATCCCAGTTTGGTTCTTGTAAACTCTTTAAATCAATTTTAATGCATTGCTGATTAAATGGTAAGTTTAATTTTAAAACTGATTGCATTCTAATTTTTTTCACACTCAAATACTTGCTGTATCGAGATATTATACTGATCCCCACTAAGTTGCCGGTACTGACCAAACCTTGCTTCAAGGTGATCAGTTTGAAATTTGCCTGGTAATATGTACAGCATTTTCAGTTCTTCTATGCAATACTTGGTCAGTTCTAGAAATGCATAGGTTGTATGATGCAAAGCAGTGAAGGTTTCCTTTGTTAATTTGCCATTTCTTCCAGAAATGCTATTCCAAGATTCTAACCAGTCACAGAATACAGAGAGAAATCTAAAATTTTCTTTATTCATTCTAAGTGGATTGCAGTATTTATTTCTAAGCCGACAACCTTTATATGGCATTTTAACATCCATTATTGTCCACCAAATATAAAATATGTTTATATATTCTACAACTTCTGCAAAATTAGGCAAATATTTCTGTTTTCCTAAGGTCATTAATCCTTGAATAGCATATTCATAAAAATTTGCAGAACTAAATTAACATTTTGCCTTTCAAGATTAGTAGGAGAAAGTGCCTTTGAGGTCAATTTATAACAATATTTCAAAATTGACTGAGATTCTAAGGCATGAAGTTTCTGTAAGGTAGAAAATGAGGTACTTTGGATACTATCTAATTCATGATTTCCATCATGACAAAATTTGGGGAACAGCATGCATTTATTTGCATCTTTTTGACCAAGCCAATTGTTTCTAATGCATTTTAATATATGGACTGAGTCAAAAAGGAAGAAAAGGGGTCGAGACTTTATAACTGGGGGTGGATATACAATGGAAAGCTTTGGAGGACTGAAAAAGAAAGATATAGCATTTTTATTTATAGCATTATTATCTGTTATGATTGATAATACTTGAAAGCCTATCTCCTCTAAACCAATTATTATATGTTTAACTATGTCAAATAACTTCTCAGCCTTAAGACATTTAGTTGGCATAACATGCACAACATCTTTATATTGTGAGAATACGCTGCTAATCATGAAAGCAAAAGCACTTGTTGCAGCTTCACTGCTTTTGTCAGATAAGCCAACAATATTACCACCCTTATAATCTAAATAAAGTTTTAGATGAATTTCATCAACAAGTAAAGATACTGTGATGTCCTTCTGCACTAGGAGCTTAAATTTATTTTTAATATACATAAGAAAATTGTTATCATGTTGCTCAATCAAAGGATTCATATATGTTGATAACGTTAGTCTTTTAATGGTTGAATAGCTAGGTAAAATTATATTTTTGCTGTCTCTTAACAATCTGTACCCTTTAGGGGAGCAGTTATATAATAATGAAGCAAATATCATCATTTCTGTTGAATAATCAAGCTTATTTTGTGTCATTAAATTTAGCTGCTCATATATAAATTTGATTGCATTAAAATGTTTGTTTGATTCTTCTTGCACTAATAGTAGAAATGACATTATTAATTTTAATATAAAAATCATATTTTGAGGTTCAGTTTGCTGTTGTTGTGTGTCCATTTTCTTCATGTTTTCTATCAGAATTCCAAGAGTATTTTGATCAGTTACATGTTTAGGAATCTTATAGTCCCCTATTGAATGCATTTCCACATCTCTACAAAACACATGTACTGCAAAATCAGATTCAATTACAAGAGATAGATTGATTTTTGGATATGGGGATTTGATGATACTGAATATAATAAGTGTCTCTTGCTGCCTAACAAAACTCCAGTTAATTTCTATCAAGGAAATTTAATTTCCCTTCTATATCATTTATATTATGGAATTTCTTCTGCATTTTATATGCTAAGTCATCATTAATACTTTGATTTAAAGCACTTTTAAGAGCAGAATTCTCTAGTCGAATTCTCCTGGAATCTGGTGACTCTCTAGAAGTATTCAATGAAGATAAATATGAGGGACAGTTTGGGAAAATTCTAGGGATAGCACCATCATGAAGATATATTTTTTTTAGTTTAACTGCAATTGTGACACTTGTTTTTTCGTCAAAAGCTGACGATTCTCTCCTTATGTCCTCCGGTCGAAAATGTAGTTCACATACCTAAAAAGATTTTAAAAACCAAATCTATTTTAAATTCTTGTGAAAATCTAAGAAAATCAATCAGCAAAAATCTACAGTAATATGAAGCATTAACAATTTTAGGAAAAGTGGAGAGAATTCAACAAAAGATTATTAGTGACGAAGCTAACAGAATTTTTAACGTTTATTCATTTTTTAATTTTTAAAATGATAAATAAAAAAACATTCTTATGAATAAAACAATTGTAAAATGTTGTTAAATTATTAGAATTATAATAATTCTAAAAAATAATTCAATTATTTTTATGCCTATAAATAAAAAGATTCCTTTATGAATTTATATCGAAAATGTCTTTAAAGTTTATTTTTATAAAAATTAGATTTCAGCTTTTAAAAACTTTCGCAACTTTGTTTTTAATGTTTTGTGAATTATAAAGATATGAAATTATTTTAATCCTCAAAGTTTCAATTGAGTTTAATAACTTTTTAAAACAAAACTTTGTTTTAAAATGTGTTGTAAATTACAGACATGAAATTAATTAAATTCAATTAAAGTTTCATTTAGCCACGAACAAAACAATTCTAAAAAATCGTTAAACTTATTGGAATCATTTTTTATGTATATAAAATATTCCTTTAGGAATTCATGAATGAATTTATGTCGAACATTTCTTTAAAGTTTATTTCTTAAAAAAATGAGGTTTTAGATTTTAAAAGAAACACGTACGAGAATGAATATCTAAACTTTCTCGCTAGATTTGTCTTATTAACTTTAAGTTATGAATTACAAAGACATGGTATTAATTTTCATTAAAGTTTCAATAAAATTTACTTATTTTTTAATACAAAAAAAACTCACTCTGCTGAATTTAGTAGGTGAAAAATGATTTCTTCTGATTGTACGAATCCAAACATCAGATAATTCTTTATCTTTAGGGAACGAAAATACATGTACTTTAGGGCCGTTTTTATAATTCCCTTTGCAATTTGGTACAACGCATCTATAAGGCATTGTTTTTCTTTTAAATTAATTCAATATTTAAAAGAGAGTATTAATAATTAATTTAAAAATGCCGCCGTAAAAAATCTAATACACAAAACAAACGACACGCTTCTTGAAAGTCGGACTCAATGTGATGACGTCACATTTCTCCGTAACCCAATGAAGTAGGCCTTCTTCGACTGAACCCTTTATTTCGCTCACTGGGGTAGACTGTTCTAGTTTCACATGCCATGTTTTAATGGATGTCAGTAATCAGTTATCTCCTGTTAATTTCCCTCCGAAAGTTCTCCACTGCCTTATTGAACTCACACTCTTTGGGTCCTGTCATTGGATCTAACTAACGCCTTTATCCACTGTGCCATGTGTCCTCAAGAAGAAGGCCGGAGCGTACAACGTCCGAAACGTTGTAATAAATATGGCGACAAAGATGAGGACAATAGTCCGAATAATGTAAATAACTCTCATTAAATCTTTTGAAATTTACATAAATTATTTTCAAACAAAAACTCTTTTAAATTCACCATTAATACCTAAATACTGAAATATACTTACTTATATTTGAACATGCATTATAACACACAACCTTTTGACCGAAAATATTATTGACATTCGAATTATCAAAAACAAAAATATTTAAACAATTTAAAATACTACACTCAACAAATATTGTACTTGTTATCATTTATAAATCTAATCTATTCATTGTTTATACATATTTTGCTTTGAACTTTGTTATTCTATTGACGTTGTTTATTTCGTTACTTTTGTATTAATACAAATGCAGTTGGGTGTTAGCCAAGCCTTACAAAATGAATATATATAGAGAGAGTTCATATTATCTTTTTAATTTGATAATTATCAGTTTATTTTTTATTATAATGACTTTTTATATGAGTATTCGATCCTCTTCACTAACAACTGAAGCCATGTTGAAATCGATCACTCCTAATCGATGTTTTCTAGAGCCTTCAATAAGGCTTCTACAGATCTCGGCTGGTAATTTCCGCCTTTTTTCTCTATAAAATTATTCTAAATAGCTAATATTCGTGGACTTCCGTGTATGAACAATGACGTTGACTCATGCTACAAATGTCCAATTTGATTGAATCAGACGATTGAGAAAGCAATCGACAAGGACAAATCATATTTATCGAAATAAATGAAACAACTTATCTTTACATTTTATATCACAATTAGCCTGTTGTCCCACTAGCTATATCTCATTTTATTGTTTCCGGAAATTAATTTTGAACAGAACTAACATCTAGCCACAGGGATGCGACCTCGGGGCATTAGCTTCCATGTACTAAACTCATGAAAAATTCAGTTCTTAATGGCGTTGCAACTCTGTATGATCGTGCTATTTATACGAAGCATTTCATTTAAAGCCCACATCATTGCAGAGTTAGAATTAGAGAATTTCATTGTGCATTGTAGAAACATATCTTTATTTCTCCTCGAGCAAACGATTCTGCTAATTGTTAATTTAATAAGACTTTTTGATACATCCAACCATCGGGTTGGCCGGAAATTATCACTGGCTTTCACACCAGCACGTTTTAAAACACTATCCGAAAAATAATTCAATCAACCATTGCTAGGACGTGCATTGTGCTGGACAGATAGAGAAAAATAAATTATATTCAGAGTTTCAAAAATAATAATAGTAATAAACTGGCGACGCGGTTAAGTAATTTATAGCTGCGTTGGTTAAATATTCTGAATGAGTAATTTAGGATTTTTGTCTATATTACACGGAAGATCACAGCTCTCCACAGCTTCTATTGTTGCTTGAAGTGATTTTTTGCCTTTTTGCTATTGCTCTTTGTATTTGCTCTACCAGCCATTAACAGAAACTCATTAAGTACCTTAATCACGGTTTTGCTTCTGCCACACTTTCCTTCAGTATACAGCGTGCGATAGGTAAATTGTCGCCATTTTATTTAATTTCGTGCATGCGCCATCTTTGCTTTTAGATTTGGTCGACTCCACAGTGTAATAGTAGTATCAGTTGGGCATAATCTGTGAGAAAAAGAGCACCATGACGCAATTCAGTGCGCCAGAAATTTAGAAACGGCATGCTGTACTGCTTGGCATTTGCGCCGGAAGCTCCAATGCAGAGGATTCGGAAAAATTTGAATGAGTTTGATAATTATTACAAAGGTACAGCAGCTCGGAAAACTCACTGATTATTCTCATAAGAACAGAATTCCCAAATTTGTTGCTGAGGGCCTCAGACTCAACACAAAGGCCTACATCAAATGTCTTCAGAAGGTAGTCAAGAGAGTGGCTGCTGGAAGTCTCTATGTCTGGCAACAGGACTCTGCACCATGCCACACAAGCAGGAGAACTCAGTCATGGCTGTCAGACAAGTTCTGCTAATACAACATTTCTTACATATGGCTACCTATCTCCCCAGTCTGCAACCCCCTTGTGTGGGGTGCAATTGAGAGAGATACCAACAAAACTCCATGTAACACCAAAGATGAACTGAAGGCAAGGATTATGGCAGCATTCACCAACTTAAGCAAGGAGACCATCTAGAAGAGTTGCAG